>CM046878.1:330102382-330562382 GCA_025667525.1 Glebionis coronaria | reverse complement strand
AACAATGCCTTAAATACAAAATTCTATAAAAATGACACATGTATTCATTATAGGGTTTCCATAAAAATGCTTCAAAAAGAAAATAGGAATTATAAATGATGCCTTAAATACAAAATTCTATAAAAAGGATGGTGAAATAATGCCTTAAGTACAAAAAGAAAATAGGAATTACAAATGATTGCCTTAAATACAAAATTCTATAAAGAGGATGGTGAAACAATGCCTTAAATATAAAATTGTATAAAAATGACAAATGTAATTTATTAAAGGGTTTCCACAAAATACTTTAAAAAAAATAAGAATTACTAATGATGCCTTAAATACAAAATTTTATAAAAAGGATGGTTGAAATAATGCCTTAAATACAAAAAGAAAATAGGAATTACCAATGATGCCTTACAATACAAAATTCTATAAAAAGGATGCTGAAACAATGCCTTAAATACAAAATTTTATAAAAATGACACATGTAATTGATTGAATCGTTTTCGTACACCCGAAGGTTATCGTAGTTCCTGGCGAAGTGTGAATGGAAATCCGCGTTTATGTCTAAAGTTTGATGCTTAGAATAAAAAAGGATTTTGATTATAATATTTAACTATACTAATATGAAAAGACTAAAAATATAAAACGATATAAAAGGGACAATTATACTACGAATATTTAAGCTAAAGGTACCTAAAATAATACTAAGGACAATAACGAAACTAAACGAGCATAATCAAAACCACTACAATCTCGACATTAAAGTTAAACAATAAAAAGGCACCAATATAGAAGCTAACTAAATAATGACAAAGAAATAGATAGAGAGACGAACCCGAGCGAATAACCGGAGAATGCCGAGCTAATATAAAACATAAAACGGCTAACGATAATTACGCTAAACGACATTTTAAAATAATTGCAAAAACTAATTTAATTATATCTAAATTTAATAAACTATGAAATAAGAACTATTTATTAAGAGCAAATTTTAAACTAAAAGTTTCATATAAAAAGATTATAAGAGATATAAAGAAAACGTTTAAGAAAACTAGTTGTTCTATCTTAAATGTTCTATTAGCTCTATAGTTTCACCAACAGTCATTCAAATAATTGAGAATAGAAAAAATGAATCTCTACAATAGGAAAGAAAAGAAAAGAAAACAATAAATTCAAAGATGAGCTTGCTAGCTCACGTAGGTAAGAAAGAACTGAGCATCGAACCTTAATAAGCACCTTAGTCGGACAGCTTATAAGCTATCGGGAAGTTTTTCCACCTATTCAAAACCGACATCACAGACTTTCATATCAAACTTCGCAAACCAAACTACAAATCTTTCATCATCTACATCACAACTTCAACAAGCTAACCACAATCAGTCAATTTTCAAACATCAACAGAAAAAAAAAAGAACGAATCCTAAATCAAATCTGGGTATCTCGACTTCTACACCGAAACAATAATCGACAAAACTTTATTGTAAATCGAATCAACTGATCTAATATACGCTACGAAAGAAAAAAACGAGGGCAACCATGAAAAGATAATATAAAAGATGAGGCTGCGTATTATATAAAATTTGATCTATTCAAATAAAAAAAAACCGCGTATGAATTTTTATTAAAGACAGATACTTATATATGAAAAAAAAAACTATCCTAAACTACTAATTTAGTAATAACAATACGCAGGGGTAAAAATGGATTAAAAAAAGGTCAGGATGGGATCTCTCCCTTTTTAATCCTTCCATTGTACGCTATCTATCTCATCTTTCTTTTGATGGGCCATTTTTGGGCTTTTTAATTGCTACAGCTGCGTCACATATTGGGCCAGCTGGGCTTGTGTTGGTTGTTGGGTTTTGTTGTACTAATGGGTTGGTCCGACCCATTTAAATGGTGTCGGGCCGGCCCAATAAAACACGAATACACCGTCAAACTTGATTTCCCGTGCTCTTTCCATTCCTCGTGCTCGTTTTTGCTCTTTTTCGTCGTTTTTGCTCCTTTTCTTTATTATTCGTACCTACAATAATAAATAACACATATAAACGATAAATGCACTAAAAATACACGTTTTGCTATTTATTATACCAAAAATGAAGGGATATAACACTAAAATCATGAATAATTACGTGTTCAACACACCCCTACACTTAAGCCGTTGCTTGCCCCCAAGCGACTATCATCACAAACGTAAAATCCGAAAACAATTTAAAACTACTTTATTCGAAATTGCTAAAATAAAATAAAAAATAAACATCTATAGTGACCCGCCATGCTCGACTTTTTTATTATAAGGATCATAGAACGGGAAACACGCAAACTGGGTGTCTCCAGGGAATAAATATCGTCATCCTCTTTTTATTACTCCCAACTAAGCTAAGACTCCTTGTGCAAACGTTTTGTTAAAATGCTAACACTACTTATACTAATAACCTATGTAAATATAACTTTTCACTCCTATAATTATAACGACCAGGCAAGTGTGTTCATTTTCAAATTTTTGATCGTTCAAATCGACATTTGTTATGGTTGCCTAATCATCTAAGTGGAATATTAGACTCACCGAAAATAACGAGATTTAAGATTCAAAAATGGCCTTTCCCATGTAGCGGCTTTCTTCTCGGGACGTCCCAACCTCATCGGTTAAGCGCCCGGGCTTTTGACACCCCACGGAGAATAGTACCGGGATCGGCGCGATTTTGAAATCAAAGATCTTGAAATCACCGCTAAGCTAATAAAACACACTTAGATGAAAAACAACGACGGTAATTAGAGAATGAAGATTCAAAGGAGAGATCACTCCATGTAGCGACTTTTTTCTCAGCTTGTCCTTTAGCAAAGCTTAGGAGGCTAGGTTTTTACACCCTCGAGAATAGTATCGGAGCTCACGGGACCTTTGACTTCTACATTCTCAATTACCGTCTAAACTCTTATACAAAATTGACGAATTCTGGTCCAACTTCGGATTTAAATTTAAGAAAAAGCAAGTTTCTCACAATTATAATTGAAGCAACAAAAACATAAAACTCTTATTCATATTTTTTATTTTTTTTACTTCTTCTTTTTTTTCTTATTTTTATTATTTTTTTTCAAAAAATTTTTTTTCTCTTTTTTTTTCTATTCTTCTTTTTTTTCAAATTTTTTTTTTCAACATATTTCTTCACGCAACATTATTTCAAATTTAAGAAAGTATGCTTTCACTCAAATTTAAATAAAAAGTTGAACTAGGACTCTATATCAAAATTGCATAAGAATTTATTTTTTTACATAACAACACAATTTTTAACGTTCAAAGGCTTGAAAAAAAAAACACACTTATTTAATCTAGTTATAATCTAGGAGGAAAAGCCATAGGTTACTCATATAAGCTCTAAAGAGAACCAACTACTCCACATTTAGCATTTTTTATTTGCACAATTCCTAAAAGCTTAGTCTAAAAGTTAAGGGAGCAGCCAGATCAACACTCAGGCAGAGTCAGGATCCCCTTTGTTTTAGCCTACGGGACAAGTCAATCACGCACGGTCAAAAACGTTTTATTATTTTTAATAAAATAAAATAAAAACAAACAGACATTTGATCAAAATAGGATGCAAGAGGGCAAACAAGTAGGCAAGAATATGATCCATATGATATAAACCCCCTACACTTAGAACCGAACATTGGCCTCAATGTTCAAAAGTGATAAGGTGCTACCCCTACACTTAAGAACACAAAAGGCTAATGCTAGAAATCCAAGTGTAAGAAGGAGAACACAATTAAATATGTATGGATAAAGATGAGAACTGAGTACTCCCCTGATATAGACATGAAGATCGATCGGAGACTGGATGAAGAAGATGATGGAAAACAGCAACATCAACCTTCTAAAAGTCTTCTCGATCCAAGGGAACCTGCACACAAAAACAAAAACCAACAAGCACACATGGAGAGAAGCACACGCCCTTACACTTATGTTAGAAAATAAATAAAAAGGATAGATCATCGGGTTGCCTCCCGAGAAGCGCTTGTTTTTGTTAACCGAGTCACGAGCCTGACTCGACCCCGAATTAAATGGTCCATGGGGAAGCAAGAGAATCACCACTGGCTCAAAACAGATATGCCAGGGTCAAAGATCTTATCCTCATTACCGGATGAGAATAAAGAAGAAGAATCCACAGTATAAGTGAAGAAAAGCAGAAGGATTCTTATAACATACGAGAAATAGGTATAAAGGCGATCCTTAAGAATACTCGTCTTCGCCAAGGGCGGGAGGGTAGGAGAAAAAGATATCAAAGTGTCACCCGAGGACACTTGATAGAAACTCAAAGCAAGAGTCGATGGGGTAACCGGTAAAACATCACAAGTAATAGCAACATCAACGTCTCCTCCAGGATCAAAACACTCATCCTCATTTCCCGGTATGAAATGAGGCGAGTAAAAGCGATACATCACCTGCTTGGGTGTGCACGCAGTAGGACGGGGTGGCAACATAATATGAGAAATATCAGAAGAAATATCGACCACCCGCGTCACCTCTCCAGACCGAATCAAACGGAAGGTAGGGTCAAATCTCTCCACCTCCTCTACGATGGGAGGTGGCATGGCTAACAACGAATGCTCATCAATAGCAGGAGAGTCGGAGCTATCAATGTCCTCAATCCCCTCTTCAAAGAGAGGATTCACCTCACTAGAGATGTAGGCGTCATCAAAATCAAATAAAGGGTTCGAATAAATCTTGAAATTTTCCTTATGAACGTCTTCATCGGATAGTGACTCGTCATCACTAGAAGTAAAATCATCATCGAGATCAAAGAGAGGATTAGAGAAAGCCAAAGAATCGTCTCCCAAGATGTCGGTGGGAGGCAATGAGTCATCACTAGAAAGAGATTCACACTCATCGTCACTATCGGAAGCAACCGTAGGCTCACTTTGGATTGGAATAAGAGTCTCATCACAAGGAATAGTGATAAGACCCTCATCCCCCATGATGAGAGAGGCATCGGTCTCCGTAGTGGAAGAATCGAGAATAGGAGTGGTAGAATCCTTAGGCTCGAGAGCCGGCAAGTCGAGAGAAGGAATTACAATTGCACTAGGACATTGAGCACAAAGATCATTCCAAGAAATAGAATTCTCATCGTCATCATCATCATAATAGTAAGAACTCACAAGAGGAGGAGTATAATCACTAAGATTAGATACTTGCTCTTGTCGTTGTCGTTGTCGCTTTTCCTCCTCCTTTGCTTCTTTTAGAAGAACAACGGCTTCTTGAAGTTGCAAAATAATGGCGTGTGTTTCGTCATTCAAAGCATTGAGTTGTTGAATTCTCTGAGAGGATTGATGATTGAGAGTGGGATGTGGGGGCTCACAGTTATGAGAACCAGAATTATAGCACGGATGTGACTCATAGGAAGTCATCGGTTGAGAAGAATTAGAACACGTATTTGGTTCATAATAATCCATCAGTGAAGAAAAATGAGGACACGGATTTGACTCATAATAATTCATTGGCTGACAATACGAAGTATCGTGAGGGCCCCCACAAGAGTTGCAACACGGGTATGGAGAAAAATCCGGTGCTTGTTGAGGATAGGGATTGTCATAGACGGGAGGGGGGGGAGAAATTTGTGTAAGAGGAGAAGTACAAATTTCTTAAATTGCACAATGGACAAAATCCAAATTGTGTATTGTCGATATCAGAACCACACTTCGCACAAGTACACCATGGACATATTGGAAAACCAAGCCATGGTCTCCCACACCGAACGCAAGACGAATCCATGAAGAATTATAAATAAGAGGGGTAGAGAAAAGAATTAAACACAATATAGGATAAAGAAGAATATTTTTAAAACTTTTTTTTTTAATTATTATTTTTTAATAATAAAATAATAATAAAGTAATATAATATATAATATATAGCTAAAAGAAAAATAAAGTCGAAAGAAAATATTTTTGGTTTTTTTTTTTTAGTGATATATATACTAATAAAGAAAATAAAATAAAATAAAAAAATATTTTTTGTTTTTATAAATTTTATATATTTTTTTGATTGATTTTTTTTTAAAATTTTTTTATTATATATATATACAAATACGAAAATAAACTTTCAAAACGAAAGGATCTTCAAGTCACCAACTAAAAACACAACGCCAATATCGCTACACACAAAGCCGGCAGCGGCGCCATTTGATTGAATCGTTTTCGTACACCCGAAGGTTATCGTAGTTCCTGGCGAAGTGTGAATGGAAATCCGCGTTTATGTCTAAAGTTTGATGCTAGAATAAAAAGGATTTTGATTATAATATTTAACTATACTAATATGAAAAGACTAAAAATATAAAACGATATAAAAGGGACAATTATACTACGAATATTAAGCTAAAGGTACCTAAAATAATACTAAGGAAAATAACGAAACTAAACGAGCATAATCAAAACTACTATAATCTCGACATTAAAGTTAAACAATAAAAAGACACCAATATAGAAGCTAACTAAATAATGACAAAGAAATAGATAGAGAGACGAACCCGAGCGAATAACCGGAGACGCCGAGCTAATATAAAACATAAAACGGCTAACGATAATTACGCTAAACGACATTTTAAAATAATTGCAAAAACTAATTTAATTATATCTAAATTTAATAAACTATATAAAATAAGAACTATTTATTAAGAGCAAAATTTAAACTAAAAGTTTCATATAAAAAGATTATAAGAGATATAAAGAAAACGTTTAAGAAAACTAGTTGTTCTATCCTAAATGTTCTATTAGCTCTATAGTTTCACCAACAGTCACTCAAATAATTGATAATAGAAAAAATGAATCTCTACAATAGGAAAGAAAAGAAAGAAAACAATAAATTCAAAGATGAGCTTGATAGCTCACGTAGGTAAGAAAGAACTGAGCATCGAACCTTAATAAGCACCTTAGTCGGACAGCTTATAAGCTATCGGGAAGTTTTTCCACCTATTCAAAACCGACATCACAGACTTTCATATCAAACTTCGCAAACCAAACTACAAATCTTTCATCATCTACATCACAACTTCAACAAGCTAACCACAATCAGTCAATTTTCAAACATCAACAGAAAAAAAAAGAACGAATCCTAAATCAAATCTGGGTATCTCGACTTCTACACCGAAACAATAATCGACAAAACTTTATTGTAAATCGAATCAACTGATCTAATATACGCTACGAAAGAAAAAAACGAGGCAATCATGAAAAGATAATATAAAAGATGAGGCTGCGTATTATATAAAATTTGATCTATTCAAATAAAAAAAACTGCGTATGAATTTTTATTAAAGACAGATACTTATATATGGAAAAAAAACTATCCTAAACTACTAATATAGTAATAAAAATACGCAGGGAAAAAATGGGATTAAAAAAAGGTCAGGATGGGATCTCTCCCTTTTTAATCCCTCTATTTTACGCTATCTATCTCATCTTTCTTTTGATGGGCCATTTTTGGGCTTTTTAATTGCTACAGCTGCGTCACATATTGGGCCAGCTGGGCTTGTGTTGGTTGTTGGGTTTTGTTGTATTAATGGGTCGGTCCGACCCATTTAAATGGTGTCGGGCCGGCCCAATAAAACACGAATACACCGTCAAACTCGATTTCCCGTGCTCTTTCCATTCCTCGTGCTCGTTTTTGCTCTTTTTCGTCGTTTTTGCTCCTTTTCTTTATTATTCGTACCTACAATAATAAATAACACATATAAACGATAAATGCACTAAAAATACACGTTTTGCTATTTATTATAGCAAAAATGAAGGGATATAACACTAAAATCATGAATAATTACGTGTTCAACAGTAATTCATTAAATAGTTTCCATAAAATGCTTTAAAAAGAAAATAGGAATTACAAATTATGCCTTAAATACAAAATTCTATAAAAATATGGTGAAACAATGCCTTAAATACAAAAAGAAAATAGGAATTACAAATGATGCCTTATATATAAAATTCTATAAAAAGGGAGGTGAAACAATGCCTTAAATACAAATTTTTATAAAAAGACACATGTAATTTACAAAATTCAGTAAAAATGACACATATAATTCATTAAAAGGTATTCATAAAATGCTTGAAAAAGAAACTAGGAATTACAAATGATTTACAATAGTTTGACTTATTAAAATAATTTTTTTTAATATTCGGACTATCATGTTTTGGTCTTGGCTATATAATGTTGCTATATATTAGACACGTGACAAAAAATAATAACATTAATATTAATTTCAAAAAAAGTTAATGTAAAAAAGTTATTCATAACATTAACATATACAAAATTTATTACCTCATAAAATTCAAAAATACATAAAATATTTTATATAGTATTATTAAAATCTAAAAAATTTTAATGTAACAAAATTATTCATAAAATTGACGTATGCAAATTCAATTAACTCATCATATTCTTAAAAAAATAAATTATTTAAACTACGTTATTTTTGTCCATTTTATGCTACATTATTAAAATATTAATTTCATAACTAACACTGCATATACTAAACTTTTAATACAAACACACATAACTTCAATTTTTATTAAAAATATATACTTAAAGCTAGCCCGTCCACCGGACGGGTCTAAAGGCTTATATATATATATATATATATATATATATATATATATATATATATATATATATATATATATATATATATATATATATATATATATATATACTAGTTTCGTATCCCGCCCAACGGGCGGGTTCGTTCCATATTTTTTTCTTTCTAAAAGTATGTTTGTGTATTAGTTATATAGTGGTAATTGTTTGTGTTAAAAGGAAACTAATTTATGATATTTTTAGATCTTGGTCCATCAAACGGATGTGTTTTGTCTCTTGTTAATCTTTATGTGAACAAAAATATGTTTGTGTGTTGTGTAATTTTTAACATTTAAATTAAATGAAAATGTGCATCTTTAATTATTTTTTTAATAGTTATATTTTAAATTCTTATAATGTCCGATGAACGGGTATGATTTTTGATTGTCGTTTAACACTTGTTTGGTTGGTAAATACTTGTTTGTAAACTAATTGTTTTAATATAGTTTTATTTTAATGTATTATCATTTGGTAAATACTTGCTTGTAAAAGAAATGTGAAATTTTGATGTATTTGCGATTACATTTTATTTTTACATATTATATTTGTCTGTAAGTAATTTATATACTTAACATAAAAAAATTTCATCGTTTTATAAATAAATCATACCGGCCGAACCCTAATCTAATTAAACCTCGGATAAGTCGGGTTCGGGTCAATTTGGGTTGGTTGAGTTCGGGCCAAGTCAAGTCGGGTCAATTGGGTCAATATTAAAAAATTTAAACCCGAACCCGAGCCTAATTAGAACTCAGATCAACCGAATATTTTTTGACCCGAATTATCTGAACAGAATAAGTTTATTTGGGTTTGGGTCGGGTTCGGATTGAGTTCGGGTAGGGTTTTAATGATGTGTAATAAAATTTTATTTCACAAAGATATATAAACGTAATACTTTTTTATTCATTTAATTAAGACCTACCTTTTTTATAGATTCTACACATTTCTCTTTCTCACATCTCTCTTTCTCACCCTCGTTTCATCTCTCTTTCTCACATCTATCTGACCTACCTTTTTTATACTTTCTACACATCTCTGTTTCTCACATCTCTCTTTCTCACATATTTCATTTCCATTTCCATTTCTAGATCTATTGTCAATTTGTGACATACCCTCGTTTCATCTTCATCCCCACAAAAAAATTTAAATAATCTTATCATATGATGAGATTCGTATCTTTTTGATATCGTGACATTGTTTTTGAAAGTTGAGTTAATTATTAACCTTTCTTTAATAATTTTTTGATTTAATTGTTTATTGTTATGTGATTGCTAATTAGATTGTCTTCAATGATGGCAGTTTGAAGATGGTGGAGATGAGGATGATGGAGGTGACGATGGTGATTGTATGACGATGATGGAGGCGACGATGGTGATTGTGTCGCTGACGATGGTTAAGGTATGATAACCAAGTTGAAGCTAAGTTAGTCTGCTTTTTTTTATAAAACATCTGACTTGGTTTTTAAATGATTTTATCTGCTGATAATGTTTTTTTAAATTTGCCTGAATGTTTGCTTAGTGTTAGCTATATTTTAGTGAGCTGATTTTCGGAATTTATTTGATATGTAGTGATAAATTGTTTTAGCTGTTAGTTTGAACGTGCAAGTCTCATATGCATAGTTTATTTTTGGAATGTGAAGTAAGGCTTTGAACTTGTCATTCTTTTAGTAATTTAATGTTAAACTATTCTGATATATATATTCAGTAGTATCAAAAGTATTGTCATCGGATTAGCGGCGTAACCCGCGGGTTCGTTTTGTAAATTTTCTTTAAGAGCATGTTTGTGTTTATTTTTATGTATTTATAGTTACGGTATGTTTTTTCGCTTTTTTAGGTCTGACCATCCAATGATTGGTTTTTGATTCTTTTATATGTATATATATATTTTGTTTATTTACTTTGTGTATTAGTTTTTATTGTCGTTTTGTTTTTTTAATGTATGTTGTCGTTTCGTTTTTTTGTGCTTTTTTAGTGTTTGGTGTGTTTTTTTTTCTCGTTACGGTTTCTGTTTACATTAGTATTGTTATTTTTTTAGAATTTAACCCGAATCGACTCAACCTGAACTGATTATTAGAACCACGGTTCGGTTCAATTCGAAACCATAGTTCTCAACTGATAGAAAAATTCTATAAATGCAAAGACATTGATCATATTAGAATTTATAAAAATTCTATAAATTCTATAAATTCAATTCGAAATCATATTAGGTATGTCTTCATTTTTTGATCATAAAACATAAAAGACGACTCTTCTTCTTCATATTCATAGCTATGTGTGGATCATAAAACATTGATGCTTATTCGTCATTAACCTTTTAAGAGACTCTGAATGACACAATATTATTAATATAGCATTTTATATTTGTAAAAAACACATTCCATATTGATCTAAATAAAAGAAGAACTCAGCCTTATGTTGCATGTCATTCGTAAATCAAGATGAAAGGAAAACAAAAAGACATCTTAACATGAGATCTGCAAGAAAACGTATAACAAAATGAAGCAGAACATTATCTTAACTGGACTATGTACACTATGTCGTTAGATATTATTGCCAATATTGAAAATAAGATGATATTACTTTAATGTACCAAGATCAACATTCTGAAAAGGGCGTCCACTTCCAAATACTACGTACTATGTTTTCTTCAACGTGTTTGAAAGCATCAACAGCCATTATACCAATGATCCTGAGTTTGTTACCTTAGAAAAATAGAAGTTTTGTAAAAAAGATGGTTTAAATAAAAGGTTGTTTTGCTCCATATCCTGATCAGGGCGACGGATCCGTTCAGAACCTTAACCAAAGCCCAGAAATACCACATATCAAAACCCATTTTCGAATCAATTCTCCATTTGGAGTCATGGAATCATATATTTTTCGACAAATTTTCTTAATATGTCATTCGTTACTACTTCTGTATGTAGATAAGAATGTGTTCTTATTTAAATAATATATCGTGATCATATGATATGTAAAAGTGATAAAATACCGACGACCATAAGAAAGTCCTTGTTCCAGATCGCTGTGTACAATCTCTTAGCCTCTTTTTTTCCTCTCAGACTGTAAGAATTACATACGCCTGTGCCGATTATTTTTGAAAACCAAAACATGTAATAAGAACAAACTTTAAAACCACCTAGGTCGTATTTTCAAAGTGTTTTATTATATTGCCATGTCTATTGTGGAATACTGTAATGTATATAGTGAAGACATATAGTTATGTATGTGGGTCAGTAAAGCGTAACCCATATCAAAAGAAGACGTGTTTTAACCTTGACCAGTTTTGACCCTTTTTCCTACCCATTTGCTTCGTCTAGAGGAAATTCATAGTATTAACTTAGAAAACATGTTATATTGCTGGCAGGTTATAGAGGGTTGGGGCGAATGCCTTCGTTGCTGGTTCTACTGGTTTTGGAGCTAAAGATTACGCTAAAGGTAACTAAAACCTTTTAAATGATAATGCGAATTTTCTTTGGGTTTTTAAACGAACATGGGCTACAACCATGTGAGTTTTAAATGAACATGGGCTACAAGCGTTTGATCCAAAGGATCCACCAACTGCAGTATATGAAAAATTATACTCTTTTGTTTCTTCAACTGAACTTTAGCAAAATCCAGCATGTATTTAAGGTTTTTGTGTAGATGTCATAAGTCGAGATTCTGATTTAATTGTCTTTAAAGATCTTTTTTTGAGAAATATTACTTTCAACACTTGTAGGATATATTTAAGCTTAGGTTTTATGGAGTGAAATTTAAAACATAGGAATGATATAGTGTTATATGTATGATATTAATATGTTTTTAGGTTTTGTTAAAATTGGAGATTATGTGCGCTTATTAGAAAATATAGAATTTGGGCTTTAGAACACATAGGTGCACTCTAGTTTTTTTTGTTTTGTTGATTCTCTTTACTTTGATTCATGTGCGTATGTGTTTATTGTGCGTTTTTGAGTGCTTATATTTGTTATTGCTATTGTTATTAACTTAATATAAGTCCATTGCTTATATTAAGCTTATTATACAAATTCAAAAATTTTAAATATTAAATATTATATAAGGTTATTATATAATTTATATTTAGCTTGATATATAATATTATAATAAAATATAATATTATTAATATATTTATAAAATATAATATTATTAATTTATATTAACCTTGTTAGGGTTTCATTATCATAATATCAGTAACTTAATATAAGTATAAGTCGACTGCTTATATTAAGCTTATTATATAAAGGCAAAAAGTATTTTAAAATTAAATAAGTTTGTAGCCAAAAGGTTTTGACTCGAATTTGTGACCTTCTCACGACACATATACTTAAACACAGTAGCACCATCATGTTTTTGTTCATGGATTTGAGTTAATAGAAGTAAACCAACACATGTATTATATGTGGTGTTAAATTCATATTAAAGTATACATAAACTAAAATGAAAGTAAAAAATATCTGCTGTGTGGCTTAATTAAAATAATGAAGTGGTTTCTAATCAAAGACATTCTTAATATGATGGAATGAAATTTTTGTCTAAATACGAAATAGCACTTCTCTGTAGACAACGTTTGTCGTTGTGTTTGTTTGGTTCCCTTCCTCGTCTAAACAGAGAACCTTCAACCCTTTTTTGCTTTTGACTCTCGACAGTGCCACATATAGCTGGCCGTGTGAGAATACTGGTTTTGGTAAAAACAAACCAACATGTGATAATGTTTGTCCTTGGCTTTTGTTGATCGTCATTCCAAAACAAATTTGTATCGGAAACTGTCTTCTATTTAGTTTAAATGGCATCTTTGAGTCGGTTGGGGTAATAATCATTCGTGGAATTGCACAAATTTTTCCTACATTTCTGTTGGATATGATTTTGGCTTCAATTACATTCTTTCCCAGTCTTAACACTTGAAGCCTGGTTCCATTGCATAGGCCTGCCTTTTGATCAAGGTTTCGCATTAATATAACCGGAGCTCCAATTTTCAACTTTATGGCATGTTTTGGTAGGCCAGACATCCTTATTCTGTTAAGGAAGCCTATCGTGTATATCGAATCATCAAAGTTTGTATATTCATCGATTAACGAAATTGAGTCCGATGATTCGTATATTGTTTCTTCACCTGGAAGTAAACTCATCATCCGCTCGTTAATCATATCTACCAATTCATGATTCGGTGCTAGTATGGCCCTTTCCTGAAAGAACGATGGGTTGTATAGGTTCTTAATCAATTCAGGGTATGTTTCATTTATTATTGATCCCACATAATCTTCGGATTTTGGGATCAACATTTCATCTGGAAACACGACCGTCGACTCGCCATCGTTTTTACCATCGATGTTCCCGTTACCAATACCTAATATCCAGTCTGCGAATTCTTGTATTTCTTTTTTCTCTGGTTCAGTTGATCCAGAAGTTAGGCGCATGTTTACTGTTAAGTTCATTACCGTGCAGTTTTCCCACAAGGATGATGAGTTTATTGTTGAATGTACAACTTCGTTTCGACTTCCACTTGGAATAACCGGAAGTATTTGTCGAAAATCACCACCGAACAAAACAACTTTACCGCCAAACGGACGGTCTGATGGTTTTGAAGGATCTGTTCTGCAAATGTCTCTTAGTGTCCTGTCAAATGCTTCGTAACAGTATGAGTGTATCATCGGAGCCTCGTCCCATATTATGAGTTTCGCTTGTTTTATCAATTCAGCGAGTTGGCTATCACCTGGTATGTGGCATACTGATTGATCATGTATGTCAATTGGTATTGCAAATCGAGAATGTTCTGTCCTTCCACCTTCTAACAGAAGTGCCGCAATTCCACTTGATGCGACATTTAAAACTATTTCATCTTTTGACCACTATGCAGCTGACATTGTTTTGTATAGGTATGTTTTCCCTGTTCCTCCATACCCGTAGACAAAGTACATTCCTCCTTTGTCATTGTCTACGGCGTCCATGATTGTTGAATAGATTCCTTTCTGTTCAGACGTGAGGCTTCTATACAATGTTTCATGTTGTTTTTTCAAGTCGGCTTGGTTGTATTCTTTCTCATCATGTATTAATCTGTTATAACCTTCCATAGTGTACTTGTTGTTAGGATATGGCATGCCTGTTATATTCTTCAAACTCTTGTTGTTACACAATAACATGTGTTCTATATATGCCAGGCATATGTTTTTCCGTTGTAGATCTGAAAGCTCTAATTCTGTATAAATAATTGTGTTTCAAGTTATTATTAATTACACTTTGGAATAAGGTATATATAGCATGTTTATATGATAAAATTATGTTAAATTTGTTGAACATACCAGGGTTGTTTTGCTTAGTGCGTTCCACATGTAACACATCGTGAGCCATAAGGTGCCAAGTTTTTTCCCATACAAACTCTGGACGAGACATGCTATCTGTCATTAGTAGCATTACAAAAAAGATCTTAAATAATCACCAATTCCCCAATGGCTTGCTTCTATTAGTCCGTCAATGTACTCTTTGTCGTCTTGTAAAAGTCCATGAGCATAGCAAGCGTCTCTATACGTCGGATACACAACGTCATCATATTCTTTGAGGTCTTTCCACTCCATGGGGCCTTTAACCTTGTTAAGCAATACACGCAAGTAAAATAATTCGCCCCAAGATGGAGGTACATGATGAACACGTCCTAAACTAAAACCTCTTTGTCTTCTTTCCCAAGTTCGTTTTTGGGAGTTCCAAACATACCATTTAGGGATTTCTGCGTATAAAAATTTGCGGGCGAATGGTTCTGCTTTATTTAGTTCCATCCATTTTATAAATTTTGTCTCGTTAACTGATTGCTTTTCAATTGTGTAATCTATGCTTTCGGTTGCATCAAAGATTACAGATTGTTCATCTTCCAAATGAAATGGTAAACGTTCAACAGATGGAGTTCTGTAATGAATATCAAATCCATATATGCGCCAAGCTGCTTCAAATGCCAAAAGATATCTGCAATCATAGAAATCCTTGATTTCATCCACCTCTTCACCGTCAATAGCAGCGGTTATCCTATCTGGTCCTTTATTTATATATTTAAATAAATATTTGATAGACCCGACCTGGTTGCAATATTCGACATTTATATGTGAATTGTATCGCCTTAGTAGACCTGGATTGTACGGAACTACATATCCGTTATGCAAATCGGTTCCACTTTTGTTGATGACATTGCCGTCGTTTCTTCTCTTGTATATTGCATAACCATTGTCATCAATTACTGTTGTTTCGTTAAATTGTTCTGGAAACTTTTTGGTGCATTTGAAATTAACAGTGCATGGACAGTTTGGATTATCAGCGCCACACGGTCCATGCATCATGTGGTCTGTGACTATTTGATACAATTCTGGATCGTCGTCCTTATTTGGTATCTCTGCTGATATGTACTCGTCGATCTTTGCAGTTGTCGTTATCTTATCTTCCGTTTCAAGCCAAAGTAGTATGTGACAATGAGGAAGGCCTCTTTTTTGAAACTCTATCGTGTAAACAACTGCCAATTTTATAATGTATAATTCAATTAGTTATCTGTTAATTGGGTTATGAGTAATAATTATAAAATATAATAAGATGCGTAGCAAAATTACCTCCTTTGACATGTCCAAATGTATGTCCATCCTTTAAATCCTTTATAAGGTTGTCGAGCTTTACTTTAAACACTTTTGATATAACGTCTGGTCGGTCTTCTGAATTTAAATTTCGCGCAGCAACAAATCGTGAAATTTCAGGCCAATTTGGGTTACATGTAAAGGTTATAAATAAGTCTGGATAACCATAGAATTTGCAAATTGTCATTGCATCCAAATAGTTTTGCATCATGTACCTTGGACTACCCATAAATCCTGATCCCAAAACAACCTTTTTACCATGTAATATGACTCCCGAGTTTGGAACCTCGGCTAATTTTGCCAATTTCGAATATGTTTCGCTTCTAAGATCCTTTTGTTGCTTCCTATTGAGTTTCATTCTTTCTGCCTCAACCATTGTGTACCCATCCACCAAGAACTGTTGGAACAATCTTCTTCCATTTAGCATCATTGAGAATTGGTTATCTCTTTCTTGGACCCGATATGCAAACCATTGTCGCATAGTAACACGTGTTCCTTTGTTTTTTTCATTATAGTCAGTTACGCCTTTATGAAATATATTTGTTCGATATCCATCCTCGGCGTATGGGAAAAGCAAAGGATATTGGAGTGCGAGATATGAGGGATGCAATTCACTTATTCTCTTAAGGTTTCCGTCTTGTTTTAGTAAAATAACATCCCTCTTATGTTTGGTGTTTTCAAAATCACCTACAATTAAAGCAGCAACCTCTGATGCAGTAGGTAGATTGTGTTGTCTTCCATCTCGAGTCCTTGTACCAATAAGTTTGAGCTTGATTGTTTCATGAGATTTTGATTTAATACTCTCACCAGCCATGCGAAAATCTTTAACCAATGGATTTATTGCATAGAGCATGTCTCGAATTTTAGTAGTAAGCTTGTAGTCCAATTTCTTGTCTTTTGAAGTCGTATATGATTCTTTGCTGTTTAGATTTAAAAAATAAAAATAAAAATTCAATTCATCTTTATACGAATACAAATTATCTCAATAAATTCGAAACAATATAAGATTGTTTAAATAATAATAATACCTGACAGATTTGATCCGGTTTTCAATTTCGTTTTAGGTATCGTAGATATATAGCTGGGCAAACTTTGGGGTTTTCCCGGTTTCAGGCAACAACGAACCTACGTTGTGGTAATTCTCACCGTGAATGCGGTAGCAAAACGGCGCACGCCCATAGTTAACAGTATCGTCTACTTGAGCACCCAAGGAAGTAAAGGCAAACATTGAATTATAACGCCTTATATTCTCTATGAACGAAGAACTGTTCTTGTGTTTGTTTGTTATAAGATCTTTCAACAATTTAGGTGGTTGAAGTTCTTCATTTCCTAGCTTTACCTTTCCTCTGCCACAACAAATTGAATATGAGTCATCTGAGGCGTCGGTCGCTCTTCTTAGTGTTTCGACGTGCCATAGCAATGCACCACATGATTCACATGGAAATTTTGGATCTCCATGATCAACGTAATCTGGTAAACGATAAATTATCAGTTTCTTTTCTCATAATAATATTATGAATAGAAGTATGACCAAAAATCAAATATTATAAGATAATTATCAAATACTATAAGCCAATTATATATATATATATATATATATATATATATATATATATATATATATATATATATATATATATATATATATATATATATATATATATATATATATATATATATATATATATATATATATATATATATATATATATATATATATATATATATATATATATATATATATATATATATATATATATATATATATATATATATATATATATATATATATATATATATATATATATATATATATATATATATATATATCCAATAGAGTTGAATTGAAGTGTTTACCTTTTGAGATACCATTGTATTCGTTATTCTGAGCTCTTTTTCCAACTTTGCGGTGATCTTGCGTGACATTCAAATGCTTTGTTTTTGTAATTCCGTTACATGTTGGAATATCTATAATCCGTGGTCGGCCCCGTGGTCTTTTTATTGTTTCTATTGGTCTTGTAATTGGTATTCCTTGTTTTTTTTACTATTTAGTATTTCCTTACGTATAGCTGACCAAAACATAAAACACAGAAATTGGTTTGTATTTATTATAAAGTCATTAGATACATGAGATAAAACTGTTTCAAAATAAACCTTCAGTGAGTCTTGGCCTTTGAGCTGCTGGTGGACCGGGTTTCCTTATCGTCAAATCAATATCTGTTCACATGACATATATTTTTAAAAAATATGGACACAAACATTATGTATTATAAATTTGATATATGTATGTAATTAGGTTGTAAACTAACCTTTTACGATTGTTTGTCTTTTAGCTGGTATTCTAGGTTTTGATACTGTCAATGGTGGTGTAATATCTGTGATATAGTAATAAACAATAGTATTAAAGATTGCATGGATGTTAGTTTTAAATAAATAGATTTTATTAGTTTGGATATGTTTTAAAACAAACCTTTTGTGACTGATGATCTTTTAGCTGGTCTCCCGACCTTTCTCAATGACAAGTCAACAAAAATTGTTGTATTTGGTTCCATTGGGAAGGAGTTAACATTACAAATAAACATTCGTCAGTAAAAAATAGGAAAAAACAATACTTGTTAGCCATTAGTTAGATTCATATTTGTAAAATTATTTTACAAACAAACCTTCTGTTTTGAATGATCTTTTAGCTGTTTTTGAAGCCCTTCTTATTGCCAAGTCATCCAATGTTGTGATATTTGATAACATCTCACGCTGATTTGTAACAACTTTCCTTTTGAGTTGATTTTTAGTTAAATTACCTGTTAAATAAAATTTTAATAAGAAAAATAATATATACTAATATGATTGAATATTCAAAAGAGTATCCATTAGTTGACCTGGTGTTTATCATAACTCATAACCATAACTCATAACTGGTGTACATAAAGATGTGAATATAAAAAATATGTTTTGAAATTTAGTACCTTTTTGGAGAGACTTGCTTGTTGATTCTGACATCTGATGAGATTGGATATAACTGATTTTATCTTTTTGTGTTTTGATATTCGTTTTATTAACAATGATATCTAAAACAAATATTTTATAAGTTGAATATATCTATATTTATAATCAAAGTTATCACCTACTTTCTGTATTTTATTTATGAATAAAACACACATGCCGAAGTTATCCTGTATTATTACTAATATTATCCTGTATACATTCTTTAAACAAAAAAGTTCCAAATATGTTAATTCTGTATATGGTAAGCAAAAAAGTTACAGCTTTAATTAAATATTAACCACAGTAAATTCCAAATATATCAATCACGTTATCATTAATAATATTATCCAAATATGCTACAACAGAAATACGAAATTTGTAGACATAAAATTAAAAGTTTTGCATGTCATAATATTAATGTTTTGAGTTCTGGTGTACTGAAATCTCCTGGTTCTGTATCAACACGAAATTTGTAGACATGAAATTAAAAGTTTTGTATGTCATAATATTAATGTATCAAGTTCAATATGTGTGAAGTTGTTAGGTATATAGGTTTTAGTCATAGGAGTTACATAGCCTTAGTGGAGTTAAACGGTAGTGCTTTAGTTCCTTGATTGTGTCTGAATCAAGGGTCTGGCAAGTGTATATACTTGAATACGATAAAAGTATTGGTTAGGCTTAAAAACTTATTAGTCGACCATATTACTTTTTATGACATAATAACATAACAATATTGGTTAGCCTTAAAAACTTATTAGCCGACAAACAATTTTATGACATAGGCTATATACTTGAATAAGATAAAAGTATTGGTTAGGCTTAAAAACTTATTAGTCGACAAACAATCATGTATAGATATAAAGATCTAAGTTGCAGATTGAAACAATTTATAGAATAAAATCAAATGTACCAAAACAAACCAACAAACATTATTAATTAAAAGTTGAACATAACATTATTCAATAAATATTTAATTTATTAATAAATTTATTCAATCTTCAAAAGTCATCATCTGTGTTGTCATCATCTGTTGCATACTCTGTAGAATCATCGTTGATAAAGCTGTCATTATCATCTCCATCAGATACAGATCTAACGCTGTACATGTCAGAGTCATACAAATCTTCTCCTATTTCATCATCAAAATCTTCATCAGCATGATTATCCAAATCTTGTCCTATTTCATCATCTAACAGATTATCATCAGAATCCTGCGAATATAAAAATACATCCAAATTAAAAAGTATTCTTATACTCATATTAACAATTTTATAAGAAATTATTAATAATATACCAAATTAATAATAGAATGAATTGAATTAGCATCATCCTCAAAACTGGTCAAATGTTCGTCTTCATGAGTCGATACATCATCAAATAAATCTGGATACTTTTTGTTTGAATGTGTATTTTCAAAGCTTTCATCATCTGTTGGCTCATAATATAGCTTGGAAGTTTGTATTTTACTACTTGAAAACAGATGTTTGTTTTTTGAACGACTAAATCGTATTGGAATGTCTTCATCAGAGTCCTACAACCATAAACATTGTTATATATTTACAAAAATTGATGTATACATAAAAAATGGTTAGTTATAAAAGGATAAAAAAATATATACCAAATCGATAATCTCGTGTGTTTTGTTGTCATGTTCTTTGTTGCTACTTAATGGCAACATCTTACTTTCTTTAAAAGAAGGTAATTCAAAGTCTTTCATCTTCTTAAGATTACCCTTGCTAAACAAAGTGTCATAAATCCTTGCAAGGGAGTGATCCTAAATATTGTTTATATAAGGTTAGAACAAAAGGTATTAAGAGTAGGATATTAGAACAACAAAATTAATGGTTTGTAAAAGTATTACCATCTCGCCATCTGATATATAAATAACCTCCAAGTCTTGTTGTCTTTGAGTAGTGGTTTGTTCATAACGATGTTTTTCTTTAATAACCTAATGAAAAGTAAGTGATAAAGCTGAATATAAGATCAGTTAAAAAATGTTTATCAAACATAATATAGTGTAATGTGAACAAAAACCTGGTTATGGTTATCACTGTTGTTCACAGCACCACCAGTTTTTAGAAGTCTTCTACGTTTTTGAGGAATGGGTACATCCTGTAATTATTTTAAATACTATATTCAACAGGAAAACAAAAATTGCATAATTAAATAATATAAATACATGTAATTTTAGGAATACCTCTTCATCATCAGTTAAATCAATGATTGTTACATCTTTCATTGATTGATAACTTGTTTCTTGGGATACTTCTTTTTTAACCTGTAAAAGTGCAAAATAATTATCAATTATTCAACATAATTATTTAAAACATATTAAATACAGTTTATAATTAAAACATACATGTTTACTGATAATTCCACAACTTGGTTGCTGGGAATTCATGTTAGCTTTCCTTAGCATAAACTTTTGGAAGCTGTTGGTTGATGAAGTTGAAGAATTATTGTTTTTGGTGTTTGTGGTGTTTTCTGGGAACCTATTCATTATTGGTCGAGTTTTGAGATTTAAGTATCAAAAAGATGGTTTTGGATGTTCTGTAGGGTATGTATTTATACTAATAATAGTAAATCTAGATAATTATTTATGGAATAGATATCTTCTTATGAACTTATTACCTTTTTAGCTATTTATTCTATATATATCTATTACTAAATTAAAAGATCTGTGTACATATATTTAAAGATATTTTATAAATTCCTTATATATTAAAAGATATTTATTACTAAATCAAGATAATTCTGAGATGTGTTTAAATGGAAAGTTCTCACTTCTTCTTTTGGAACAAATTTAAGTTTATGGCCCATGACTTTCAAATTTATGTTATGAAAATATGATGTTACATTTTTTATGTCCTTTGTCTGTTGGCCTCTATATGAGTGTGGTTTTTACGTTTATGGTATTTCATGTGATAATTAGTGTACTATAATGTTTTGATTGTTATTGATAGGTTTCAAGTGGATGATCTGGTAGAGGTCAGCGAGTATACTTCTAGAAGTATACTTCTAGAAGCATGGGCCATTAGAACCGTGGGAGATACCATGATTCGCGCTCAAGAGCAGTGGATGAGACTGGCGCCAGTCAGTCGTGTGTTGGTCAGCACCTTTAACAACATTCGTTGAACTTGAATAAGTATTAGTATGAGGGTAATAGTTATACAACCTTTTTTGCACATTTTTTTGCACATTTCTTTACAAATCAATTGATTTTATAACCCAATAATAACTTTTATAATGTTGTGTTCTATTTCGTCTTGCAGATGATGTGAATGATTCAAAGAGGCGGGAGACCTCCCAACGTCTGAGTAAGTATTTGTTTTTTTTCTTACATTACGTCTATGACGTGCCATAAAATCCTAATATCATATGTATATTACCTTAAGCACTAATATCATTATCGTCAAATGCTCCCTGCGAGTTTATAATCAGTTGAACAATTTTTTGAATAATGGTTGTTTATATACTGCTCCAACTAATGTCATGAAATTAGATCAAGATCAAGCTGTAAATATTCAATATCAGGAACTGAAAAATGTTATTAATCATGCTTAAGGTGTTCCTGTGTAATATTTTATATTTGGTAATACTATGACGTCATAAAATGACCCATTTCAGTTTTCCAATCATTATTAGTTATAAAAAATGGTCAAAATATTTGTGCGTCATTGTTACCTGTACCACCCGTTTTGATCTTCAGTATATGCAGATCATCTTATCAGGCTTTGCAAGTTGGAACAATTAGAATGAATGTTATCGTCATTGTTAAGTGTATCGAAATTTCAACTTATTGAGTGATATATTAGTGCTAAAACTATGAACCTAATAATTTAATTTGAAATGTTTTTTATTTGGCGGAACGTATGACAGTTGCATTTATATATATGTGGTAGGTCTTAGACGTTTGGGTGGGTGGATATGTTCTATTGGTATAGAGGTCAGTGAGTATACTTCTAGAAGCATGGGCCATTGGAACCGTGGGAGATACCAAGATTCACGCTCAGGAGCAGCGGATGAGACTGGCGCCAGTCAGTTGTGTGTTGGTCAGCACCTTTAACAACATTCGTTGAACTTGAATAAGTATTAGTATGAGGGTAATAGTTAAACAACCTTTTTTGCACATTTCTTTACAAATCAATTGATTTTATACCCCAATGATAACTTTTATAATGTTGTGTTTTATTTTGTCTTGCAGATGGACGATGTGAATGATTCAAAGAGGCGGGAGACCTCCCAACGTCTGAGTAAGTATTTGTTTTTTTTTCTTACATTACGTCTATGACGTGCCATAAAATCCTAATATCATATGTATATTACCTTAAGCACTAATATCATTGGGCAAATGTGATCGACCCGACAAAGTCACCGGTTGAACGGATCGACAGTTCAACCGGATCAATTGTCGGGTTGAGCCTTTTGTGCAAAAATCTAGCAGCATATTAATCTGGCTTTTGCAAACTTTATAATGGTGTTTCATCAAGCCCTGTAGCAGCCATAGCCATACCTGTAAACCTGGTTGGAGATACTCCTCCTAGATTGGCATTTACATCATCTTTAAGAAGTATGCATAATACATGGATTTCCTGTTTCTAAACATGGTTGCCATAGATAAAATTTGAACAAAGGTATTAAATCAGAGATATATAGTTGTAAAAACAGATTAATACAGAGCTTGCATAGTATAAAAAAATATTTGTGAGTTGATTAAGTGTGTACCTTTTCTATAGCCCATGAATTGCAACTTGGATATTGCCTTATTGATTATGACCTATAATATTGTAGGCTTTTGATTTTGAGGAGGGATGCTCTGCGGCTCCATTCAGTCACCTTCACAAGCGGCAATATTAAACCAGAGGTATACACATTAAAGTTTATGGCCCATGACTTTCAAGTTAGAAACTGTCATACTAATTATTACCATATAATCTTACATCTTTTTTGTCCTTCGGCTTTCGATGGGTGTCGTTGTGGATGTTCTTTTTGAGGGGATACTGTGCAGCTACATTCAATCATCATTCTCAAAGCAGCAACATTAGCCCAGAGGTATTGACATTTATCGTGACGTCTTTTTTTATCTTTTGAAACATATTTAAGTTTATTGATTATGACCTATAATCTAACTTTTATTCACATAAATTTTAAAAGCTCAAAATACAATAAGTGTGCAAATTGCATAATGAAACCAATCAATAATACAAAAACTTATTATAAAATAAAAACCAAATGTATGAAAACAAACAAATATAACCAACATTCTATGAATTATTATGTCTAAGAAATAAGAATTTAAAAAACTTGAAATTGTATCATCAAAATAAAATTAAACGATTCAGGCTTCAATACGACCAAGTACTCTTATCTTATTCATCTCCTTGCTTGTCACTTTCAACTTCATCAACCTCGTCGACAATTTTTGCTTTCTTAACATATGAATCTTCTCCAATGGTTGATGTGTCATCCTCCTTTGAATGGTTAACTGTATTCAAACGACGTTTTAAACTTGTCTCCTGCATAGCCGATGGTGAGGGAATCTCATCAATTTGTTCTTGCATACTGCCTGCTGATGCAGCTTCACTTAATTCCTGAAAAATTAAAAAAACACTTAGTTATAAAATAAATAATTTTCCCAATTAAAATGTCATCACTGTAAATTAAAAAACTACCTCATCATCAGAATCTTGTCTGAAAAAAGTTTTTTTGAAGTGGTTGATTAATTCAACATCTTCAGAAAAAGCATCACACCTATAAGTGTGATTATTCCTCCTCACGTTGAACTCAGAATACATAACTTTAAAAAGGCATTCTTTTCCAACTATTTCATCCAACTCTTCGGGCCAATACTCATCTGGGTCCATACCATGTTTCTCCATCAATTCCCAAGCAGTATGACCACAAAGAGTAACAAATAGGTTGTTGAAAAACAACAATGGTGCTGAACCAGATTCATCCATTACTCTTATGATCACTTTAAACCTAAATATTTGAAAAAAACACACACAAACTTAAAAAACCATTATTAAACAAAAAATCAATTGATATAAAATATAAAGTTTTACCTAGTTGCTGCTTGTACATTCCCATGATCTTCACAAATATAAACAGGTGGCCGATTTTGGCGAGTAAGTATATCAACCTTTTTATTACACCTTTTGCAAGTTGTGTACGCCCACCCATGTTCCTTGTGGATTCTATGAATTCTTCCATACACTATACAGTGTGAATCCGGGTCGCTATCACGGATGGATCCAACCATTCTTTTAATGGCACCATGGAAAAATTCACCAATAGTAATAATCTTTACTTCAGGAGTTAACAACTCAATTTTTAATTGATTTCCATTATATCCTTCACGTTCTTTAACCCTACATAAAAATAAGGAAAATTAAACAAAACTTGTCAATAAACTTTGAATAGTTTAAATTCAAAGTATCAATAAACTTTACATGTGATTACCTTTTCTTGAACTCAACAATTTCGGGCATCTTATGATTTGTGAAAATCTTTGAACCAAAGAGGGCATTGTGAATTGCAGGAATTCCTAAATTAAGTTAAGATATACTTTCAGAAACAATGCATAAAAATACATAAACGCAACAATAAAAAAAACATATATTTTTTATGCACTTACCGTTCCAATATTTAACTTTTCCAAGTTGAAGTATAATAACCAAGTGTTCAATGGTTTCATGCTTCTTTGCATATTGATCCCACATGGTTGCCCAGCTATCCCAGAATGTCATGTCAATACGATCACCACTATAACATAGTTGAATAAATTATTAAAAAGATAAATTTATCATATAATCATATAAAATGTATATAAGTCTAAGGATTAATATGCTTACTCATCATCCTCAATAACTACTGTCCTCCGAATCTTTTTACCAGCAGCAGACATAACAGGAACAATATCACTAATTCTAACTACCGAACCGATTACATCTGTTTAATAATAGAGCTAATATAATATGTATGTTAAATAAAATATAATTTAAAAAGGAATACAAAACTTACCAACAGAATCATTTTCATAGTATTCATGATTCTCATTATCCAACCAATGGTTAAACGGCTAAAAAACAAACCCATTGGTGTTGTTGTCAAAAGAATCAACTCGTGTAACAGTTGTATTCCGATAGAAGCTAATCTTGTACCTATGTGGTAACAATGGAAGCCTTCCCCCATTCTCAGCAATGCCAAAATTTGATAGTATGTAACATTGGCCGATCTCAAACAATGGCTGAAACCTAAACATAAATTCTTTTTTGATATAAACTTGTATTCTTGTGTTCTGTAATTCAAAAAAAATTAAAAATAAATAAACACATAAAACAAAAATTATAAATTTAATGAAATATAAATAAAAAGAAGCTGAAAATACATCAATGTCTTGCAACACAATATCGAGACTGTAAGGATCATGAGCAGCGTTCATCCTGTGCGATTGCCATATAGATATACATCGACCTTTAATAGATATGCAATCTAACATAGGATCAACTTCAATTATGGGGGTTATTTTTTTCTCGTTCTCATTCACTGTCAAGACAAAAAGAAAATATAAAGAAACAATCAATACACTAAAAAAATATAATCCTAACACATGTTTGTATACAAAAACTAACCTTCAAATTCACAAGATGAGCCATTAGACTTTGAAGTTCCTTTGACAGAACCAACCCTAGAACTTGAACCACCCTCATTCTTTTTGTAATTATGGGTACTAAAAACTGTAACAAAAAAATAATAATATATCAAGTAACCATAAATCATATAAACCATTAATCATTAGGTAAATAGTTAGTGTAATACTTATGTTTTGATTATAGCTATGATTGCAAAGTATATAATAGTATCTTTATTATGGCTTAAACCTAAACATAATTATTTTTTAAACACACGTCTTTTATTATGGGTATTTTTGCTAACAGCTTGGAAGATTTGATCTTTTATGTTAGAGAGGTAATCCGTTTACACGTTTCTTCCTTTTGTTCAAACACAAGTATTCTATTTACTTCTTTTTTACAATCAGGTTACATATTTTAAAAATAACAACTGGAAGCAATACAAACCTCTTGATCCACCATGAGATATTGCAGCAACATTAGAACAACCTATAATTTTTAAGCATACAAACATTAATATATAAAATTAAAACAAAGATAATCAATACTTGTTGTTAATTTAGATAAACCAAACCTTCAGGTTGAGATGAGGAGACACCCTTTGAACATCCATTACGTATGCTGCTTGTAACACCCCCACAATTGTTATGCGCAGCGGAACTATAACAATGGGTGCTACACAGTATTCATTGCACACAAGATACATCAAACGACGCTAAAAAGACGTCAACTTAAAACTTGAAATTAAAATTGTTAGATGATACATGTCCACAGTTTTTCCCAACCCCAAATAGTACACAGAGTTTAGCGTTTTCGGTCCCCATGAATCTTAACCCAAAAACTTCAGTTTTACAACAACATAACATTAAACTTAAAATGTTTAAGTAGAAAAAGGAGGGAAAAACAAGCGGACTCCAAGCCGTACACACAACATCCATCCCATGCATGCTCCATCCTACACCTCAGCGGTTACCTGAAACACATGCCAAAAATTTGGTCAACGAAAACGTTGAGTGGAATTCATAGGTTTTACAATCCATTTGAACGTATATATAATAAAAACCATTCGTGATCATTTATAGTCTTGTCGATCAAACAAACTATAATCAGGATACTGACAATTGTGTTTAAGCTCATGACACTAATCCGTTAACTCAACCACCCGCGTAAATATACCGGCGTGATTCAGATGAAACCAGTGCCCCTTCTAAAGGCATCAGTTGCAATTATACCTTATTTCTCATACAAAATAATCTACCGCAGAACTTACTAAAAGTACAGCTTCTCGGCTAGCATTGGGTCGTTAACCCCGTAGTACTACAAATTGCATAAGCGGCTATTTCCCCCTACTCGAGGGCAGGACAATAGTTAATAGTTCATGATTTTAGGGACTTTTGCAACTTTGGTACTCAACACAATTCTAAGGCAACTTTCGGGTCTAACAATCATTCATGATATACGTTCCTTTTAAAAACTAGCATGCATTTCCCTCGCGGGTAAAACAATTTGAAATAAGTATAAGCGAGGCTATAAATTCACACCTTATATCTTAAGTAGTCGGTAGTTCGAGGGATGATCACTGACGACGAAACGGATGCCCGGTTAAATCAACACCTATCACAAATAACGCGTAATGAGTATTCTCATTTAAATACTTTACGGTACTGTATAAAATACATATATACTAGTCACTTAGGACAAGTATAACTCACGCCAAAAACAAAAACAACAAGTATCACTCATTTTATACCATTCGTTCTCATTACTTACGTTGTCCATTTTTACTCATTCTCGCCGGTACTTGACTAAAGTACGGGCTGTTTTACCTTATTAAACCACACTTTTAAAATTTGACAAAATTTCCAAAAATCCTATAAGACCTTTAGATGACATGTTTTTAAGCCCAATAAAAGTTTTTACTTTTACGACCCGTTACGCAACTCTTTTCCACGACTACATTTTACGGGCTGAAATTGCGCTTCGACCAATTTTGACCTCTTTGACCTATATGAAAAATACCTTTGACTTCTTTGACTCCTAAGTCAACATATAGACTCATTTGTACAGGTTAGGGACCAAATTTTGACCCTTGACCATTTACCAATTCATACTTGTGACCCTCGGGATTTGACTAAAACTTTGCACAAATTCGGATTATGAAAGTCCTCGTCTCCCGGTACCCGATCTTTAAAATGTCATAACTTTTAGCTCGTTTTGAGTCACGGGCTCTACCTTATACCAAATTAAAGCTAGAAAGACCCTCTATAACTACATTTTGTTTTCAAGTCCTGGAACAAAAATCATTTTTATGAAATGGACCTAATGTTTCTGCCTAAAAATGACCATACCAAAAACGCACTTAGACTCGATTCCAAGACTTCTAACCACCACTAAACATCATCCTAAGCCTTCCCAAACATATCCTAACATCAATTTTCAGTCCTACCCCTATTGATCAACCAATCTCAAATTCAAAAATTCAAAGAAATGTACATGCAACTAATAAAACCTATGTAAAACATCCTAAAACAATGAACCAAACACAATAATAACATTCAAAATCAACAACCACCATGGCTCCCCAAACACCCCCATTGCCGTGGGGTTTGGGTGACCCAATCACCACAACCAAATTAATTTTGGTGGGTTTTCTTGGTGTTTATACTTCCATAACACTTAAAATCAACATGCATTAGCTCATTTAGCCACAAAAACGAATTTGGATCATATGGAAAAATCTTGAAAAATTTTTGTTAATGCATGTGGGATTTGAGCACATGAACATGTGGGGAATGACCAAACTAGATGTGGTCTAACCTTAGATTTTAGGAAAATCAAGTGGAAAAAGATTTTTGGTGGATTTTTCTTGGTGTTGGGGGTGTCCGTCGGCTTTAGAGAGAAGGGAGGGAGAGAGTGTTTGATTTTGGTGAAAAATTTTGTGTGTGTTTGTGTTTATGTCAACTTTGGCCTTTTTGGTGGGATGGGAGGGGCCTTTTGGCAATTTTTAACTTCTTTTGGCCTCAAATGAAAAACGTCCTCAAAACTTTGCGGGTTCGACTCATTTGTCAATTTTGAAAATTTTACGGGAGTCGGAAATCTTCCCGAACGCTCCAAAATATTTTTGGGATACTTTAAATGTACTCGGAAGGCTATAAAACTCACCTGACTCAACTTAACACGAACCGTAAATAAAATTCTCGAAAAATTACATTATCGATAAATCGTCAAAAATTATATAAAATTGGGCATCCCTCGGGATCGTAATCGTCATCGTCCTTCTTAAAACGTCAATCGTAAAAATTATAACCTCGAACATCGGCTTTAACCAAAATACTTATAAGTATAGAAATTAAAATTTATTAAAAATTTCAAAAATTAGCGTAATTTAGGGTATCGTTAATGACCTCGATTCTAGGGTGTCACACTGCTGCTACCAATTTCAGAGATACCTTCATGTTCACACACACTCTTTGAACGGCCGTTAGCAGCACCTCTAGAAGTAACAGGAACCAAACCTTCAGGTTCACAAAAGGAAAGAGACTTGGAATTTTCATTGGGTACGCTACTGCGTAAATTTGTTTTGCTAGTGTTCTTTTGGTTGTAATTGCTAGATGATGGTGCAGGTTGGTTTTGGTAACCCATCTTTGTGTTTTTCCTAGTTGGATATCGATTCATAGTTGTTGTACAATATGATCGACTAAGAACTGTTTAAAGATGATTGTGTGGTTTGGAATTTAGGTTTTGGGTTTTCGGTTGAAAAACAATCGAGTTTTGGGTTTTGGGTTGTTGATTAATCGTTGTTGTATGATCTGTGGTTTGGATGATACGGGGTGTGATGGTTTTTATACACAAATCTTAGGTGTTGAAGTTTAACTAAATTCTATAGATAACTAAATCTATAGATAACTAATTCTAGAACTTAGAGATTTATCTAAATTACCAAAATTTACTATATATCTAAAACAGATTTAATAACTGAATTTAAAGTTTATTATTGCTTCAATATACGAATATATCTTCCAAAATAAGAATATACGAATAAAACTTTTTCCCAAAATATATCGTAGCCAATGAGATGCCTTCAAAACGACACGTCACCGTCCCTATGTGGCACCCTTCATTATCCTACATCAAAACATAGCCCCATATATATTATATATATATATATATATATATATATATATATATATATATATATATATATATATATATATATATATATATATATATATATATATATATATATATATATATATATATATATATATATATATATATATATATATATATATATATATATATATATATATATATATATATATATATATATATTACTAGCCTTTAGACCCGTCCGGTGGACGGGCTAGCTTTAAGTATATATATTTTTAATGAAAATTGAATTTATGTGTGTTTGTATTAGAAGTTTAGTATATATAGTGTTAGTTATGGCATTGATATTTTAATAATGTAGCATAGAATAGACAAAAATAACGTAGCTTAAGATATTTTAATTATTTAAAAATATTATGAGTTAATTGAATTTGCATACGTTAATGGTATGAATAAGTTTGTTACATAAAATTTTTTATAATTTTAATAATACTGTATAAATATTTTATGTATTTTTGAATTTTATGAGGTAATAAATTTTGTATATGTTAATGTTATGAATAACGTTTTACTTTTTTTTGGAGTTAATATTATTGTTGTGCATTTTTATAGAATTTTGTATTTAAGGCATTGTTTCACCATCCTTCCTTATATATTTTTATAGAATTTTGTATTTAAGGCATCATTTGTAATTCCTATATATATTTTATAGAATTTTGTATTTAAGGCATCATTTGTAATTCCTATTTTATTTTTGAAGCATTTTATGGAATCATTTTTATGGAATTTTGTTTTTAAGGCATTGTTTCACCATCCTTCCTTATATATTTTTATATAATTTTGTATTTAAGGCATCATTTGTAATTCCTATACATATTTTTATAGAATTTTGTATTTAAGGCATCATTTGTAATTCCTTTATATTTTTGAAGAATTTTATGGAATCATTTTTATAAAATTTTATATTTAAGGCATTATTTCACCATCCTTCCTTATATATTTTTATATAATTTTGTATTTATGGCATCATTTGTAATTCCTATATATATTTTTATAGAATTTTGTATTTAAGGCATCATTTATAATCCCTATTTTATTTTTGAAGCATTTTATGGAATCATTTTTATAGAATTTTGTATTTAAGGCATTGTTTCACCATCCTTTCTTATATATTTTTATAGAATTTTGTATTTAAAGCATCATTTGTAATTCCTATATATATTTTTATAGAATTTTTTATTTAAGGCATAATTTGTAATTCCTATTTTTGAAGCATTTTATGTAATCATTTTTATAGTATTTTGTATTTAAGGCACTGTTTCACCATCCTTCCTTATATATTTTTATAGAATTTTGTATTTAAGGCATCATTTGTAATTCCTATATATATATTTTTATATAATTTTGTATTTAAATCATCATTTGTAATTCCTATTTTATTTTTGAAGCATTTTATGGAATTATTTTTATAGAATTTTGTATTTAAGGCATTGTTTCACCATCCTTCCTTATATATTTTATAGAATTTTGTATTTAAGGCATCATTTGTAATTCATATATATATTTTTTTATAGAATTTTGTATTTAAGGCATTATTTGTAATTCCTATTTTATTTTTGAAGCATTTTATGGAATCATTTTTATAAAATTTTGTATTTAAAGCATTGTTTCACCATCCTTCCTTATATATTTTTATAGAATTTTGTATTTAATGCATCATTTGTAATTCCTATATATATTTTGATAGAATTTTGTATTTAAGACATCATTTGTAATTCCTATTTTATTTTTAAAGCATTTTATGGAATCATTTTTATACAATTTTATATTTAAGGCATTGTTTCACCATCTTTCCTTATATAATTTTATAGAACTTTTTATTTAAGGCATCATTTGTAATTCCTATACATATTTATATAGAATTTTTTATTTAAGGCATCATGTGTAATTCCTATTTTATTTTTGAAGCATTTTATGGAATAATTTTTATAGAATTTTGTATTTAATGCATTGTTTCACCATCTTTCCTTATATATTTTTATAGAATTTTGTATTTAAGTTATCATTTGTAATTCCTACTTTCTTTTTGAAGTATTTATGGAAACCCTTTAATGAATTACATGTGTCATTTTAATAGAATTTTGTATTTAAGTAATTGTTTCACCATCCTTCCTATATAAGGGTTTTTGATTTGATTTGATTTGATTTGATTGATTTGATTTGATTTTGATTTGATTTGATTTGATTTGATTTGATTTGATATATATATATATATATATATATATATATATATATATATATATATATATATATATATATATATATATATATATATATATATATATATATATATATATATATATATATATATATATAATATAGGTATAAATATGATTTGAACCAAACTTTTTAATCCAGTCATATCCTAGTGACACCTTTAAACCAATAGGATTTGAGATTTGCCTAAAAAATCTCATAAGTTGCCTAGTTTTCGTCACTTTTAGCTAAAATAACATTTACTAAAATCGCAGTTTAACAAAATTTACGTTTTCAAACCGCGGGTATATATATTACTCTAGACTTATTTTTTTCTTTTTTTCACACAACCAAGGGTGAAAACACACACACAAACTATCCCTTTCTCCCTAAACAAACTGCATGTAAACCTTAATCCAAAAAAACATATAAAAAGAATCGATCATTGTTTGATTTAGATTCAATCGTAACAAACCCTAATCCATTTTCAACTTCATTGTTAATATCATTGAATCTATGGATCTGATATGAATTTCGAAATCAAAAGCAAAATAATCTGATATAAATTTATCAAATCGAAGATCGATTTAATGTATGTAACTGATTTCGAATATACGTTTGTATCAGATTCACGAAATCATCTCATCATAATTTCTCAAATCGAAGATCAAATTAAGGTATCTAACTGATTTCAGTTATGAATTTTGCTAATATTGAGCTAGTTTTTGTTTTTATGAAATTTGATTAGTTAATAATCATTTTGATTAGTTTACTGTCATAATTCATTATATTGAAAAGTTAGTTGAAACGAAATTGTAAAATGAATACATGAATAACATGTTTACAATAACCGCACAGCACACTAAGTGTTTGATAAAATGTTTGAATGGGATTTTTATAACTGCTATGCACTAATTTTACACTTTACTGCCCTAATATCTGTAAACAGATCTTAGATACATTGTTATGCACCGTTCAAGACATATAGGTCAGAACATGTAGGATCAGAAGTGCGGATAATGGTTTGGGTAAAAATGGTTTGAAAAGGTAAGCGAGTGTGGTCAAAATGGTTTGGGTTACAACAACGTTTTTGCAGGATAGAACTGGCTAGGTTTGGTCGATATGAAGCATTTGTAGTGAATGTCACCCATTAACTTTTGGGGGTGTAAGGGTCTGATTCCAAACAACCGTTTATATTATTTTCAGTAGCATTCGTTCGCCTTAACTATGCTATTTCCTAAACTTCAACTCAGCCTCCAGCGAGACTTTGCAGCTACTCTGATGATGCATCAACATGGATCACTCAAACTAATGAACAAATATCAGACCACATGTTTATACCATACCATTCTGGTCCGGATTGCGTCCCTTTGATTCAATAGTTATTATTACTAATATGCATATTGCCTGTTTGGTTTTGAATAACCGAAGTACTTGATTTATGATATATTTATTTATCAAATTTGTGATCTCTGAGTTGTTTCACCTCCAACAAAATCTTAGCTTTCCATCCGCTTACGCAAACAGCAAGTATCTTAAACGAAAATGGATTAAAGCAGGCAGGCACAAAAATGCCTTAATTCGATTTTTGTGGCTTCTAGAATAGTTTAATCAAACCTTCTTTTTGTTTAACAGTGTGGTTCTATTTTTGTAGTGATGACATATGACCTACCATAACATAAGCCTACCAGATGGTTAGTCGGTATTTAAGACACTTTTACATAAGTAAATCGGTGAAAATTGTAACCTTTAATATCAAGAAATGCCAATGCTTTACGTGGACTTTCATTTCTTTTCAGGGAATAGCAAAGAGATTAATACGAGCAGCAATAGAGGTTGCAGCTAAAAAAAGAGAGACGAGATACGATGATATAGAGAGAATAAAAAAAGGGGTGAGGCGACATTTCCACAATGATATTACGGTGGTGGTTTTGTACCTCGAACACGATCAAGGTTGGTCCAATGGGATCAGTAAGTTCCAAAACGATAATAATAGCTACTGTATTACCACCCCTCTTGATATTTTCACTTTCAATTCAGATAATGCTAACTTTTCTCCCTAATCTTGCACACCCGCCTGCACTGTATTTGTTTACAAGTCTAAGACAGTATACAAAATGATCAGAAATCTCGTCCCTCAAGGAGATCACTTCAAAGGAAGCAGAACTGAGTTGGCCCTTTACCAAAAAAAAAAAACAGGTTAATATTGAGATGCAAAGACTTGATGAGGATAGGAATGCAATTAATATGGATCATGAGAGAAGGGACAAGGAATGGGCGGAGTTAAATTCTTTCATAGAAGAATCAAAGTTCAACAGCAAGAATTTTGAGAAGCAGAGGGAGTTGCTGCATTCTGATAGAGAATAAATTCTTTGTCAGATTGAGCAGTTGAAGAAATTGGAGGATGTGAAAGCTGTTCAATTCCGTATTGCTGAAAGTGAGATTGACGAATGTGATTCATATTCTCGAAAACAATCTAGAAGATGGGTAAACGACTTCTGTAAGTAACTCAGAGAAGACGGGTATGGGAAGTATGTCAGTCTCTTATTTATATATTCTGTAATGATGATATGTATTGGCATGCAAATTTAAAGAATACCAGCATTAGTGAAGCCCTTATACTACCAAAATGCAGGTGGACAACCTTTACAAGTACAAGGGTGCATCTTTTGGTGTTGAAACATCCCAGCGAGGGTGGTTGGTTTCATTGGAAGATGCTGTAATAGAATACCAAGAACACGAGGCGACTGAAGTTTGTGAAGAAGTGGATAAGCTTGCGAATCTTTTAGACGCTTGGCCATGCTAGAATTAGCTAAAGAGGTTCAGATAATGGAACATCCTAAATGGACCTGCCATTGTTGAAGGTAGTATTACCACTTTAGTAAATAACTGAAAAAATATTGCATTCTCTCTCGAACCATATAGGATGAATTTGATTTGCTATGACACAGTAACCTATTTAAGCTCTTAAAATAAACTTACCCAAACACCCCCTTAGTATTCCTCTGCTGGAATTTTGTTTTTCCAGAAAGCTAGGTGATAACAAGGAAATTTTGTATCAGACTTATTTTATTTGGTTATATTGACCCGTTTAAACTGTACAAAACTTTACTTCAGAATTAGTGTAATTATGATCAGAATTAGTGTTGTGAGCGATCATCTTTATTTAAAGATGATCAGAATTAGTGTGTTTACATTATTCAGAATTAGGTAAGCTCATCACATAATCCACCGCTATAACACGTTCCTTAATTTTCTAGATCATCACATAAATACTATACAGTCAGCAAGATTTACATAAGAGGCCGCTATAACCCACATCAATACAACGAGATACTGGTACCACGAATCCTGCAGCCAATATACAAGAATGGTTACAGACGGAAATGAAGCACCCCATTATGTTGATCACGAACTACAACTGCCAAATCTTTTAGCTGATTATATGGGTTATAATGTCATTACATATTCCCAGGTACTAAATCATTGAACTTTGACTCTGGGATAAAACACTTAGCAAAACTCTATTTTTTATTAAGAATTTCGGTCCAGGAGATTAGTGGACCACACGATAGCCCATGACAATGTGTTAACAAATAGTGAGGACCATAAATGGTTAGTTTTTTTCTTTAGTAAATTCAGGTCAGGACACACAGTATAAGGGGGCATATGAGATATGAGAGTACTTTTAGGTGGTAGGAACCGCCTATCTTAGTTTAGTTCGAGACATATGAACCTGTGATGATATGCAACACACTATAGCATCACATACCTTATCAAATAGGCACTCTTCAGACTACATCTATGAGAGGATTTTACTCTTAATGTCAGTCGATAATGTGCAGTTATGCAGCAGCCATGAACACCCCTACTAGAAGCATATCTTGAATTTGAGAACGTTTTTCATCAGACTCATACTAACAACCACTGAATTCATTGGACTTTATGCCCTTTACAAGTTGACATTATACATTTTCCAGCCTATAAGAGAATTGCATTTCAAACTGGGTCTTTAAAGTTTTTTAATGACTGATTAAGACGTTTGGAAGAGGCAGGCATTCATATGCATTTTATATTTTGTTTTAGGATTTCTTTCTTGTCAAACAATTTTAATACTCCATATCTTTCTTATACATAGGTTCTCAATGAAGTATGAGCGGTTTCTTTAGCTCCACAAAATTAATTGAAATGCAGCATATCTTGAGTTGAGACTGGTTAGAAATCCATCAACATCAAGGTAAAACCGAAATAGGGTATTGTTGATCACCCACATCAAGATAATGTGACCCCTCTTCAATCACTATCAATCCGTCTTCATTTGCTGTTCTAAAATGCTCACACAGGCTGATCACTAATTCAACTTCAACTCTTTCTCCAGCAGTCGTCTTAACACTATCAAAAGTTGCTAATTACTTCATCGGCTTCGTATCTGCAACATTAATTTGATTCACAAACAGCAAAACCGCGTGTTTACTGTCCATTTCCCCATGATTTTCAACACCCATGGTTACAGAAAACTTGGCCTTTTTACATGATTCTGTCTCTATGTCCATAACTGAATCTGACTCAATCTGATCAACCAATACACAAGAAATATTTTCCCCTTCCAGTCCCCTTCATTTCAAAGGTAACCTCATAGACACACATATGCATGCACACATACACACTTATATTATATATGCGTTAAATAAGATTGTTTTTTTTTTCAGGAGCTTACTGTGTGAGTTTTTACATGTTACTGTTATGTGTTGATTCAACTACACCAAGGGGTGTTTAGGATTGCTTATCTAGAACTCCTTATATGCTTAGTATGCCCAGAATTTGAAATAAATGTATGTGGAACTTCTTATTTGTATATTTTTCTCTATAAATTCAGTATATACTTTTGTTCATCTAAATGCTAAGAAATTGCTTATTGGAGTTTTAAAAAACTATCAACTAATAAGCAATCTGAATTAAAAACCAATCCCAAATACCCTCCAACATTTATGAAGGCTTCAGAAGGTCTGTCCTCCACCCTTTAAATAGGTGTGTTATTTATTGCACGCTTAGCAAACTTCATTTTTGACTCACTGGCCCAAATCAGGTCCCTTGAAGATACATCATTCTAACTCGAGCTTCTCTATATCGTGTATTGATTGCAGACTGTAGTACTTAATATGCAGAAGACAATCCTCATTTGCAGCTGCTTAGGCCTAGAAGGGATGGGATTGCAGTAGTATGTTCCTCCATTTCCCAACATCCCACACAGAAAAAACTGAACCAGATAGAAAACATTGGCAACAAAAAGATACCCATACACATTTTTAAACTTTGACGAGCTTCATGCACACGTGACACACAGTGCCATTAAAACCGAATCCACAAATAGGGGATCTGTTGATTCTTGAGACATAGCTAAATGTACTAAAGGTTAAATGTAATTCTGCGAAAATAGAGCTATTATATTGACGGTAGTTTTTTTAATTCAGCTATATTTATGGCGGTACAACAGTAGATGAGAGAACTTTGTACCTGCTATTGTATTGAGGACAAGGCGTTCTCTTCGTGCTGTGAATTTCCATCCATATTCGGCTCTACTTCTATTAACTGCAGAGGTAACATTTTTTACTAGGTTTGGAATTGAAATTGAAAGGGTGTGGTCGGTCGAAAAATTGTGTGCTCGGGTGGCTAATGCTGAAAACAGGATTCGGACGACTATGGCAACAGGGAATCCAAATTCAGGTAAAATAGTTAGATGCATTTAAGATGAAACATCGAGTTGATTTTGCCATCCATATGCATGTAAATGAATTAGGCAACTAAAGCGATTTGATACTTCTAACTGCTTATAATTTATATGAAGATAGTATCCTACATAAGTGATACATGTAATATGATAGTGGGGACTTTTGAAAACTAATACATTGATGTGGATGTTATATATTCCATGATCCTAAATGACAGTAACTAAGCGAGCCGTTGATATTGAATTGAAAACCTCAATCTCAACGGAGGTAGTGTGGGCCAAGTATCTGTGATGATTTCATAGGCCACGTAAATACTTTTATCAGAATAACGTTTTTGAAGTCATTATACGTGAACATGTCCTTATTTCCATAAGTTCTGATTTTAGTTATATGCCATTGTTTGCTCTTGGGGTGTTTCGAGTTAAGTTCGCATAGTGATGACGTTATGTTAAGTAATAGAATTAAATGTACATATCACCTAATGAATCCCATATAGCAATGAGCTTACTGATTGCTACATATTGGCATTCAGCTTTTAACATATTATGAAAATCCTCAGACCTCAATAATTACCCGCAAAAGTACCAATTTCTTATATAACATGTTATTTCGTTAGGTTTTATTGCAATTATTGACTTGTCACATTATTGAACGTTAGTGTTTCTGTTTGACTATTTGGTGAAAAGCATAACGTTCCCTTCCATGGATCTTGACATGTGGTGCTTACTAAAGAAAGGACGGACACCTAGGAAGAACCAAACTGATACGGACATGGTACTAACCAAAGCGAAGCCATTGGCTAAGACCAAGTCTTCCATTATCTGCATTTAGTTATTATGTACTTCATGCATGTGACATTTAGAGTAGCACGTTTAGAAACATATACATGGTGTAACAGTTGAAGATTTCTACCCAGGTTCACTATGGTGGTCCTTAAGTTTAGCCATGCACTTCTACTTTCTTTTGTTATTTAAGTTGTAATTTTGCTTTAAGGAAATAGGAATGAAATGAAAAGTCTTTAGTTTCTCTCTATTGTTCTTGGAGTCTTGTCCGCTCAAGGGCCTTATCCTTTCGCTTCTTAATCTACTTCTTGGGAGATTGACCATCTATAATTCGGTCTATAACAATGGTGCTTTCATCAACTTACTCAACCCCTCTAATCAACGATACTATATGTTCTTGCCCTATTGGCCCACGACTCGAAGCCGTCACGACCAAGTTAGTTGAATCCTTGGTCAAGTATTATCCCGACCTTGTATGCAAGTATTATCCCGACCACCTTTCTCATATTAATACGCCACTGCCAACATCAAAACAACCAACCCTGACACAAGTTGTGGCTACTCTGGTTGATACCACTGCTAAGCTTGAAATCGATTCGCAACGTCTCGCTATTTCGACTGCCAAATTTGTTGCACTCACTACCAAGAGTACACTCATTACAACCATCACTAGAACAGACTCCAATACCAAGACTCCACCGCACAACACCAACACCAACACCCAAGACCTCATCGAGACCAAAAACAATGTTGTCACCAAAACAACCTCTCTCATTTCCAAAACCCAAAAAACAGAAAATACCATCGCTGTGTTGCCTATCGATTCCGTTTCTTCATTGCCGGAGAAAAAAAACGAGGTCACCACACAAACTCGACTTTCCCTTTCCTTGCTGGCCACTTTGCCTGCCAACCTAACACATAACATTCCAAAAGTTCGACATGCTATCACCATCATCCATCAAACCAACCTTTTTGAGACTTATGAGAATTATGGTGTTGCTACTTTCATTAGTGACAAGTCTATCATATTTCGTTTCACCGATACAATTTTTGGTGGTCATCAATGTCCGCCACCCAAGTTTGTTTTTCTTCAAACCGACCCGAATCCACCTTGGACGCCACGAGACCTGAGGTACAAGACCATGATCCTTGAGGACAAGGATCGTTTTCAGGAGGGAAGTATTGATACGGACATGGTACTAACCAAAGCGAAGCCATTGGCTAAGACCAAGTCTTCCATTATCTGCATTTAGTTATTATGTACTTCATGCATGTGACATTTAGAGTAGCACGTTTAGAAACATATACATGGTGTAACAGTTGAAGATTTCTACCCACGTTCATTATGGTGGTCCTTAAGTTTAGCCATGCACTTCTACTTTCTTTTGTTATTTAAGTTGTAATTTTGCTTTAAGGAAATAGGAATGAAATGAAAAGTCTTTAGTTTCTCTCTATTGTTCTTGGAGTCTTGCCCGCTCAAGGGCCTTATCCTTTCGCTTCTTAATCTACTTCTTGGGAGATTGACCATCTATAATTCGGTCTATAACACAAACTGTGTTCACTACACCAACAGGGGAGATCAAAACAAGAAGCAGCTGGTGCAGTACCTGAAATCAAACCCAGGGGGACCCAAGATCTCAGAGTTTGGCTAGACCAGTGGTGAGACTACAAGGAGGTCTCAGCTCCTCCACCAGTAGCACTTGAGCCGGTCAAGAAATAGTTCCGGAAGTCAACATCTGGAAAGAAAGACAAGAAAGAGAAAGAAGACGTCCTTGAGGAGACAACATAGGCTCCAGTAGCTTAAAAATATATTGCACCTGAACATATCTCAAATAACCAGTCAGCTCATCTTCATCATAAGGTTCAATATTCAAAATCTTTATACCTGCAAACATTCAGGAAAAGACATAAAAACGACGAAATATAGAAGCACTATCAGCATAATAACTGCTCTTTAAGGTAAATCATGTCTACTATTAATGCACACACATTCGAGAACAAAAATTGAGTTCAAGATCTAAGACCTTTTTCAAGAGCTCCACGACAGCATTTATGCTTGGATGATGGGCTGCACAGACGAAAGATGAAAAACTGCATAATTAGCTCAACAAGATTTTAAATGGTATTCTTAGGACATTCTTTTAATGATTTCTCACTAGCATTAGTGTTACAAAATGGACAAACAAAGATGTAAAGAACACACGCCATAGCCAGTTCTGTTGCCTTCCATGCTGACCCAATCAGATATAGACTACAAAGGTAAAAGGGGACAGATTCCTGACTGAAAAGGTTCTCGGATTGGGAATTCGTTTACTTTGATTTTTAGTAGCAGTAAAGTTTCTGAAAGATATATGCATATTTTTGTAACTAAATACTCAGGATTTGTTTTTATAATCATATTCTGTTTGTTTTTTTTTTGTTTTTTTTTTTTTTGGTAACCGTGATTTCCGACTCATTGGCCGACTAATCCACGGGGTTTGAGCCCACCGCCACACAGACTCAAACCAGGTAATTTCTCATATTCTGTTTGTTTTTGTTATAGGTTAATTTCTCATTTAGGATTGTGTTATGCGAGGAAGTGTCCAACTTGAATATAAAGCCCCCTAATTAACCTTTTTTGTGAATAATTACCAGCTCAGCCCAAACCTTTTTTTACCCATCCGTTACCAGACCTGCACGTGAGGAAGAGAAGCTCCGAAGTCAACGTGTGGACTTTAGTGACATGGTTGCTGAGGTGTGTAGCAACATTTTGCAAATTTCAGTTTCCAATTTTGACATGAAGTATAAATCCAACAAGCCTTTAATTGAAACTAAACTGTGCTGGTGTTTTATGTGTTTCAGAATGAGAAAAAGAGGAAGCGAAAGTTAAGCGAAAAGGACAGCAAGTCGAAGAAAAAGTATTTTAAGTTTTAAGATTTTCCGCCCCTTGAGAATAAGTTTTATTTACACCTCGGATTGGTGAGTCTGTTGCTTTGGAACTGCCCAAGAAATCCTATAAGTGTAGAGTTAGGTCTCGACTAAATCGTGATGGTGCCCGGTGAACTTCTACCGATGCAGGCCCTCGCCTTCCCTCTCGCCAAACTTTCAGGTATGCAAAGGCATTGTTAAATGATGACGACAAGCCCGATTGGTGCCTTGCGCGACCGACACCAACTAAGGGGGCGGAGTTGCGAGGCTAAGCTCAGAGCATATATCATTCCGTTCAAGCACATGAATGGTGCCTTTGCTTGTTTGCCTTCCAAACCCTACCTCTCTGTCAACAGTCACATTTCTGAAGCACTGATTCCGGAACCCGGGGTTCGAGCCATTCTGTGTGGTTCAATTGAGGCTGGTTACTCGAAAGAAGATATCAACTAAACCAATATGAATCTACAAAGTTCAACATTGATAAAGTAAATCGAAATGTCCTTACTCCATATGTGACATTCAATATGTACTTTTGTTATCTGATTTGATTTACGTGTCTTCTGGCAGGGATAACCCGTGTATTACACAGGCTGTCTCAATATTTGTTAGTTATAGTTAGTTATACTGATTAATAAACAATCTTAGCTAATAAAGTTTTCATTCTGGACAACAACATATATCATTAACATAAACTATTAACACCATTTACTCAAAGGTGTTGAAGATAATTTTGAATATTAGGATTATAAAGAGTACGTTATATGATACATATAAGAAATATTCAAAAATGTTACTGTAATATAAGTATAAACAATTTGGTATTACGTTTGATATAACTAACTATGTATCCTTATATGACTTGTACATGTATCCATGTTTGGCCACTATAAAGAAGACTTTGAAAACAATCACACTTGCACAATATGTTAACGCCCTTTAGAGCACTCAAACAAATAAGCATATTATGGTTCCAAAAGATACACCAATTGCAAATAAATATAACAATCAATTTTAACTTTTATTATAGAACTATCCTTCTGATGTAAAGTGGATTGAGAGTATGGGGCAAAAGACATGGTGTATATTAAGAAAGTTATCTTTATGTATTGATTTATAGATTATTTTGAAAAATCTATAATGGAGATAAGGACCATGGAAGCATGGGATTCCTGAGTGCACTACTTCTTATAGTGTTGACTAAAAGAGAAAGAATAATTGCATTATTAAGTTTATTAATATAGTATAAAGTGGTAGTGTAAGTACTATTATCGTGTATGGTCATCAACCCGTCAGATAATAAGATGTATTAAAACTAAAATGACGACAGTTTTATATTGAAAATTGTTTTGGCATGACCATTAATAAAAGTCAAAGCCTTTTTTAATAGTTAATATACATGTTTTTTTTGATGTTTTGTTATATACAATTGAAATAAAGTTATTATAAATTTTATACGATTACTTCGAAAAACATAAAATATACTTAGTAATATAATAAACATAAACAATTTGACGAACATTTCTACTATGTTTTAATTTTTTTTATAGAATTTGCGATTTTTAACACCCATAATTAGCTAACAAAAAAACAAAAAAAATGCAATATGGACAAGTAGTGCGTTTTAGACTTCTTCAAAAATCGAAAATAATGAGAACTTTTTGTTTAATCCCGATTGAGTTTAAAGTTTTAAATTTTTTTTAACATAAATATAACGTTATTAAACGTAAACTATAAATAAAATATATTAAATATTAAAATAGAAATATAATAAACTAAAAACGCATATACAATAAACTCTCGGAAACAACAACAAAAACGACCCCATCCGTTGGGCGGGTTATGACGCTAGTTTATATATATATATATATATATATATATATATATATATATATATATATATATATATATATATATATATATATATATATATATATATATATATATATATATATATATATATATATATATATATATCAAATCAAATCAAATCAAATCAAATCAAATCAAAATCAAATCAAATCAAAAACCGTTATATAGGAAGGATGATAAAACATTTCCATAACTCCAAAATTCTAAAAAAACGACACGTGTAATTCAATACCCAATTTCCATATCCGGCTCATTTTCCCTCCCAACACTGTACCCAACTTCACTGTTGACTTATTCAAAGGAAAAAACGCCCCATTCACACTGATGAGATCGAAGCATAAAGTATCCCTAAATTTCAATCTCTAATGACAATCAGATCCACAAGAACATAAATCCATGTTATCATTGAAAATCAAAAACCTTACTAAATGCCTAAATCAATGCCCGATTCAGTATTAGATTCACAAAAACCTTCCCCATAAATAATCTCAATATCTCAACATTGTTTCTTGAATCCTCTCCACTAAAATCAGCCATGCGCTTTTTGGATAAACGATATTGATATGAACGAGAAATAAGGTAAATTTATTATTCTTGGTGTGTGATTGATTGTTGATTTTAGTTTGGGGTCCTCTAATTGGGGATTTGTTTGAACTTAATTGTTCATTCATGATAAAATATAGAATTTGAAATTCAACTTTTATAAATTTACGATTGATAAAGAAACGTTCGTTATATGTTTTTTGCGATTGATAAAGAAACGTTCTTTATATGTTTTGCTTGGTATGTAGGTAAAGTGTTTGATAAAATGCTCAAATTAACTTCTATTAAAGATGAAAGGATTATTTTGCCAATATAGGATGTGGGGAGTAATGTTTCTAATGCCATGACTATCTATATGTTTTTGATCCACAATGTTATCAATTACATAGGGGTACAGTAATATGTAGTCACACATGATAAAAGGTTGTCAAAGGGAAATAGTGAAACTTTTTGCCAATGATCAGAACAAGATAATTGGTTTGTTTAGTCGGTTAATTATGTTTCCCAAAAATGTTTGATATGATTTATCTTTGCTGTTATTCACTGCATTTAGTTTTTGTTGTTACATTTAATAGCTAAATGTAATTTGTATTGCATCTAGAGCCTCATAATGGTTTTGACATAAGAAGATCAGTATCAAGCGAAGAGACCAATTAAATACCTATGATGCTTAAATGAAAGAGTGCTAAGAAGGATATTGAAGTGGGCGCAACAGGTGCCCGTCAAATCATTGAAGTGGACGATTGTTTCATGATCTGCTCATAAAGAGACGATTCTTAATAAAAGAAACCCTCCACGTAAGCTGCTAAAGGTACAACACAAGATTTGCTATACTTATCTTAATATTGTCAATTGTGAATTTGGTTACTCGATTTAGGCATAATTTACTTTACAGGTTATTATATGTTTTTTGTTTTTTTAAGATAATAAAGATGATATAAGAAATTTCGTCTTCATCTGTTTAGATAATGCAGACTGGGATTTTATTAGCTCATTAAGGTGCACACAGGAAAAGTTGACACTAACCTCCAAAGATTTACTGACTTTTATAGCACAATTTTAGTCAGAGTTGTAGGATTGGGTTTGTGAATGATAATTTTGTTAATCATACCTCATAACAACCAAGGTCTGTTTGGAACATTCTTATTATCTAACTTATTATTAGCTGGACCTCATTTGAAATATCTGGCGGAGTTTTTTTATAATCACAGTTTGCTTATTGGTTGAATTTCTTTTTTGTGTATTGTAAAGCCTGTTGGGTGAAGCATACTTATGTTTTTCTTATACAAGGCACATGAGTATGGTGAGATGAACCCTTGCAGGAGGATGGCTATTTTCTCTTTCAAAGTGGCAATAAGTTTCTCCTTTGGATCATTAAGGCGTTGTCTTGGGTTGACACCTCCATGTAGATCAGTCAGACAGATGAAGAATTGGCTGAGTTTTTTTGGTTTCAAGTGAGTTGATGATTACTTGCAGAATTCATGAAGTTCAAATTACATAAGAAACCAAGCGATGCATCCTGAAGATATCAAGGTATGTAACACAAGAATGTCAAATGCTACATAATGTGTCAGGTTGGATTGCTTTGCTTGACAGTTTGGAATCCTTTATATAGTTTATCAATTGTCCTTGACTTAGTAATGCCCTAGGCTGCAAATTCATTTTAGCATCAAAAATGTGCATAAGGGACTGTAATTAAAAATACATGATATATGAAAAGTAAGAACCGGTTACCCATTAAAACACGACATAGCTGCCACAATTCTACAAATCAGCATACCCAATACAGTCAAGTTTTTAAGTGTCCTATTTTCACTTTCTAAGTGGAAATAAGTTTTTCCTTCGGTACATTTAGATCATTAAGGCGGTGTCCTGGCTTGACATCTCTATGTAGATCAGACAGGAAGGCAACCGCTCTTGATAAGGTATTTCTAAACCTGTGTTTACACACACCCAAATCGTTTCATTAAAAAATAGGAAGTTCGTTTCAACTTATCATATCACATTTAACCATTTTTGGTTATGCCATAGGAAGCTGGTTGTTACAGTTTGTGCATATTGTTTTTTTGTCACCACATATTATGCTTAAAACCTTTCTTAGTTCTGCTGATTTTTATGCTTTCCCACTAAAATATTATTGTAGTTATTATAGTTTTTAAACTTCATACTGGAAGTTTTATCAAACTGTAGTGATGGTGGTAATGACCAGTCATAGCTTTCAAGTATTTAATTATAACAGTAGGACGTTATGGCGATAACTCTTTAACCGCTAAACTTAAATTTCATCATTCTGGATGTCTTCCTCCAATTACAGCTTGAGGTAGCTAAAGTAGCAACTTTTTATTAAGTGGGTAAAGTAATTATTAACAGGTATGGTTTTATTATCGTTTTAGCACAATAGAGATATCTTATAACAGGCATTATATAAAAAATTAGCAACTGCCATTGTTACCAACATGTGTAAGAGGTAAATACAGAATATGCAAACTGTTAGATAGTAGTAATGAGCAGTGATCGGTTTGAATTATTTAATTCTAACAGTAGGACGTTATAGCGATAACTCTTTAAACACTAAACTTAAATTTCAGAATTCTGGACGTGTTCCTCCAATTACACCTTCTGTTGATGATGTCATGTGAGGTTCCTCTGTCGTGAAGTCTCAGTTAACGAACAGTAAAAGTGATTTTGTAAACTCACCGTCGCAGAAATACAACAGAACAGTGTGGCGCATATGGTACATCAGTAAAACATTTTCTGTCATTCCTAGCAGATGGAACATTAAAGGTTTTGTGTTTCTGCAACCACTCTCTTGACTTTTTGTATACTTGATTCCAACTTATTCATAAAAAACCCCACCAGATATTAAATACTTATGTTTAAAATCATGGTTTCTGTTTATGTAACCATTTTCTTCAATTTTGGTATACTTGATTCTTTTTATTGAAAAGTACTATCTGTACTCTATATACAATCCAATTCCTGAACAACATTCTTTCTATTATAGAAGATAAGACTCAATTTTACGACATAAATAGAGACAATATTAAAAGAGAATAAGTGCCATTCATGTTATTGAGAGTGAGATTTGATTAATGGTATGAATGGTATATACATGGTGATAATTTTTCATCAAAGTTTATTTAATAGTACACGTTGTGCAAACCGTGTCAATCCACAATTTTATATAATGGGTGTTCATCAACGTAATAAACTTTGCTATTGAATGCCTTTGTTGATTGTGGAGTAGCTTGAGCCTGAGATTGTGTGGCTTAATCATCTTCGTGATCGAGGAGGTGAGATATGTAGATATTTCAAAAGTAAAACGTAACAAGGGTGTAAAGACTATGTTGTGACGAATATGAAAAAGTCCTTTAGATTATACGAAGAAGTCATTTAGATTATAAGTAATTTTATTTGTTACTATCTTTTTTATAATAAACTATATGTAGTTTTTCTTATGCTTTTTAAATATATGTTTATTGTTTGTTTTCTATTTTTAACCTTTACAACTAAAGGTTGCAAATCTTATCCATTTTGATAAATATGGGCACTTTTGCCTATTTTTAAAAAAAGATAGAGCACTTTTTGCTCATTCTTTATTATTAATGGGTTAAACGGGCGTATATGTAAGAAACTTGTGGGCTTAATTGGCGCACACATAAAACACTAATTAGGCTACTCAGCGGATATTTTATATTTAGTTGTTATCCCGACTTTTAAACAAGTATTTTTATTTTTAATTCTACGTTATTATATGTCTTTTTTCTCATTTTACCTTGCGCCCGTTTAGCCCTCCCGTTTAGCCCGCGCCCGTTTGGCCCGCCGCCTATTTAATCTGTCGCCCGTTTAGCCCGCCGCCCGTGCCCGTCCACCCGCCCGTTTTACCACCTCTATTTACAACACAAGGCTCAAAATTTTAAAGATTAAAAAATAAGTCTAATAAGCAATTTGATATTGTAAGTTTGTTGCTATTCATATTATTTCTTATAAAATGAACGAAGAAATGTAAGGGTACGGAAACATATGATAAAAAGTTGTCGCACTTAACTATATGTAGTTTCTTTATGATTTCGAAAAATATCAGTTTATTATTTTCTTAATTTTTAACATGATTGTATCTATTTTTAATCAATTTATTATTTTAATTTTTTTTAAACCTAGCCCGTCCATCGGACGGGCCTTAAAGCTAGTATATATATATATATATATATATATATATATATATATATATATATATATATATATATATATATATATATATATATATATATATATATATATATATATATATGTTATTTTCAGAACCAAATAAATGTACAGAACTGCGAGAACCACATTTTTACTCTTAAAATACACATGTATATTCATCGGGTTAGTTCATTAGGTAGAAAAATATGAATTTTCATTGTCGTAGGTCACTAGGAACATGTATTCTAGGACCATGCAAATGTATTTGTTTTGTAGGTATTATAACTATCTTTTCGTTAGATAATATGAAAACACATGTACACTCTTCATATCGCTCATCATACTCAGATCTATAACAAATAAAACAATTATTAAATGATAATTTAAACATAATAACAAAAATACATATGTATTTTTAAGAGTATAAAGATGGTTCTCGCGGTTCTGTACATTTATTTGGTTATGATAATAACCTTACACTATATATATATATATATATATATATATATATATATATATATATATATATATATATATATATATATATATATATATATATATATATATATATACTAGTAGCGAAACCCGTCCGATGGACGGGTATGACTTCTGATTTTTGTTTACATTTTTTCAATTTGTTTTTTATTCAGGTTCATTTTTTATTTGTAAATATACTTTTTATATAAATATAGCATGAACTCATATGAATTTCATTCATTTTTTAGCTAAATATTAGTGTTAGAAATTATATACTCCTCCGTCCCATATTAATATTCTACCGACCAAAAATACGCAGTTTAGTAAAAACATCACTTTTCGGTTTTCTCTCTCTCACTTTTTACACAATGACAATTTTTCCCTTAATCAATTAATTTAAAACTTTTTTATTCTTTGTAATAATACTCTCAAGTGAGGGTGATATAGTAAACTTAATCTATATTTCCTACTGGACTATTAATTTGGGACGTCCAAAAATAGTAACTTGGACTGTTAATATGGGACGGAGAGAGTATTATATAAGATTTTTTAAAAGATAGTATCAATGTTTGTCAAATTGTTTGTGTTTATTATATGATTTAGGTTCATTTTGATACCATGGAGTAATACCCACTTTTCATATCTAATTTGATCCAATAGATGAGAATTAGATTAAACACAAAATCTATTTTCACCCTTTTTTCGAACATTAATATCTGTTAAACCGTTAATCGTTATGCGGAAAATATATACCATTACGAAGAGTATTTAATTATCTTTTTATATAATGCTATTTGATATATAATTTCTACAACAAAAATTTCGATTTTTTCACCTTTTTTCGTTATATCTTCACTAAACTATTAGGTAGCTATGTGATATAACGAAAAAAACGTTATATCTTCACTAAATGCTAGCTATGTTATTAAATGCTCTAATGTAGCTATGTTATTAAATGCTCTATTGTATAACGAAAAAACCATACCTTAAATTCACTAAACAACACGTTAAAAAAAATTCACTATTGTAGTTACGTTATAATAAAAAAAAACAATACGTTAAAAAAACTATAATAAAGTTATATCTTCACTAAACTATTTGATAGCTATGTTGATGTCTTTTTCCCCACTTCCTTTCACGCCTTGTTTCTCGCTCTCTCATGTCCATCACCTGCGTGCGCAAAAGGAATTTTAATATTAAGTCATCATTGAAGCACATTATACCTAAACCGATATCAATATCTATCTGTGATATAATAAATCTTTACTTTTGAATGTATATGTAACTGGTCAAAGAGGGCCACGTCAGTACATGCTAAAGAGAATAATTAGAGGTGCCCAAGTCCTATTTGTGCCGTGAGAATAACTATTTCAACAATTAAAAGAAACTAATTAGTTAATGGTGTAACCTGGAGCAGTAATGATGGACATCAGACTAAGGAATAAGTAGAGGATATTTGGTTGAATTATACGTAGTAATAGATTTTCTCATCCTCAAAATTTGCGATAACATACATTCATTTACTGATTTCTAACTAATTGTTTGTCGTTTACTGATTCCTAACATATATTTCCATACTTCATATTGGTATTAATACCTTAGCCAACCATTCTCGTGAGAACGAAAGAGTTCCAAAACCAACACCATGTATACATGTTCCTTCCTCTTATCATTATCAGATTCCCGAAGATTTTTCTTGATTTCTTGTAATAGTAAATAGCAAATCGAAACATATATTACAGTTATAAAAAAACCTATGGTATATTCACATACTCTAATTGAGAGAAATAATATAACCTATCCAACATCTCTTTATCCTTTAAGCTTTTGTCTTTTACTTGGTCCTTGATGCTGAAAACGGTGCTTCATTCTTGCATGGAGAACCACACCCGGGACTCTTCCTAATAATCTAGGACTTTGTGGCAACTCGGTTAATCTTCCTTCTCTAATAAGTAGTTTCACCTTATCTCGTCCAAGTAAGTGTCATGTGAAAAGCAGGGGCACAATTAAAGCACCACTTAACTACGCCACGAAGTCACAAACATCTCCAAAATGACCATGGATAGCAGCAGGGCACACTGGATGTCCACCACCAACTTGCTCACTCAAAACATTGGACATTTTCAGAATGTGTCCAAGTGAACCTTGTAGTTTTGAAAACATATTTGTCTTTCGGACCAAAATAAGAATTATGTAAGCCACACTGCTCTCTCCCATCTCACATCTCATACCATTAGAGTTCTGTAAAATAATAATAGTTCTGTAGGTTCCCCCTAACTCCCAATCCACATCAGGAGAAGCAACTTGCCTTGTGAGCAAATTAAATTGATAAACCTGCCATTGAAGCTAAAATCTAAACAACTGAAATAAGCAAAGGAGAAACAAATGAAGCTTAGACCAGAATTTTTCAACCAAACCTGATCACATGTAACAAGATCATGACCAAACTCAATATTTTAACCACGCACTAACCAAACATTAGAGACTGATTGTTGTGAGTTCAGAGAGCAATACTTAGATACATATCCAAACAGCCATGTAGTATATAACAAATGTCATACAACTTAGAATAACATGCACTCGCCCTATTTGAGACATGCGTGTTACCCTCTATTGGGCCTTATCTAGCAAGCCTAAAATCTGAGAGCTTCGGGTTAAAATCTGCATCCAATAGTATATTTGATGTTTTAAAATCTCAGAATAGACCTAGAACCTTAACAAAGACACAAAGAGGCGATGAAACATCCAATTTACATAAATGTGTACTGTTGCATCAATTGTTGGTGAAACTTCTTAAAATACCTCATTTGTAGATACATTTGAAGAAACTAAATGTAGACGCACCAGCTTCTTGCCTTATTTTCTTAATAATCACACCACTTTCTTCAATCACGCTTCTAATGTTCTCAGTTAGAGAAAGTAAACCTAGTGAGAATTCCTTTGTGGATCCTGACCAATCTCCGTATGTAACTTATGCACCCATGTAGCTACCACTGGCCTTATGATTGTTTGATGATGACAAAAGTAAGTGTTGGGATCGTGATGGATAATCATGAAGGCGACATCGATGGACCTACACGTTCCACATGGTGGCAGACCCATATATGCCCTGAAAATAAACCTTATAGCATTGTGGCGTATTATTGTATTATAGGAAAAACATGTTATTGTGCATCCTGGTATAAAACATCTACTATGCAAATGTATAATCAGTAACCCTCGGCCTATATGGGTCGTCCAACGAATGGTATAAAAGTGTCAAGAGATAGGTTCGAACGATTTGTTTTTAGTAAAATATTCTCTACAACCCATTAATGCAGATCATATCAGATGCAAATCAGTTTAAGTTATAATTATGCAACCTTTTCACAAGCAACCCATTGCCAAAGATTTAGTACGGTTAATAAGACACCAACAACAACAATTTAAGTACTTTTAAAGAGCCTCTTTAAGTACGACATTTCACAATTTTGGTCATCTTTTGATCGCTACAATCAATAATTCTTTTGATCGTTACCATCAAAGAATAGAGTGTTACTCAAAGACATCTCCTATCCAGGAACTATAGAATATAAGAAGAATATTTACCTCGACTCGGCGTAGAGCTTGATCCAGGAGTTTTAGTATTTACATTTTTGAATTTTCCCCGCGTAATGGGAACAGGGTTGCTTGATCGAGTCGTCATCCACGACCTTTTGATGTTTTAATTCAGACATTGTGATATACCTTTTTGCTTCCCTGTGTTGGAAGAAGAAGGTTCACATGTGGGTAATACTGTCAAAATAGGGGGAAATGAAACAAACCTCTTTAAAACAACTAATCCAGCCAACAGTTGAACTGAGAGAACTTGTCGGCTCCTTAAAGAAAACAGGAAAGTATTTACCATCATTGCCTGTAGTATTAGGTTGACCAAGATAGACGACAGGGATGGTTGAAGAGCTTGTTATGCACTCTGTTCGCATGTTCAGGTATTCCTTTTTGCCTACTTGATACTTGAAGAGAGGGGTTCATAAACTTAAAATTTCTAACATAAATTAAGAAAAAAATAAATTAATTTCAAAGTACTTTATCCTATGAGAGAAGTGTTAAGATAGTCAAGTGCTTGTCTACTATGGCTGAAGTGGCTTCTTCACGTCCAAGAAAGTGGCAGAAATATTGTTTGAGGCATGAATATAGCCAAAAAGAGTAGTAAATTACAAAATGTTCCCCCGATGAACTTTTTCAAGACTTAAATTACGTCCTCGGTTGGTTCATTCTCTTGTCTAATCATGAATCTACAATATAGCTTCTTCTCGTCAAATGTAACAGGTTGACCAAGCCAAAAGTTTTCTGATTTCACGTCTTTATGCATTAATAAGTGTGAAAACACTTATCCTTTTACCACTTATTTCCAATAATAACAAGACCAAAACGTGTATTTTATGTCGTAAAAGTCGGAATTATGCGTGGTTTGTGTTTTTATTGTGTTTTAGGACCAAAAGATGAAAAAGGAAGAAAACACGGGCTTTCACGGGCTTTTATCGAAGAAAACGAGAAAAGACGAAGTCAAAAGATCAAGAGTGCAAAAAGAACGGAAGTCCAAGGCTTATTCTGAAGATTTATCGAAGAAAAAGTCTAAAGATGGAAGTTTAATCGAAGAACTCAAGTCTAATAGAAGAAGAAAATTACAAGACAAGTTCAATATATATCGACAAATCCCGAGACGACGTCGAGAAAGACAAAAGATTTAAATCGAGTCAAGAAGAAAGAAAGAAGAGGCAACACATGCACACCTTCCCATTTTCCCTATAAATACCCTCCTAATACACATTAGGAGGGTTAGTTAGTTTTTAGTAGTTAGTTTCATTTTTTCATTTTTCTTTCTAGTTTTAGAGAGAGAAAGTTCTCAACTTTCTCTCACTAAGTTTTCATCTTTTCTTTCTTTTAATCTTTCAAGATTAAACCTTTGTGTATTGTTGATTTCATTAATCAAGTTCAAGTTAAGCTTTTAATCTTTCATCTCTTTCTACCTTTCTTTGATTTTAAGTTTACTTTTGGTGCGAAATCTATTTGATCCATGTTGTTCTTAATGTTTTCGTGCCTAAAAGTTAATCTTTTTATGCCTACTTAAGTTTTCATACGAATAAGCTTTAAGATCTTTGTGCTTATTGGCTTATTTATATGTTTAGCTTATTTACTTTTTAAAAAGTTTTCTTAAAAGTTCATCTTTTTATTGTTTGATTTATGAGATTGATTATTTTAAGTTTGGATAAGTTGTTATTTGTGCTTATTTAGTATTTTTCACATTGGATTCGTTCAAGTTTTGGTGTTAGCTTATCAAAATAGCTTATCACCTAGCTTAATTTTTGGATCAAAAGGTAATCGGAAAGGGTAAACCCCTTTCCAATCACGCATTCCGATTATCCCCCTCTTTCTGATCTCCAAATCGAAAAAGGGTTTATTGTATTCCGATTTGGCAACCTTCCTATTCCGATCACCTAATCGGAATAGGGTTTTATTATTCCGACGGTGGGAGTTGTTTACATTCCGATTTGGTGCTTTGTTAAGCATTCCGATCTGGATCCCTTATTGGACATTCCGATTGGCTTATTTTCTAAACATTCCGACACAACTCATTCCCATTATTCCGATTGGGAGTCATACCTACATTCCGATCACGTCTCTTTTGGGTGTATTCCGATCATTGTTTCCGACCAGCCCATTCCGATTAGCATATTCCGACGGGATTCCGACCAGGGGTTCCGACGGACTTACTTTCTTGTTTTTGCAAAGTTTTCAAGTGTTAGATTTATTAAGTGTTCTAGTATTTTTCTAATCTTTTCTTTAAGTTTTCAAGCATTTATTTTTTTTAACTCGTTATTTTAGTTTAATCTTTAAAGCTTTTACTTTACTCAACGACATTTACATTTATTTGCTATTAGTTTAAAAATAGATAATCAACCAAACCATTCTCTTGTTCACCAAAAGACAATTGAGTCACACTTTAGACTGGAAATCAATTCGAAAAGATTCGGACGATAAGATTTTATACTTGGGGTAAAAACCGTGTATTAAATGGCGCCGTTGTCGGCTCTTTTCGTTAAGATTAACGGTTTCTAGTGAGAGACGCATTGAATTTTGGGATCCATTCTTTGAACGTTATTTTCCTTGCTTCAAAAATTTTCAAAAACCCTAAAAAATATAAAATTCTTCAAAAATACAAAAACATTGAAAAATCATAAAAAGCAATTATTTTCCAAAGGTTTGCACCAAAAAGATTATATAGATATTCTCTCTGTGTATTTTTCTTCTGCAGGTGTATGCGTACTAGATCTTCGAACTATTCTAAGCCCGAGACTCGTGAAGATTTAGATATGGATGGTGTTCATAACAACAATAATAACCCACCTCTACCCAATTTGAATAATAATAACAACAACAACAATGTCCCCCTACCTGATTTACGAACAATGGAGGAATTGTGTCAACCCACCATGAACGGACGCGGAGGCCCGATTGCGCCAATGCACATCACGGCTCAGGAGTTTTCGTTGAAGCATCACATGATCCAACAAGTGCAAACTAACCCATTTCGCGGAATTCCGGATGATGATGCCAACAAACACCCCGACAAATTCATTACCATCACCCAAAGCATGAAGTCCCCCGGTGTTTCTATGGATGAACTTCACCTTCAACTATTTCCCCACTTGCTTTCTCACCATGCCGAAAAATGGTTTGACCGTCTCCCAAAGAATTCTATTCATACTTGGAATGACATGACTCAACGCTTTTTGTCGCGCTACTTCCCACCATCCATGGTCACAAGCCTTTGTAACCAAATTAGTGGATTCATGCAAGACAATGACGAATCGCTCTTTGATGCTTGGGAACGATACAATGACTTGATCGACCGTTGTCCGAACCATAACATGATCCCCGTCACTCTCATTGATACTTTCTACAATGGTCTCACTTTTCGTGATCGTGACACGATCAACACCGCCGCCGGTGGTACTTTTATGAAAAGGAGACCGGAGGAGTGTAGAGAGTTAATTGAAAACATGACTACTCACCACAAGAATTGGGATTCATCCGCATCCTCAAGATCTAACTCGAGAGTCAATGTTTCTTCTACTACTTCCAATCCCGAGATAACCGAACTTACCCAACAAATTGCAGAGATGAACAAGAATTTCATGACCATGGCCACAAACCACTTTCAACAAGCTAAAGTAGTTTCTATTTCTTGTGACACATGTGGTGGTCCTCATTCTTACAATGATTGTCCTTCTACTCAAGGCAATTTTTCTGAAAACATTAACGCGGCTTACGGTACTTATCCCACGGGAGGCTATCAAGCTCGTCCTCAAGGAGACCGTAGCTTGCTAAGTTATCGTTCAAACAACTATCTTGCACCACCCGGTTTCCCTCCTCCAAACCAAAACCAACAACAAAGCTATAACCGAAACAACCAATCCCAACCTCGTGCTACCAATCAATATCAGTCCCAAAGAAACCCATACCCAACTCAAGGAAATTCTCAAGCTTACCAAGCTCCACCTCTCAATCAACAGTGGCATTGAATCCAGACGTCGAGACGTTCATGAAGACTAATAGAGAGATGGTGACGAATCTTCAGAGTCAATTCGTCAACTTGAAGGGAGAAATGGCGAAACAAGGGAACGATATTCGAGCTGAGCTAAGGAATGACATGGCAAAACAAAGCAATGATATTCGTGCAGACATGAGAGACTCTTTCAGCACTCAAGCGCTTAACATACGTGATATGATCGGTTCGCTCTTCCAAGGTAATCAACCATCTTCTTCGGGTACTCTTCCGAGTAACACCGTTGCGAATCCAAGAGGGGAGATGAAAGCAATCACCACTCGTAGTGGAAAAGGTTATACGAAACCCGAGCTTCCTACACCTCCACCCGTGATTGTGAACAAGGAAAAAGAGCAACTTTCCTCACCTCCTTTGCCTTCTACCCCCATTCCCCCACTACCCGTGGTTGCGAGTGATCCTACTCCCCTAAAGCCTTCTTCTTCATCCAATATACCTTATCCTTCAAGGTTGAGGAAAGAGAAGCAAAAGAGCAAGGATGATATTCAAGTTTCAAACTTTCTAAAAATGTTTAAACAATTGAATTTTAACATCTCCTTTGCCGAGGCTCTCGCTCACATGCCTAAATACGCGAAGATGTTTAAAGATCTTCTTAGTGACGAGGAGAAACTTCTTGACATTGCTCAGACCCAACTTAATAAGAATTGCTCTGCCGTTCTCTTAAGGAAATTGCCCACCAAACTTGGTGATCCGGGTCGCTTCTTGATTCCTTGCAACTTCCCGGGAGTAGAGAATTGCATGGCCCTAGCCGATCTAGGTGCCAGTATAAACTTAATGCCTTTAAGTGTTTGGAAGCAATTATCTCTCCCCGAGCTAGTCCTCACCAAAATGACTTTGGAATTAGCTAACCGTACGGTTGCTTATCCAGTGGGGATAGCCGAATACGTTTTCGTTGGCGTTGACAAATTCACCTTCCCGGCGGATTTTGTTGTCGTTGACTACGAGATGGATCCTCGTGTTCCATTAATCGTTGGACGTCCCTTCTTGAGGACCGGTCGCACTCTCATTGATGTAGTCGCGGGCGAAATAATCATGAGAGTTGGTGACGATAAAATTGTCTTCAACATGGGTAAGATTTCTAAGCAACCTTATTCATATGAGAGTGTTAATGCTATTGATGTTCTCGATGAGGCTTGTGAAGAACATTTTCATGATGCTTGCAAAGTACTCTCTCTTCTCTACCCAATGTTGAGACCGTTGCCTCAATTGCTCCGTCATTGACTCCTTTTGGAGAAAGTGACTTGGATGATTTCGAAGCTAGCTTGGGTCCTCTCGATCTTAAGTATGATGATTCTTCCACTGATTGGGATGAAGACATTCGTACTATTGAGAGACTTCTTAATGAAGACCCGTTTTCTCCTCCTTCTCCTAAAAAGGTGACTAATGATGATCCATCGTTAGTTACACCATCTATTGAGGATCCTCCTACTCTTGAGCCTAAGGACCTACCTCCTCATCTTGAGTACGTTTTCCTTGAAGACAACAAAAAGTTACCAGTCATCATTGCAAAGGACCTGAAAGAAGAAGAAAAATCCCGACTTATCGCCGTGTTGAAGAAACATAAAAGAGCTATCGCTTGGAAAATCTTCGATATTCGCGGAATTGATCCTCACTTTTGCACACATAAAATTCTCATGAAGGACGAATTTAAGCCCACAATTCAAAGCCAAAGAAGGGTGAATCCTAAAATCCATGACGTCATCAAAAAAGAGGTTATCAAACTTCTTGATGCGGGTATGATTTACCCTATTTCGGATTCACCATGGGTTAGTCCAGTCCATTGTGTACCTAAGAAAGGCGGCATCACCGTTGTGCCCAATGCAAACAACAAGTTGATTCCTACACGTCTCGTTACTGGGTGGAGAGTTTGTATAGACTACCGCAAACTCAATGATGCCACGAGAAAGGATCATTTCCCTCTTCCTTTTATGGACCAAATGCTTGAACGTCTAGCGGGTAATGAATATTACTGCTTTCTTGATGGCTTCTCGGGTTATTTTCAAATACCCATCGATCCCCAAGATCAAGAGAAGACAACATTCACTTGTCCCTATGGCACATTTGCTTACAAAAGAATGCCTTTTGGCTTATGCAATGCCCCCGGGACTTTCCAAAGGTACATGTTGGCTATCTTCCATGACATGGTTGAGCAAACCATGGAAGTCTTCATGGATGATTTCTCGGTCTTTGGGGATTCCTACTCTTCTTGCCTTGCCAATTTGGAACGTATGCTTAAGCGGTGCGAAGACACTCGCCTTGTTCTGAATTGGGAAAAATGCCATTTTATGGTAAAAGAAGGCATTGTGCTAGGACACAAAATCTCTAAAGCCGGTCTTGAAGTCGACCGTGCTAAAGTAGATGTCATAGCTAAATTACCTCCACCTTCAACCGTGAAGGATGTGAGAAGTTTTCTGGGTCATGCGGGCTTCTATCGTCGATTCATTCAGGATTTCTCTAAAATCGCTCGCCCGGTGACCCACCTCTTGGAAAAAGATACTCCTTTTATCTTTTCTAAAGAGTGTATCGAAGCCTTCAATCTTCTTAAGGATAAGCTAACTAAGGCACCGGTCTTGGTTACCCCTAATTGGGAGCTACCCTTTGAATTGATGTGCGATGCTAGCGACTTTGCTATTGGTGCGGTTTTGGGCCAAAGAGTGAATAAACACTTCCAACCAATCCACTATGCTAGCAAAACAATGACGGGGCTCAATTGCATTATACGACAACCGAAAAAGAGCTTTTAGCTGTTGTCTATGCTTTTGAAAATTTTCGCCCCTATCTTGTTTTATCCACCACAATCGTATACACGGACCATTCCGCGTTGAAGTACTTGATGACTAAGAACGACTCTAAGCCAAGACTTCTTCGCTGGGTTTAACTCCTTTAAGAATTCAACATTGAAATTCGTGACAAAAAGGGAGCCGAAAACCTAGCAGCGGATCATCTGAGTAGACTTGAGGATCCATATCAAGGGGATCATCCGAACCAAGAGATCAATGACTCTTTTCCCCTTGAGACCTTGATGTCTATTCACTCCAATCTTGATGACACCCCGTGGTTTGCGAACATTGCAAACTACTTAGCGGGTGGTATTCTCATCAAAGGGTTAACATCCCAAGAAAAGAAGAAGTTCTTTAAAGATGTTAAGACTTACTTCTGGGATGACCCTTATCTATTCAAACAATGTGCTGATCTGATCATTCGTCGATGTATTGATGGACCGGCAGCTTTGCAAATCCTTGATGCTTGCCATAAAGGACCCATCAGTGGTCACTTTGGTCCCAACTACACCGCTAAGAAAGTGTCTGACTCTGGATTCTATTGGCCCACCATTTATCGTGACGCTCACGAACTGGTAAGCATTGTGATGCTTGCCAACGCCAGGGCAAGATCACACATAAAGATGAGATGCTAATATTTGATTTTTCTATGGGGTTCGATTGTGTTCTCGATATCCTCTTGAATTGATCTCGGCTCTAAGTGGAATGATTTGTTCTTGGTTAACAAAAAGGTGGTTGGTTTGTTTATCTATTTAAAACTAATTAACAATTAATTAAGTGTCGAAGAGTAAACTTAAAGCGTTAAAAGATTAAACTAAAAGATGAGCTTAAAAATAAATGCTTGAAAACTTAAAGGTAATATTAGAAAAATAAATGAACACTCAATAAAAACTAACACTTGGAAAACTTTGTAAAAATATGAACTTGGTTAAAAAGTACTAAAAGAAAGTAAGAACGGAATATAGCAAAACAGCTTCAATCGGAATATCTAGAAAAAGGCAAATCGGAATATTATTCCGATCGGGTGATCGGAATATCTTGAAATGATGCAAATCGGAATATGGCGAAATGCTTAGATCGGAATAATAAAATGCCACCAATCAGAATATTAGAAAACTTTACCGTCGGAATGCTCAAAAGTTGGTGCGGTCGGAATACGAAAACAACACCAATCGGAAAACCGAAACCCTTTACCGATCGGTAGATCGGAATAAGGGGGTGTGTCTTGGTCGGAATATTCGGTCGGAAAAGGGAGTTACCCTTTCCAAAAATGGTGCAAATTCGACACTAAAAGCAAGGGAAATAAGCTTATGGAATAAGCTAACTCCCGAACAAGCTCGAATCCACAAATAAGCTGATCAAATAAGCACTAAAAACAACTTTTCTAACTTTTAATAAGCAAACTTATAAATCGAATTAATAAAAAGATGAAATTTTCATAAAAACTTTAAAAAGTAAATAAGCTAAATCAACAAATAAGCTAATAAGAACAAGGATCTCAAAGCTTATTCATGTATAAACTTAAGGAAACATAAAAAGTAATCAACTTTTTAAGCACAAATCATTGATGAACAACACGGATCATACGAGATTTGTACCAAAATCAATCAAAATCAAAGAAAGGAAGGATGAGATTAAAGATTAAAAGATAAAAACTTGAACTTGATTAATGAAAGATAATACAAAAGTTTGAATTTGAAAGAGAAAAAGATGAAATCTAGTGAGAGAAAGTTTAGAACTTTCTCTCTCTAAAACTAGAGAAATCCAAAAAACTAAAAACTAACTCAGTGTATCATTTTTGTGAAGTGAAGTCCTATTTATGGGCAAGTCTTGTGGGCTTTGTGAATGGGCTTGGTTTTGGGCTTCTTTTCTTCTTTAGTCTTCACGCTTCCTTAAATAAACGTTTCCGACTTTGGATTTTTAGAAGTGTCGGTGAATAATTCCAACTCGTCTTATAATCTTTTGTTTAATAGACTCGAGTTCTTCGACATATATAAATCTTTCATCTTTGGCTCTATTCTTCGATAAATCTTCAAATAGGCACAATGACTTCAAATCTTTTGCATCTCTTGGATAATAGACTTCGTCTTGAGTCTTTTTCCTCGATAAAACCCGTGCAATCCCATGTTTTCTTCAATATTCATCCGGTTGACTCTGAAAACACAATAAACACAAAAACCACGCATAATTCCAAACAAATGATATTAAATACGTGTTTTGGTCTTGTTTTAGCCAGAATTAAGTGGTAAAAGGATGGGTGTTCACACACCTATCAAATCCCCTACACTTAACCATTGCCATGCCCTCATGCAATGCTTAGTGACAAAGCACATTTACACTTTTCTCATAATCAATCAACCTTGGCCTTATTAATATACTACTAAACGAAAATGAAAGTACTAAGTGAAATTAAAATTTTAAAGTAAACAAAAGGATGGAAATAACTTGCAAAGAGATCAAGGACTTACATTAGGGCTTTGGTGCTGCGAAGATTTATCACCCTCAAGTTTCACGTTCCCCAAACTAAGCTTAAAAATGAGATCATTGTTATTATAAGTTAGCAATTCAAACACTTACACACATGGCTTAATTAAATGCTTAAACTCCCTTATTCCTAGGTGTATCTCTTATATTTTATTTTTGTCTTAGAATGATCATGAAGATGCATTTTTGGACTTATTTCGATAGTTTATTTAGGCTGAAAGCAAAGTAGGACGATTTGATCAATAGTTAGCTAAAGGACAAAATCTCTTAAAACTGCTTCTCGGGATATCAAAAAGTTCATATGTTGGCATAACTTGGTTCGCGATTTGAGACCTTTCTCGGGCCGATATTTGGCATGTACTTCATACTTCATATCCTGAGAGACGTTCTTGAGATAATGGTCTTCTCATCGTAACAGAGTTTCTTCACTTGGAGACTTTTGAGGGGTACTCCAACTTTGTTGACCACGACTTCATGATTATTTCTTCAATCTCTAATTGGGATTTCGAGATACAACACTCCGCCTCCTTTTCGGACTTGGATCCAGGAGCATATAGATCCGTAAATGGATTTGTATGTATAGCCACTTCAGTCGTGTTCGTCGTTTCTTGAAAGTATCTTTTTTCTGGGAACATGGTCAACCAGAAATTCTTATGTTCGCGATTCTTCATCCACCGATGCAGAAAATGCTCCAGTTTTCCATTCTCATATGAGGTCGGAAAGTTTATTGGCAACAGGTCGACACGAAGTGATTCATCATCCTCAAACATGAGCCGGTCGTTAGTTAGGGAGGGAAGTGAAGCAGGTTTCTTAGACGGAAGGTTCTTAGTCTAATCGGAAACAGAACCCGTCTGTAACCACAATGACTATATGCTTAACACACCTTCAGATCGAAGAAGGACTTTTTGGAATGGGAATGGATGAAGCGGGGTAGAGGAATGGTCAACTCATCAGGCTCATGATCTGAAGATTGCAGGTTCGAATCCTGTCCCCGCCTATTTGGATTGAGAGAAGGATCCTTGTCGACTCTAAGACAATATAGTAGGGTCTTTGTACGTTAGGAGGTAGTAAGTAGAAAGTAGAGCGGATGACAGAAAAAAAATGAGGTAGGATGACGGAACGAAAATCTACGAGCTCGATGATCAAAATAAGAAAAAAAGAAAATGAAAAAGAAAATGACTCTTTCGAAATTATCCTCATACCTTGTTAGGGTCTTTTCGGATAGACTTCTCCATGATCTTTATGGGAGTTGAGTGCTTTTCGTCGTGAGTCTTGATCCTTCATATTGATTTTAGGAATAATGCTTTTCACATCACTTTTGGATCTTCAGCAATAAAATTGAATCCTCATGCCTTGTTCGGGCCTTTTCGGACTCGCCAATCTTCGCGCCCCGCTTCATAAGTTATGCCTTGGCTATGAACTCTTATCATTACCGAGCAACTTTTAAACGATCTTGGGCTAGAAGCTAAGTAACTTTTCAAATCGTACGACCTTACTTATTGCAGATAAATTATTAGCAAGTGATGGGAGAATAGGAAAATAATTACACCAAGTGAGCTTGTGCAAGAATATCGACTTATAATTGACTCTATCATTTCTCGTCCTCCACAATTTAAAATCTCAAGTAATGAGACTCGTGGATGCTTAGCCTAATAAACCAATTAAGGTTTACATGGTTAAGGATACTAGCTAGAATAAACTTAGATAAGTCTATTCGGGTTGAGTCAAAATAATCGCAACGGGCCTAATATGTCAAAGATTTCTAAACTAGCTACACCACTTTATTAAAATTTGACTTTATTGCGGGATATATACATATGAAAGCAACGATAAAAATTTAAAAATTACGACTATATGGCCAAAGTTAATTAAAAATTTGAAAAATGTTGAAAAATATGATTTTCCGGTAAAATGAAGGCATTTTCATGGGAAAGTCCACTTAAAACTTCGATAGAAGTCCCCCCTACACTTAAGATAAACATTGTCCTCAATGTTTAAGCATGTGGGAAAAGTCCCCCTACACTTATGACATTGTGTACGTTGTTTAAATCAAGCTAAGGAAGAGACGACTAAAGTGATCAATTTTAAATGTGAGTATGAAGAAAATTGAATCACGATAGTTGAGAGATAGAACCGGATTTCGGATAACACGGGAGCACGGTTCTTCAATTGTTCCAAGAGTGCATTCATCCCTGTAATCACATTACCACACAAAAACAAACACCTATACAGGTCCCCCTACACTTAGGAGGTAAAAACATAAAAGGATAGATACTCGGGCTGCCTCCCGAGGAGCGCTTGTTTTTGATAACCGAGTCACGAACCTGACTCGACCCAAAATTAGTTCATGGGGAACGTGGTGAGGGATGGAATCATCTCCTGAGAGATGTCCTCACCAAAGTACAGCTTCAGACGCTGGCCATTCACCTTGAAATTGGGCCCATTTGGCTGAGAAAGCTCAATGGTCCCATACGGAAAGACTTTAGCGACGGTGAATGGACCAGACCAGCGGCTCTTCAACTTGCCAGAGAAGATCTTCAACCGAGAGTTAAAAAGTAAGACTTGATCACCAACGTGGAACTCTCGGTTCTTGATTTTTGCGTCATGAAGGATCTTCGTCTTCTCCTTGTAGATAAGCGAGTTCTCATAAGCTTCATTCCTCAGTTCGTTGAGCTCGTTGAGTTGAATCTTGCGATGATCACCGGCTTTGTTGATATCGAAGTTAGCCCACTTCAAGGCCCAGTGCGCCTTATGTTCCAGCTCGATGGGAAGGTGGCACGCTTTCCCGTACACAAGACGATACGGTGTACAACTAATCGGGGTCTTATAAGCAGTACGGAAAGCCCACAGAGCATCATCTAACTTATCGGCCCACGCGGCACGATGCTCTCCCACAATACGCTCCAAAATTCGCTTCAATCCACGGTTGGATATCTCGGCTTGTCCATTGGTTTGGGGATGATAGGCGGTGGAAAGACGGTGATTGACACCATACTTTTCCATGACTCTTGCAAATTGATCGTTGCAAAAATGAGTCCCGCGGTCACTGATAATAGCACGAGGAACGCCGAATCTAGCGAACAGCGATTTCAAAAAGTTACAAACCACCCTTGCGTCATTAGTGGGTAAAGCTTTGGCTTCAACCCATTTTGAGACGTAGTCAACGGCTACAAGGATGTATTTGTTTCCTTTAGATGAAGGGAATGGCCCCATAAAGTCGATACCCCAAACATCAAAGATTTCACACTCTTGAATGAAATTCTGAGGCATCTCGTCTTTATGTGTGATTGTGCCTTGTTTTTGGCAAGCATCACATTGTTTAACCATCTCGTGAGCATCACGATAGATGGTGGGCCAATAAAATCCCGAATCAAACACTTTTTTGGCGGTGTAGTTGGGACCAAAGTGACCACCGGTGGGTCCTTTGTGGCAAGCATCAAGGATTTTCAAAGCTGCCGGTCCATCAACACATCGGCGAATAATCAAGTCGGCACATTGTTTGAAAAGATACGGGTCATCCCAAAAGTAAGTCTTGATGTCTTTGAAGAACTTTTTCTTTTGCTGGGATGTTAACCCGTCAACGAGAATTCCACCCGCCAAGTAGTTTGCAATGTCTGCAAACCACGGGGTTTCGTCAGCAGTCGAGTTGATAGACATTAAGGTCTCCAAGGGAAAAGAATCATTGATTTTTTTGTTCGGATGATCCCCTTGGTAAGGATCCTCAAGTCTACTGAGATGATCCGCGGCTAGGTTTTCAGCTCCTTTTTTATCGCGAATTTCGATTTTAAATTCTTGGAGTAGCAAAACCCAGCGAAGAAGTCTTGGTTTGGAATCTTGCTTAGTCAACAAGTACTTCAACGCGGAATGATCGGTGTAAACGATTGTCGTGGAAAGGACAAGATAGGGGCGGAACTTTTCAAAGGCATAGACAACAGCTAAAAGCTCTTTTTCGGTTGTCGTGTAATGCAATTGAGCCCCCGTCATTGTCTTGCTAGCGTAATGGATCGGTTGGAAGTGTTTGTTCACTCTTTGGCCCAAAACCGCTCTAATAGCATAGTCACTAGCATCGCACATCAACTCAAAGGGAAGCTCCCAATTAGGGGTAACCAAGACGGGCGCCTTAGTTAGCTTATCCTTAAGCGAGTTGAAGGCTTCAAGACACTCTTTGGAAAAGATAAAAGGAGTATCTTTTTCCAAGAGGTGGGTCATCGGGCGAGCGATTTGAGAAAAATCTTTGATGAATCGACGGTAGAAGCCCGCATGACCCAGAAAACTTCTCACACCCTTCACAGTTGAAGGTGGAGGCAACTTAGCGATAACATCGACTTTAGCACGGTCCACTTCAAGACCGGCTTTGGAGATTTTGTGTCCTAGTAATAACTGGCTTTTAACACCCTATATGAAAGTTCAAGTTCGTTATAGTTCCGAATCTTTTCGAATTGAAAACCGGTCTAAAGTGCGACTCAATCGTCTTTTGGTGAATCAAAGGTTTGGTTGAGTTGTTTTAAACTAATTGCAAGTAATTAAAGTGTCGTTAAGTAAAATGGAAGTTAACAGATTAAATTGGATGACGAGTAAAAATAAATGCATAAAACTTTAAAGGTGACAATGGAAAAATGCTAACTCACTAAATTAAACTAACACTTGGAAAATTTTCAGAAAAATAAAAGGTACTATATGAAAGTGATATCGAAACAAAACCAAACGAGCCAAAAGTACCCTGATCGGAATGTTTTCCGACCAGTTGATCAGAATGCTGATGAAATGGGTCAATCGGAATACGTAGCAATGAAACCAATCGGAATATACAACAAACGATACCGTCAGAATGTTTGCAAATGACCAATCGGAAAAGGTAAAGTGCCCGTCGGAATAAAAATCCAATCGGAAAGGAGAAGATGGGCACCAATCGGAAAGGCAAAGCCCTCTTCCGATTGGGATCAATCGGAATGTGGAGTAGGGGTCCGGTCGGAATAGAGGACCAATCGGAAAGGGGAGTAAGGGAAGTTAACAAATTCTCCTAAAATTGTGGGAAACGGTTATGGTGGTGTACCGGTCGGAAAGCCAATCGGAAAAGGGAGTTTAAACCCTTTCCGAAATCTATGGAAATGGGGAAAAACAAGGCAATAAGCTAAGTAAATAAGCTAACACCAAAACTTATCAATCCAAATATGTAACCGAATCAAATAAGCACTTTAATCAACTTATCTAACCCGAAATCAAGCAACTTTGTAGATCAAACCATAAAAACATAAACTTTTTAATAAAACTTTTTAATAAGAAAAATAAGATAATCATAAAAATAAGCCAAAAAGCACAAAAGTCTTAAAGCTTAATCAAATGAAATCTTATAAAATGATCAAAAGATTAACTTTTTAGTATGAAATCAATTAGAACAACACGGATCACATGATAATCACACCAAAATCAATCTTAAATCAAAGAAAAGTAGAATGAGATTAAGAGATAAAAGCTTAAAATAGAACTTGATTAATAAAAATAAGCAATACAAAGAGTTAATCTTGAAAGAGTAAAAGTGAAAGATGAACTAGTGAGAGAAAGTTTAAGACTTTCTCTCTCTAAAAACTAAAAAGTGAAAAATTAACTAAAAACTCTAACCCCCTTCCTAATGACTATTAGGAAGGTATTTATAGGGAAGGTGGAAGGAGTGCATGTGTTGCCTCTTCTTTCTTGCTTTCTTCACGTTATCTCGACTCGACTTTAATTCTTCGTCTTTGTCGTCTCGGGATTTGAACTTGTCTTTTAATTTTTTTCTCTATTAGACTTAAGTTCTTCGACTTCGTTAAACTTCCGTCTTTTGACTTTTTCTTCGATAAATCTTCAGAATAGGTCTTGGACTTCCGTTCTTTTTGCACTCTTGATCTTTTGACTTCGTCTTTTTCCCGTTTTCTTCAGTAAAAGCCCGTGAAAGCCCGTGTTTTCTTCCTTTTTCATATTTAGGTCCTAAAACACAATAAAAACACAAACCACGCATAATTCCGACTTTTACGACATAAATCACACGTTTTGGTCTTGTTATTATTGGAAATAAGTGGTAAAAGGATAAGTGTTTTCACACTTATTAAATCCCATACACTTGACCATTGTAATGCCCTCATGCAATGCATTAATTTTTAAAGCACGGTTTACATTTTCCATCATAAATAACCCACCTTGGCCTTTATTAAATGCTAAACATAAAAGATAAAAAATAAGTAAAGAAATTAAAAACTTACATTGGGTTTTGGCGGCCATGAACATTTATCATCCTCAAGTTTCACGTTCCCCATACCAAGCTTAAAAACGAGATCATTGTTATTATAAGTTAGCAAACTATCACGAACTCATGTGGGCCAATTATTCACTTAGACTCCCTTATTCCTAGGTGTATCTCTTATATTTTATTTTTGTCTTGAATGATCACGAGGATGCATTGTTTGACTTATTCCGATAGTTATTTAGTCCGAAAATAAGGTGAACGATTTAATCAATAGTTAGCTAAAGGACCAAATCTTTTAAAACTGCTTCTCGGGATATCAGAAAGTTCATATCTTGGCATAACTTGGTTCGCGATTTGAGACCTTTCTCGGGCCGATATTTGGCAGCGACTTCATACTTCGAATCTTCGAGAGACGTTCTTGAAATTATGGTCTTCTCTTCATAATAGGAATTTCTTCACTTGAAGTTTTTGAGAGATTCTTCATCTTTGGACCACGACTTCTTCATTTTTCTCCAATCTTTATTTTGGACTTTGATGTACAACGATCCGCCTCCTTTTAGGACTTGGATCTATTTATCCTCATACCTTGTTAGGGTCTTTTCGGATAGACTTCTCCATGACTTTTGGGGAGTTCTTGCTTTTCGTCGTGTGTCTCGATCCTCCATATTGATTTTCGATAAATGATTCTTCACATCACTTTTGGATCTTTAGCAACAAAATGTAGCCCTCATGCCTTGTTAGGGCCTTTTCGGACTCGCCAATCTTCGCGCCCCGCTTCATAAGTTATGCCTTGGCTATGAACTCTCGTCATTACCGAGCAACTTTTAAACGATCTGGGGCTAGAAGCTAAGTAACCTTTTAAATCGTACAACCTTATTTATTAGCAGATAATTTATTAGCAAGCGGAGGGAGAATAGGCTCATAATTAACTCACATAAATTCACGAAAGAATACCGAACTTATAATTGACTCTATCATCTCTCGTCCTCCACAATTTAAAATCTCAAGGAATGAGACTCGTGGATGCTTAGCCTATTAAATCAAAGTTTTGGGTTTTCGAGTCGCCTATAGGATCTTGCAAATTCTTAGACTTTTTCAAGTTTAGAAATCGCGTTTTAAAGTTCCCTTGATAAACGACTCTCTAGGATCAATTATAGGAACTTGCGAAAAGTTCTTGTTCTTAACCCGTGAGGGTTAAGACTTTCGCGTTTTATAGCTCCCTATATAAAAGCCTAGCAAAACTTGACTTAAACACGTTAAGGATACTAGCTAGAGTAAACTTAGGCAAATAAACTCGGGTTGAGTCAAAATGTTCACGACTAAGAAAAATCTAAAACCACTTTATTGAAAAACTATTCTAGCAAGGGAAGAAAATAAACATAATAAAGGAAATGCAACTATACAACTAGGCCAAAATAGATTAAAAATTTTGAAAAATGTCGAAAAATCAAATTTTCCGGTTAAGATGAGGGCAAATTCATGGAAAAGACCACTTACTTCGATAGAAGTCCCCCCTACACTTGAGATAAACATTGTCCTCAATGTTTAAGCATGTGGGAGTAAACTCCCCTACACTTAGGACATTGTGCACTTTGTTTAAATCTTGCTAAGGAAAGGACAACTAAAGTGAATTCAATGTGAACATATAGAATATGAAATATTGAATCACAAGAGTTTAGGATAGAACCGGGAAGATGGAAAACACGGTATCACGGTTCGTCAAAAGTCATCAAGATGCTCTCTGAAGCTTTAATCCCTGCACATCACAAGAAACAAGACAACAAACATATGCGGGGCTCCCCCTACACTTATTGTGAAAGTAGTAAAGGATAGAACACGGGGCTTGTTTTTGTTCACCGAGTCATGAGCCTGACTCGGCCCAATTTTAGTTCATGGGGAACGTGGTGAGGGATGGAATCATCTCCTGAGAGATGTCCTCACCAAAGTACAGCTTCAAACGCTGGCCATTCACCTTGAAATTGGGCCCATTCGGCTGAGAAAGCTCAATGGTCCCATACGGAAAGACTTTGGCGACGGTGAATGGACCAGTCCAGCGGCTCTTCAACTTGCCAGAGAAGATCTTCAACCGAGAGTTAAAGAGAAGAACTTGATCACCAACGTGGAACTCTCGGTTCTTGATTTTAGCATCGTGGATCATCTTCGTCTTCTCCTTGTAGATCAGCGAGTTCTCATAAGCTTCATTCCTTAGTTCATTCAGCTCGTTGAGTTGAACCTTGCGATGATCACCGGCTTTGATGATGTCGAAGTTAGCCCACTTCAAGGCCCAGTGCGCCTTATGTTCCAGCTCGATGGGTAGGTGGCAGGCTTTCCCGTACACAAGACGATAAGGTGTACAACCGATTGGGGTCTTGTAAGCAGTACGGAAAGCCCACAGAGCATCATCTAACTTATCGGCCCACGCGGCGCGATGCTCTCCCACAGTACGCTCCAAAATTCTCTTTAAGCCACGATTGGAAATTTCGGCTTGCCCATTGGTTTGGGGATGATAGGCGGTGGAAAGACGGTGATTGACACCATACTTTGCCATGACTCTTGCAAATTGATCGTTGCAAAAATGAGTCCCGCGGTCACTGATGATAGCACGAGGAACGCCAAATCGAGCGAAAAGCTGCTTCAAAAAGTTCACAACCACCCTCGCATCATTCGTAGGAAGAGCCTTAGCTTCAACCCATTTAGAGACGTAGTCGACGGCGACGAGGATGTACTTGTTCCCTTTAGATGATGGAAATGGCCCCATAAAGTCGATGCCCCATACGTCAAAGATTTCACATTCTTATATGAAATTTTGAGGCATCTCATCCTTATGTGTGATCTTGCCTTGACGTTGGCAAGCATCACAATGCTTAACCATTTCGTGAGCGTCACGATAAATGGTGGGCCAGTAGAATCCAGAATCAAACACTTTCTTAGCGGTGTAGTTGGGACCAAAGTGACCACCGGTGGGTCCTTTGTGGCAAGCTTGGAGGATGTCAAAAGCTGCCGGTCCGTCAACACATCGACGAATAATCAGATCAGCACACTGTTTGAATAGATAAGGGTCATCCCAAAAGTAAGTCTTAACATCGTTCAAGAACTTCTTCTTTTGTTGGGATGTTAACCCTTGGATGAGAATACCACCCGCTAAGTAGTTTGCAATGTCTGCAAACCACGGGGTGCCATCAAGATTGAGATTTATAGACATTAGAGTCTCCAGGGGAAAAGAGTCATTGATCTCTTTGTTCGGATGATCCCCCTGATATGGATCCTCAAGTCGACTCAAATGATCCGCGGCCAGGTTTTCGGCTCCCTTCTTGTCACGAATTTCAATGTTGAATTCTTGAAGGAGCAAAACCCAGCGAAGAAGTCTTGGCTTAGAATCGTTCTTTGTCATCAAGTACTTCAACGCGGAATGGTCCGTGTATACGATGGTGGTGGATAAAACAAGATAGGGGCGAAATTTCTCAAAAGCATAGACAACAGCTAAAAGCTCTTTTTCGGTTGTCGTATAATGCAATTGAGCCCCCGTCATTGTTTTGCTAGCGTAGTGGATTGGTTGGAAGTGTTTATTCACACGTTGGCCCAAAACCGCACCAATAGCAAAGTCGCTAGCATCGCACATCAATTCAAAAGGGAGCTCCCAATTTGGGGTAACCAAGACCGGTGCCTTAGTTAGCTTATCCTTAAGAAGATTGAAGGCTTCGAGACACTCTTTAGAAAAGATAAAAGGAGTATCTTTTTCCAAGAGGTGGGTCATCGGGCGAGCGATTTTAGAGAAATCCTGAATGAATCTACGATAGAAGCCCGCATGACCCAAAAAGCTTCTCACACCCTTCACAGTTGAAGGTGGAGGTAATTTGGCTATGACATCAACTTTAGCACGGTCAACTTCAAGACCGGCTTTAGAGATTTTGTGTCCTAGCACAATGCCTTCTTTTACCATAAAATGGCATTTTTCCCAATTCAGAACAAGGCGAGTGTCTTCGCACCGCTTAAGCATACGTTCCAAATTGGCAAGGCAAGCAGAGAAGGAATCCCCGAAGACCGAGAAATCATCCATGAAGACTTCCATGGTTTGCTCAACCATGTCATGGAAGATCGCCAACATGCACCTTTGGAAAGTCCCGGGGGCATTGCATAAGCCAAAAGGCATTCGTTTATAAGCAAATGTGCCGTAGGGACAAGTGAATGTTGTCTTCTCTTGATCTTGGGGATCGATGGGTATTTGAAAATAACCCGAGAAACCATCCAAAAAGCAGTAATATTCATTACCAGCTAGACGTTCAAGCATTTGGTCCATAAAAGGTAGAGGGAAATGATCCTTTCTCGTGGCATCATTGAGTTTGCGGTAGTCTATACAAACTCTCCACCCAGTAACGAGACGGGTAGGAATTAACTCGTTGTTTGCATTGGGCACAACGGTGATTCCGCCTTTCTTAGGCACACAATGGACTGGACTAACCCACGGTGAATCCGAAATAGGGTAAATCATACCCGCATCAAGAAGTTTGATAACCTCTTTTTTGATGACTTCATGGATTTTAGGATTCACCCTTCTTTGGCTTTGAATTGTGGGCTTAAAGTCGTCCTCCATGAGAATTTTATGTGTGCAGAAATGAGGATCAATTCCACGGATGTCCGAGATTTTCCAAGCGATGGCGCGTTTATGCTTCTTCAACACAGCGACCAGTCGGGCTTTTTCGTCTACTTTCAGATCCTTTGCGATGATGACCGGTAGCTTCTCGTCGTCTTCCAGAAAAACGTACTCAAGATGAGGCGGTAAGTCCTTAAGCTCAAGAGTAGGAGGATCCTCAATAGATGGGGAAACTAACGATGGATCATCATTAGTCACCTCTTTAGGAGCAGGAGGAGACAACGGGTCCTCATTGAGAAGTCTCTCAATAGTACGAATGTCTTCATCCCAATTGGTGGACAAATTATCATACTTAATATCAAGAGGACCCAAGCTAGCTTCAAAGTCATCTAAGTCACTTTCTCCAAAAGGAGTCAATGCTGGAGCAATAGAGGCAACGGTCTCAACATTGGGTAGAGAAGGAGTACTTTTGCAAGCATTATGAAAATGTTCTTCACAAGCCTCATCGAGAACATCAATAGCATTAACACTCTCATATGAATAAGGTTGCTTAGAAATCTTACCCATGTTGAAGACAATTTGATCGTCACCAACTCTCATGATTATTTCGCCTGCGGCTACATCAATAAGAGTGCGACCGGTCCTCAGAAATGGACGTCCAACGATTAATGGAACACCGGGATCCATTTCGTAATCAACGACGACAAAATCCGCCGGGAAGTGAATTTATCGACGCCAACAAAGACATCTTCGGCTATCCCCACTGGATAAGCAACCGTACGGTTGGCTAATTCCAAAGTCATTCGTGTGGGGACTAGCTCGGGGAGAGATAATTGCTTCCAAACACTTAAAGGCATTAAGTTTATACTGGCACCTAGATCGGCTAGGGCCATGCAATTCTCTACTCCCGGGAAGTTGCAAGGAATCAAGAAGCGACCCGGATCACCAAGTTTGGTGGGCAATTTCCTTAAAAGCACTGCGGAGCAGTTCTCATTAAGTTGGGTCTGAGCAATGTCAAGAAGCTTTTCTTTATCACTTAGAAGATCTTTAAACATCTTAGCATATTTGGGCATGTGAGCGAGAGCCTCGGCAAAGGAGATGTTAAAATTCAGTTGTTTAAACATTTTTAGGAAATTTGAAACTTGAATATCATCCTTGCTCTTTTGCTTCTCTTTCCTCAACCTTGAAGGATAAGGTATATTGGATGAAGAAGAAGGCTTTAAGGGAGTAGGATCACTCACAACCACGGGTGGTGGGGAAATGGGGATAGAAGGTGAAGGAGGTGGGGAAAGTTGCTCTTTTTCCTTGTTCACAATCACCGGTGGAGGTGTAGGAAGCTCGGGTTCCATATAACCTTTTCCACTACGAGTGGTGATTGCTTTCATCTCCCCTCTTGGATTAGCAACGGTATTACTCGGAAGAGTACCCGAAGTAGAGGGTTGATTACTTTGGATGAGCGAACCAATCATATCACGAAGGTGAAGAGCTTGATTGTTGAAAGAGTTTTGCATGTTGGCATTAATATCATTGCTGTGTTTGGCCATGTCATTCCTTAGCTCGGCTCGAATATCGCTCCCTTGTTTCACCATGTCATTCTTCAAGTTTACAAATTGACTCTGAAGATTCGTCACCATCTCACGATTAGTCTTCATGAACGTCTCGACGTCTTGATTAACGGCCATCGGTTGATTGAGAGGTGGAGCTTGGTAAGCTTGAGAATTTCCTTGAGTTGGGTATGGGTTTCTTTGGGATTGATACTGATTTTGAGCACGAGGTTGGGATTGGTTGTTTCGGTTAAAGCTTTGTTGTTGGTTCTGGTTTGCAGGAGGGAAACCGGGAGGTGCAAGATAATTGTTGGAACGATAACTTAGCAAGCTACGGTCTCCTTGAGGGCGAGCTTGATAGCCTCCCGTGGGATATGTACCGTATGCTGCGTTAACGTTTTCAGAATAATTGCCTTGAGTGGAAGGACAATCATTATAAGAGTGAGGGCCACCACATGTGTCACAAGAAATAGCAACGGCTTTAGCTTGTTGAAAGTGGTTTGTGGCCATGGTCATGAAATTCTTGTTCATTTCAGCAAGTTGTCGAGAAATTTCAGACATTTCAGGATTGGAGGTAGTAGAAGAAACATTGACTCTCGAGTTAGATCTTGAGGATGCGGATGAATCCCAATTCTTGTGGTGAGTAGTCATGTTTTCAATCAACTCTCGACACTCCTCTGGTCTCCTTTTCATAAAAGTACCACCGGCGGCGGCATTGATCGTGTCACGATCACGAAAGGTGAGACCATTATAGAAGGTGTCAATGAGAGTGACGGGGAGCATATTGTGATTAGGACAGCGGTCGATCAAATCATTGTAACGTTCCCAAGCATCGAAAAGCGATTCATCATTCTCTTGCATAAATCCACTGATTTGGTTACGAAGGCTAGTGACCATGGATGGGGGAAAGTAGCGCGATAAAAAGCGTTGAGTCATGTCGTTCCACGTATGAATAGAATTCTTAGGAAGACGGTCAAACCATTTTTCGGCATGGTGAGAAAGCGAGTGTGGAAAAAGTTGGAGGCGAAGGTCATCCATAGAAACACCGGGGCACTTCATGCTTTGGGTAATGGTTATGAATTTGTCGAGGTGTTTGTTGGCATCATCATCCGGAATTCCACGAAACGGGTTCGTTTGTACTTGCTGGATCATGTGATGTTTCAACGAAAACTCCTGAGCCGTGACATGCATCGGTGCAATCGGGCCTCCACGTCCGTTCATTGTGGGTTGACATAGCTCCTCCATGGTTCGTAAGTCGGGTGGATTATTCATATTTGGGTGGGGTGGGTTATTATTATTGTTATTGTTTTGGGGGGGTGGAATATTATTGTTGTTGTTGTGTACACCTGCCATGTCTAATTGTTCGAGAGTCTCGGGCTCTGAATAAGACGTGGATCGAGTACGCATACACTAAAAAGAAAATGCAAGAGAAAATATTTTTGGTTTTTATAGGTTTTATATTGTTTTTGTATTTTTGGAAATTTTATATTTTTATGGATTTTTGAAAATTTTTGTGCTTGAAAATAACGTTCCCGAAAGAACGGATCCCAAAATCCAATTTTTCTCACAAGAAACCGTTGATCCTTACGAAAAGAGCCGGCAGCGGCGCCATTTTAATAACTGGCTTTTAACACCCTATATGAAAGTTCAAGTTCGTTATAGTTCCGAATCTTTTCGAATTGAAAACCGGTCTAAAGTGCGACTCAATCGTCTTTTGGTGAATCAAAGGTTTGGTTGAGTTGTTTTAAACTAATTGCAAGTAATTAAAGTGTCGTTAAGTAAAATGGAAGTTAACAGATTAAATTGGATGACGAGTAAAAATAAATGCATAAAACTTTAAAGGTGACAATGGAAAAATGCTAACTCACTAAATTAAACTAACACTTGGAAAATTTTCAGAAAAATAAAAGGTACTATATGAAAGTGATATCGAAACAAAACCAAACGAGCCAAAAGTACCCTGATCGGAATGTTTTCCGACCAGTTGATCGGAATGCTGATGAAATGGGTCAATCGGAATACGTAGCAATGAAACCAATCGGAATATACAACAAACGATACCGTCGGAATGTTTGCAAATGACCAATCGGAAAAGGTAAAGTGCCCGTCGGAATAAAAATCCAATCGGAAAGGAGAAGATGGGCACCAATCGGAAAGGCAAAGCCCTCTTCCGATTGGGATCAATCGGAATGTGGAGTAGGGGCCCGGTCGGAATAGAGGACCAATCGGAAAGGGGAGTAAGGGAAGTTAACAAACTCTCCTAAAATTGTGGGAAACGGTTATGGTGGTGTACCGGTCGGAAAGCCAATCGGAAAAGGGAGTTTAAACCCTTTCCGAAATCTATGGAAATGGGGAAAAACAAGGCAATAAGCTAAGTAAATAAGCTAACACCAAAACTTATCAATCCAAATATGTAACCGAATCAAATAAGCACTTTAATCAACTTATCTAACCCGAAATCAAGCAACTTTGTAGATCAAACCATAAAAACATAAACTTTTTAATAAAACTTTTTAATAAGAAAAATAAGATAATCATAAAAATAAGCCAAAAAGCACAAAAGTCTTAAAGCTTAATCAAATGAAATCTTATAAAATGATCAAAAGATTAACTTTTTAGTATGAAATCAATTAGAACAACACGGATCACATGATAATCACACCAAAATCAATCTTAAATCAAAGAAAAGTAGAATGAGATTAAGAGATAAAAGCTTAAAATAGAACTTGATTAATAAAAATAAGCAATACAAAGAGTTAATCTTGAAAGAGTAAAAGTGAAAGATGAACTAGTGAGAGAAAGTTTAAGACTTTCTCTCTCTAAAAACTAAAAAGTGAAAAATTAACTAAAAACTCTAACCCCCTTCCTAATGACTATTAGGAAGGTATTTATAGGGAAGGTGGAAGGAGTGCATGTGTTGCCTCTTCTTTCTTGCTTTCTTCACGTTATCTCGACTCGACTTTAATTCTTCGTCTTTGTCGTCTCGGGATTTGAACTTGTCTTTTAATTTTTTTCTCTATTAGACTTAAGTTCTTCGACTTCGTTAAACTTCCGTCTTTTGACTTTTTCTTCGATAAATCTTCAGAATAGGTCTTGGACTTCCGTTCTTTTTGCACTCTTGATCTTTTGACTTCGTCTTTTTCCCGTTTTCTTCAGTAAAAGCCCGTGAAAGCCCGTGTTTTCTTCCTTTTTCATATTTAGGTCCTAAAACACAATAAAAACACAAACCACGCATAATTCCGACTTTTACGACATAAATCACACGTTTTGGTCTTGTTATTATTGGAAATAAGTGGTAAAAGGATAAGTGTTTTCACACTTATTACCTAGCACGATGCCCTCTTTTACCATGAAATGGCATTTTTCCCAATTAAGAACAAGGCGAGTGTCTTCACACCGCTTAAGCATACGTTCCAAATTGGCAAGGCAAGAAGAGAAGGAATCCCCAAAGACCGAGAAATCATCCATGAAGACTTCCATGGTTTGTTCAACCATGTCATGGAAGATAGCCAACATGCACCTTTGGAAAGTCCCGGGGGCATTGCATAAGCCAAAAGGCATTCTTTTGTAAGCAAATGTGCCATAGGGACAAGTGAATGTTGTCTTCTCTTGATCTTGGGGATCGATGGGTATTTGGAAATAACCCGAGAAACCATCAAGAAAGCAGTAATATTCATTACCCGCTAAACGTTCAAGCATTTGGTCCATAAAAGGTAGAGGGAAATGATCCTTTCTCGTGGAATCATTGAGTTTGCGGTAGCCTATACAAACTCTCCACCCAGTAACGAGACGAGTGGAAATTAACTCGTTGTGTTCATTGGGAACAACGGTTATTCCGCCCTTCTTGGGCACACAATGGACTGGACTAACCCATGGCGAATCCGAAATAGGGTAAATCAAGCCGGCATCTAGAAGTTTGATAACCTCTTGTTTGATGACGTCATGAATTTTAGGATTAACCCTTCTTTGGCTCTGGATTGTGGGTTTGAAGTCATCTTCCATGAGAATCTTGTGAGTACAAAAGTTTGGATCAATTCCGCGGATGTCGGAAATTTTCCAAGCAATTGCCTTCTTATGATCTTTAAGCACGGCGATGAGGCGAGTTTTCTCTTCATCTTTCAAGTCCTTCGCGATAATGACGGGCGACTTCTTCTCTTCTTCAAGGAACACGTACTCGAGATGAGGCGGCAACTCCTTAAGTTCTAAATCCGGAGGATTTTCGATGGGAGGCGTTTTCAAAGTCGGAGTATCGATAGCAATAACCGTGGGAGATGGAGGAGAAGGATTGTCTTCGTTGAGAAGGTTTTCAAAGAAATGCATGTCTTCATCCCCATCGGTGGGAGAATCATCATTAGCTAAGTTCACATCTCCCATGGTGGCTTCAAGATTGTTCCAAAACAAATCACTTTCTCCAAATAGAGACAACGATGAATCAATAGAGGAAATAGTTTCAACATTGGGAAGAGAAGTAGGAATACTTTTGCAAGCATTTTGGAAGTGTTCTTCACAAGCCTCATCAAGAACGTCAATACAATTAACACTCTCGTTGGAATAAGGTTGTTTAGACAACTTTCCCATGTTGAAGACGATTTTATCGTCACCCACTCTCATGATAAGCTCACCGGCTTCAACGTCGATGAGAGTGCGACCGGTCCTCAGGAATGGACGACCCACGATCAAGGGAACACGAGGGTCCATCTCGTAGTCGACGACGACGAAATCGGCAGGAAAAGTGAATTTGTCGACTCCTACAAAGACGTCTTCGGCTATCCCCACTGGATAAGCAACCGTACGGTTAGCTAATTCCGAAGTCATTTTGGTGGGGACTAGCTCAGGGAGAGATAATTGCTTCCAGACGCTTAGAGGCATTAGATTAATACTGGCACCTAGATCGGCTAGGGCCATGCAATTCTCTACTCCTGAGAAATTGCAAGGGATTAAGAAACGACCCGGATCACCAAGCTTGGTTGGCAATTTCCTTAAGAGCACTGCAGAGCAATTCTCACTAAGTTGGGTGTTGGCAATATCGAGAAGCTTTTCCTTGTCACTCAGAAGATCTTTAAACATTTTCGCGTACTTAGGCATGTGAGCGAGAGCCTCAGCGAAGGAGATGTTGAAATTCAATTGTTTGAACATCTTAAGAAAGTTCGAAACCTGAATATCGTCCTTGCTTTTGAGCTTCTCTTTCCTCGACCTAGATGGATAAGGTATATTGGAAGAAGAGGAAGGCTTTGGGAGAATAGGATCACTCACATCCTTGGGTGGAGGAGGGGTAGAAGGAAGAGGTGGAGAAATTGGGGAAGGAGAAGGATGAGGAATAGGAGCAGGTGACTCGTTCTCCTTAGTCACAACCACCGGTGGAGGTATAGGAAGCTCGGTTCCTTGGTACCTTTGCCACTGTGAGTAGTGATTGCTTTCATCTCCCCTCTTGGATTCGCAATTGTGTTACTCGGAAGAGTACCCGAAGAAGAGGGTTGATTACCTTGGAAAAAACTAGCCATCATGTTCTTCAAGTCATTCGTTTGACTATCCAACGTGTTTCTCATGTCAGCTCTCAGATCGTTCCCTTGTTTGACCAGGTCTGCTTTTAAGTTGAGCACTTCCCGCTGAAGGTTTCCCACGATCACATCGTTAGTCCTCATATAAGTTTCCACTTCTTGGTGTAAAGCGGTGGGTTGGTTGGGAGGAGCATTGTATGCGGGTGGTTGATAAGCAGGTTGCTGGTAAACTTGGTTGTTACGTTGAGGTGGTTGTTGTTGTTTATGAGGTCGTATGTAAGGTGTACGAGGTTGTTGTTGTTTTTGAGTAGGGCGATTGAGGTTTTGTTGTTGGTTTGGGTTGTTTGGAGGGAAACCGGGTGGTGAGAGGTAGTTGTTGGAGCGGTAGCTAAGCAAATTACGGTCACCTTGAGGTCTAGCTTGATAAGCGGGTTGAGGATAGGTGCCATATGCTGCATTCACATTTTCAGAAGGGTAGTCTTGGGTGGCAGTACAAGTGGTGTAAGAGTGAGGACCCCCGCATATCTCGCATGGTTGGCTAACAGCATTGACTTGAGCGTTTTTAGCGTTGTTGCTGTTGTTGTTGCTGACAGTGTGGGTAACAAGCGATTCAAGAAGCGTAGTGATTTTGTCAAGTCGCTTGTCGCTGTCACTAGTACTAGCACTAGCGACATTGGTCCGAACACTCTTGGTTTGCACACGAGACTTATTCTCAATGATATCCCAAGCATCATTGGAAGTCTTAGCCAAAAGATTACCCCCCGAGGCACTGTTTAGTGAATCTTGGTCACTCATGCTTAAACCATTGTAAAAAGTGTTAATTTAGTGTACTTTGGTAAAACCATGTTGTGGGCATTTTCTTAAAAGATCTTTTAAACGATCCCAAGATTCACTAAACGACTCATCGTACTTTTGTTCAAAATTTATGATTTCATTCCGCAAAGCGGTAGTACGAGAGGGTGGGAAAAAGTAATTGATAAACTTGGTCTTCAAATCCGTCCACGAGAGAATACTCTGTGGCGGTTCCTTAGCAAGCCAATGCCGGGCTTGTCCCTCTAAAGAAAAGGGAAAAAGTTGTAGACGGATTACCTCTTGTGGAACACCATTGAATTTGACCGTATTGGTGAGTTGCAAAAATCTCTTGATGTGGTCATGTGAATCATCAATGGTACGCCCCAAGAATGGTTGAGCATACACCATCTGGATAAAGCCTGATTTGAGCTCGAAATTGTTGGCTGCAATCGCTGGTATAACAATTGGATCAGTGTTGCCATCTACATGAGCTTGCAGCAGTTCAATCATCGGGCGATTATCCGGTTGAGGCTCATTGTTGTTGTTATTATTCATGTTGTTGAAAGGTGGGTTGTTGTTGTTATTATTGTTGTTTGGAGGTGGAATGTTATTGTTGTTTTGTACACCGGCCATGTCTAAGTGATCGAGAGGCTCGGGCTCTTGATAAGACGTTGATCGAGTGCGCATACACCTGCAAAAGAACTAATAAGAGAAAAATAAAGCAAAATATTTTTGGTTTTTTATGGTTTTTACTTTTTTAGGATTTTTGAAAATTTTATATTTTTTTGTGTTTTTGAAAATTTTAATGAAAAAGTAACGTTCACGGGGAACGGATCCCAAAATTCAAGTTCACACAAAAAACTTTTGATCTTAACGAGAAGAGCCGGCAGCGGCGCCATTTGATATTTGATTTTTCTATGGGGTTCGATTGTGTTCTCGATATCCTCTCGAATTGATCTCGGCTCTAAGTGGAATGATTTGTTCTTGGTTAACAAAAAGGTGGTTGGTTTGTTTATCTATTTAAAACTAATTAACAATTAATTAAGTGTCGAAGAGTAAACTTAAAGCGTTAAAAGATTAAACTAAAAGATGAGCTTAAAAATAAATGCTTGAAAACTTAAAGGTAATATTAGAAAAATAAATGAACACTCAATAAAAACTAACACTTGGAAAACTTTGTAAAAATATGACTTGGTTAAAAAGTACTAAAAGAAAGTAAGAACGGAATATAGCAAAACAGCTTCAATCGGAATATCTAGAAAAAGGCAAATCGGAATATTATTCCGATCGGGTGATCGGAATATCTTGAAATGATGCAAATCGGAATATGGCGAAATGCTTAGATCGGAATAATAAAATGCCACCAATCCGAATATTAGAAAACTTTACCGTCGGAATGCTCAAAAGTTGGTGCGGTCGGAATACGAAAACAACACCAATCGGAAAACCGAAACCCTTTTCCGATCGGTAGATCGGAATAAGGGGGTGTGTCTTGGTCGGAATATTCGGTCGGAAAAGGGAGTTACCCTTTCCGAAAATGGTGCAAATTCGACACTAAAAGCAAGGGAAATAAGCTTATGGAATAAGCTAACTCCCGAACAAGCTCGAATCCACAAATAAGCTGATCAAATAAGCACTAAAAACAACTTTTCTAACTTTTAATAAGCAAACTTATAAATCGAATTAATAAAAAGATGAACTTTTCATAAAAACTTTAAAAAGTAAATAAGCTAAATCAACAAATAAGCCAATAAGAACAAGGATCTCAAAGCTTATTCATGTATAAACATAAGGAAACATAAAAAGTAATCAACTTTTTAAGCACAAATCATTGATGAACAACACGGATCATACGAGATTTGTACCAAAATCAATCAAAATCAAAGAAAGGAAGGATGAGATTAAAGATTAAAAGATAAAAACTTGAACTTGATTAATGAAAGATAATACAAAAGTTTGAATTTGAAAGAGAAAAAGATGAAATCTAGTGAGAGAAAGTTTAGAACTTTCTCTCTCTAAAACTAGAGAAATCCAAAAAACTAAAAACTAACTCAGTGTATCATTTTTGCGAAGTGAAGTCCTATTTATGGGCAAGTCTTGTGGGCTTTGTGAATGGGCTTGGTTTTGGGCTTCTTTTCTTCTTTAGTCTTCACGCTTCCTTAAATAAACGTTTCAGACTTTGGATTTTTAGAAGTGTCGGTGAATAATTCCAACTCGTCTTATAATCTTTTGTTTAATAGACTCGAGTTCTTCGACATATATGAATCTTCCATCTTTGGCTCTATTCTTCGATAAATCTTCAAATAGGCACAATGAATTCAAATCTTTTGCATCTCTTGGATAATAGACTTAGTCTTGAGTCTTTTTCCTCGATAAAACCCGTGCAATCCCATGTTTTCTTCAATATTCATCTGGTTGACTCTGAAAACACAATAAACACAAAAACCACGCATAATTCCAAACAAATGATATTAAATACATGTTTTGGTCTTGTTTTAGTCAGAATTAAGTGGTAAAAGGATGGGTGTTTACACACCTATCAGATGCCTCAAAATTTCATACAAGAATGTGAAATCTTTGACGTATGGGGCATCGACTTTATGGGGCCATTTCCATCATCCAAAGGGAACAAGTACATCCTCGTAGCCGTTGACTACGTTTCTAAATGGGTTGAAGCTAAGGCTCTCCCAACGAACGATGCGAGGGTAGTTGTGAACTTTTTGAAGCAGCTGTTTGCTCGTTTCGGTGTTCCTCGTGCTATAATCAGTGACCGCGGGACTCATTTTTGCAATGATCAATTTGCAAGAGTCATGGCTAAGTATGGTGTTAATCATCGTCTTTCCACCGCCTATCATCCCCAAACCAATGGGCAAGCCGAGATATCCAACCGTGGATTGAAGCGAATTTTGGAGCGTAAAGTGGGAGAGCATCGTGCCGCGTGGGCCGATAAGTTAGATGATGCTTTGTGGGCTTTCCGTACAGCTTATAAGACCCCGATTGGTTGTACACCGTATCGTCTTGTGTACGGGAAAGCATGCCACCTCCCAATCGAGCTGGAACATAAGGCGTACTGGGCCTTGAAGTGGGCTAACTACGACATCAACAAAGCCGGTGATCTTCGCAAGATTCAACTCAACGAGCTCAACGAACTGAGGAATGAAGCTTACGAGAACTCACTGATCTACAAGGAGAAGACCAAGTTCATTCATGACGCAAAAATTAAGAACCGAGAGTTCCACGTTGGTGATCAAGTCTTACTTTTTAACTCCCGGTTGAAGATCTTCTCTGGCAAGTTGAAGAGCCGCTGGTCTGGTCCATTCACTGTCACCAAAGTCTTTCCATATGGCACCATTGAGCTTTCTCAGCCAACTGGGCCTAATTTTAAGGTGAATGGCCAGCGTTTGAAGCTGTACTTTGGTGAGGACATCTCTCATGAGATGATTCCATCCCTCACCACGTTTCCCATGAACTAAATTTGGGTCGAGTCAGGCTCGTGACTCGTTAAACAAAAACAAGCGCTTCTCGGGAGGCAACCCGTGATCTATCCTTTACTGCTTTCATAATAAGTGTAGGGGGAGCCCCGTATGTGTTTGTTGTCTTGTTTCTTATCTTGTGCAGGGATTCAAGCTTCAACGAGCACCTTGATGACTTTTGACGAACCGTGATACCGTGTTACCATCTTCCCGGTTCTATCCTAAACTCTTGTGATTCAATATTTCATATTTTATATGTTCACATTGAATTCACTTTAGTTGTCCTTTCCTTAGCAAGATTTAAACAAAGTGCACAATGTCCTAAGTGTAAGGGAAGTTTACTCCCACATGCTTAAACATTGAGGACAATGTTTATCTCAAGTGTAGGGGGGACTTCTATCGAAGTAAGTGGTCTTTTCCTTGTATTTGTCCTCATTTTAACCGGAAAATTTGATTTTTTGAAATTTTTCAAAATTTTTAATCTATTTTGGCCTAGTTGTATAGTTGTATTTTCCTTTCTTATGGTTATTTTCTTTCCGTGCTAGAATAAATTTTCAATAAAGTGGTTTTAAATTTTTCAAAGTCATGAACATTTTGACTCAACCCGAGTTTACTTATCTAAGTTTGCTCTAGCTAGTATCCTTAACGTGTTTAAGTCAAGTTTTGCTAGGCTTTTATATAGGGAGCTATAAAACGCGAAAGTCTTAACTCTCACGGGTTAAGAACAAGAACTTTTCGCAAGTTCCTATAATTGACCCTAGAGAGTCGTTTATCAAGGGAACTTTAAAATGCGATTTCTAAACTTGAAAAAGTCCAAGAATTTGCAAGATCCTATAGATGACTCGAAAACCCAAAACTTTGATTTAATAGGCTAAGCATCCACGAGTCTCATTCCTTGAGATTTTAAACTGTGGAGAACGAGAGATGATAGAGTCAATTATAAGTTTGGTATTCTTTCGTGAATTTATGTGAGTTAATTATGAGCCTATTCTCCCATCGCTTGTTAATAAATTTATCTCCAATAAATAAGGTTGTACGATTTAAAAGGTTACTTAGCTTCTAGCCCAAGATCGTTTAAAAGTTGCTCGGTATTAATTAGAGTTTATAGCCAAGGCATAACTTATTGAAGCGGGACGCGAAGATTGGCGAGTCCGAAAAGGCCCTAACAAGGCATGAGGGCTACATTTTGTTGCTAAAGATCCAAAAGTGATGTGAAGAATCATTTATTGAAAATCAATATGAAGGATCGAGACACACGACGAAAAGCAAAAACTCCCCAAAAGATCATGGAGAAGTCTATCCAAAAAGGCCCTAACAAGGTATGAGGATAAATAGATCCAAGTCCTAAAAGGAGGCGGATCGTTGTATATCAAAGTCCAAAATAAAGATTGGAGAAAAATGAAGAAGTCGTGGTCCAAATATGAAGAATCTCTCAAAACTTCAAGTGAATAAATTCCTATTATGAAGAGAAGACCATTATTTCATGAACGTCTCTCAAGATTCGAAGTATGAAGTCGCTGCCAAATATCGGTTCGAGAAAGGTCTCAAATCGTAAAGCGAGTTATGCCAAGATATGAACTTTATGAGGTCCCGAGAAGCAGTTTTAAAAGATTTTGTCCTTTAGCTAACTATTGATTAAATCGTTCACTTTATTTTCGGCCTAAATAACTATCGAATTAAGTCAACAATGCATCCTCGTGATCATTCAAGACAATAATAAAATATAAGAGATACACCTAGGAATAAGGGAGTCTAAGTGAATAATTGGCCCACATGAGTTCGTGTTAGTTTACTAACTTATAATAACAATGATCTCGTTTTTAAGCTTGGTATGGGGAACGTGAAACTTGAGGATGATAAACGTTCATGGCAGCCAAAACCCAATGTAAGTCTTTATTTTCTTTACTTGTTTCTATCTTTTTTATGTTTAGTATTTAATAAAGGCCAAGGTGGGTTATTTATGATGGAAAATGTAGATTGTGCTTTAAAATTAATGCATTGCATGAGTGCATTGCAATGGTCAAGTGTAGGGGATTTAATAAGTGTGAAAACACTTATCATTTTACCACTTATTTCCAATAATAACAAGACCAAAACGTGTATTTTATGTCGTAAAAGTCGGAATTATGCGTGGTTTGTGTTTTTATTGTGTTTTAGGACCAAAAGATGAAAAAGGAAGAAAACACGGGCTTTCACGGGCTTTTATCGAAGAAAACGAGAAAAGACGAAGTCAAAAGATCAAGAGTGCAAAAAGAACGGAAGTCCAAGGCCTATTCTGAAGATTTATCAAAGAAAAAGTCTAAAGATGGAAGTTTAATCGAAGAACTCAAGTCTAATAGAAGAAGAAAATTACAAGACAAGTTCAATATATATCGACAAATCCCGAGACGACGTCGAGGAAGACAAAAGATTTAAATCGAGTCGAGAAGAAAGAAAGAAGAGGCAACACATGCACACCTTCCCATTTTCCCTATAAATACCCTCCTAATACACATTAGGAGGGTTAGTTAGTTTTTAGTAGTTAGTTTCATTTTTTCATTTTTCTTTCTAATTTTAGAGAGAGAAAGTTCTCAACTTTCTCTCACTAAGTTTTCATCTTTTCTTTCTTTTAATCTTTCAAGATTAAACCTTTGTGTATTGTTGATTTCATTAATCAAGTTCAAGTTAAGCTTTTAATCTTTCATCTCTTTCTACCTTTCTTTGATTTTAAGTTTACTTTTGGTGCGAAATCTATTTGATCCGTGTTGTTCTTAATGTTTTCGTTCCTAAAAGTTAATCTTTTTATGCCTACTTAAGTTTTCATACGAATAAGGTTTAAGATCTTTGTGCTTATTGGCTTATTTATATGTTTAGCTTATTTACTTTTTAAAAAGTTTTCTTAAAAAGTTTTCTTAAAAAGTTCATCTTTTTATTGTTTGATTTATGAGATTGATTATTTTAAGTTTGGATAAGTTGTTATTTGTGCTTATTTAGTCTTTTTCACATTGGATTCGTTCAAGTTTTGGTGTTAGCTTATCAAAATAGCTTATCACCTAGCTTAATTTTCGGATCAAAAGGTAATCGGAAAGGGTAAACCCCTTACAATCACGCATTCCGATTATCCCCTCTTTCCGATCTCCAAATCGGAAAAGGGTTTATTGTATTCCGATTTGGCAACCTTCCTATTCCGATCACCTAATCGGAATAGGGTTTTATTATTCCGACGGTGGGAGTTGTTTACATTCCGATTTGGTGCTTTGTTAAGCATTTCGATCTGGATCCCTTATTGGACATTCCGATTGGCTTATTTTCTAAACATTCCGACACAACTCATTCCCATTATTCCGATTGGGAGTCATACCTACATTCCGATCACGTCTCTTTTGGGTGTATTCCGATCATTGTTTCCGACCAGCCCATTCCGATTAGCATATTCCGACGGGATTCCGACCAGGGGTTCCGACGGACTTAATTTCTTGTTTTTGCAAAGTTTTCAAGTGTTAGATTTATTAAGTGTTCTAGTATTTTTCTAATCTTTTCTTTAAGTTTTCAAGCATTTATTTTTTTTAACTCGTTAGTTTAGTTTAATCTTTAAAGCTTTTACTTTACTCAACGACATTTACATTTATTTGCTATTAGTTTAAAAATAGATAATCAACCAAACCATTCTCTTGTTCACCAAAAGACAATTGAGCCGCACTTTAGACTGGAAATCAATTCGAAAAGATACGGACGATAAGATTTTATACTTGGGGTAAAAGCCGTGTATTATGCATAAACCTAAAAATCAGACAGATTAATGTATGTATTAAGCTAAAAGTAACCCAGGTGTTATATAATTTAAGAAACAACATTTAAATGTAGTCAACGTATCTACACATGTAAGAATCATGATTCATTAATAGAGTATGTAACTTTTTGTATTTGCTGCGTTTGGTTGCAACTGACACCCATCAAGCTATGATCGAGAATCATATGCTTAACTGATTTGATTTTATTAAAGAACTCATAGTGGTTATCAGCCCGTTGATTTTTGTTTATGTTTCTGAAGATGGCAAAAAAACTCTCTTACACCAAGAGTGGAAAAAGAAACCGATTTCAATAAGTTTAGCAACAAAAGTATACCTTATCGACAACATCTCCCGGTGAGGGAATGTTCTCATATTTTATGTAGACTTCAGGCCTCGTAATATAAGAGGTTACCCTTTTTCACAATAATTCCAGATTTTCAAGCCACAAAGAACACAGTAATGTTAGAAAAATAGATACCCCCAATCATTCAGAGGGACCAACATATCTCATGATGTGTTTATACTTAATTTCACATAAGTTTTACTATAGAAAACATCAACCTAAAAGCTAATACTACATTATTATACTACTAAAAGAAAACCACAATCACATACAGCTTACCCAAGTTGCGGTTTGGGTACCTTGAGCTCCATGTAAAGTCGCAAAGATATTTGTCCCGTTAACAAAACATTATCTATATATTTTCGCAACGAACAAAGTAAGGTGAAAAAATAGATACTCCAAATCATTCGAGGACCAACATATCTCATGATATGCTTAGACTTAATTTCACATAAGTTTTACTATAGCAAACATCAACCTAAAAGCTAATAATACATTATTATACTACTAAAGAAAAACCACGATCACATAAAGCTTACCTAAGTCGCGGTCTGGGTACCTCGAGCTCCATGTAAAGTCGCAAAGATATTTGTCCCGTTAGCAAAACATTATCTATATATTTTCCGCTAGCTGATATTCTCACTTTACCAAATCATGGTCATAGATAAATATACTTTTTTTGTAAAAACTAATAACAAACCATATTTTGTAGCTTCACAACCGTTATCATACTCTAATAAAATATAATAATATAAACGACAACTTTTTTTAGGACCCCAGCCTGAGATGAGCACAAACCTGCTTAAAATAAAGCTATTAAACAGTTTGAAAGATTATTTGGTGTACTCGTGTAGAAAAAGTTTGTATAGTCCAAAACAGGCAAAAATATATGTAGTATGTAGAGTTAAATTTTCCTTCACCTTCACCCTCATTGTCTGTGTCATAAATCATAATCCTCAAATATTGTTGCATTATTGTCAGATGTAAAATATAATTAAAAAAGAGGCACCTGTGAATTTCTTGACCGACCCGTCAGATGGAAGATTCACACTGAGACCCGCTGATATTTTGGTTTTTGGATGGGTTGGAGGTAAACATGCGTGCGTTGATTTGATAGGTGTTTCTCCTCTCGTAGGGCTAGACAGTCGAGATTTTACAGCGGGTCAGGCTGCTATAAAAGCCGCCTCGTGCAAAGTGATTAAACACGAGAAAGCATGTGTTGAAAATCAACATGTGTTTATTCCTTTCGCGTTTGATACATTTGATTTCCTTGCACCTGAGGCGGTGGAGCTACTTACGAGAATGCAACGTGTTATGAATAGTAATGTTTTGACTCCTAAATCCACAAACGTTGTATTTAATAGACTTGGTTTTGCTATACAAAAAGGGCTAGTGGCGCAGCTTGTTGCCCGTTTGCCTTCTCCTAATATGTAAATTATAATTACTAATAAAAAAAGTAATTTTTTTATTAAATAAAGTTCATTATTATATATGTGAAATGGGTTGAGGCTTTTAGTGAGTCCAAATACCTACTCATAAAACATTGTTTTGTTGTAGTTTCTAAACATAGTCGTTACCTTCTTTTGAGCTACAATGGCAGAAAACAATCAAAGGATATTTGGATCAATAAAACTTATTGGCTTACGGGCTCATATGTATTTGAATAGCTCATGAGTTAACTTTTATGGGTTTATGAGGTTATTAGGTCGAGCTTGTGTACCTTAATAAGTTGCACCTGATATTAGATGTTATTAAGTATACCTTCCAGCTAGATGTTTAACTATTTCTGCCCATTTTTCGCTGTATATTCAGTGGTAATAGAGTAGATTTCTCCTCTTTACCCCATTCTTGCCTCTACCAACTTCATAATATGATCATTGTCCTGGAGATAGATAACATGAAGAGTATGAACTTAAGATGTTTTGCTAATGGTGTGCTTATAATCAAACCACACAGTCGGGCCCTAAAAATCCAACTACACATTCTAGAGACATGTTGAGTAACAGATATAAGCTCAGATATAATGATTGATCTACCCTGACCATGTACACTATTAAACACTTCTTGACCACCTGAATTTTTGGATAGCAAAGTGGATGTAGTTACCCGCAAATAAAATTTTAATAGATAGTGAAAAACAATATGTGAACAAAACAAAAAAATGCCTCAATTCAATAACCTTTGTGCCTGTGTAGACTCTATCAGAACACCCATTTTGCGTAAACTCGTCTTTCCTCTCGACATCAATCATATACCATTAAAAGATACTCTAGTTATTGAAGCAAAGCTACTAACAATCATAAAAAATTAAAAAAAGGTATGAAGATTTTAAATTACCCGTTTGTTGGAGTCCCATGGGTCTTATAGTAATATGGAGTTCCAGTATGTAACCTTGTTTACACAAAAACAAATAACGAAGTTGTTTCTCTCATCACCTAATTTTCCCCTAATTTTTGCAGATAAACAAATTAAATATTAAAAATCACGAATAAATCCTCTAATTAGGGTTTATAAACATACCAATATAATTGAGAATCTCCATTCTTGTGAGTCTTCTAGGAAAATGCCGATGCGGCAGATCTCTACTAAGATGACCTTAAGTCAAGATACAACTTAATTACATGTGTGCTGAATAAAAAACAACTTATAAATATGTCCAGAAAGTGATATCCCAACAGCATAGAAAACTTGTTAAATTTTACCTGGTTGTAGATTGCTTCACTTGTAGATCCTGCATACAAAAATAACTGTTACATTAAGACAAATATAACATTAGAATCCGATATACTGGTATATAGCACAATTGAAGGTATTTTACTTGCATCGGGAACAACTGAAGTCAAATTAATAGAAGATGGAGCAAATCGTAAAGGACTTACCACCCGAACAAACACTATGGTGACTCATCACCCCCGTTTCCTTGGAGGTGCCTACTTTAGACGCTTCAGTTACAATCCGACTCTAGATACATTAGATCATACATGGTAAAAAGAACTACGAAAACAATGAGAACATACAAGTATATTAGGGTTAGGGTTTGAGAAGAAAGAGACGCACAAACATTTTTTTTATGTGTGCTTCTTGTACGTGTTGTTTTATATATGTACGTGTTGATAAGTTATGGCCCGAAGCGTCTTGACCCATATCCAATTCCCCCTTCGTACTACCAAACAATGAGAGCATATTAGTTTGGTTTTTCTGTAGGATATCACAAGTATTATTTTGGTCTAATGGTTGAGGCTGTTTCTTGTTAATTACAGGTCCAAAGTTCGAACCCCGGGATGCCTAATTTTTTAATAATTCCAAAAATATAGCTGCTGACATGGATTAAGAGCATGATGATGTGACATTTCCCTCCTGTTATATATAATGTAAAGATATATATATATATATATATATATATATATATATATATATATATATATATATATATATATATATATATATATATATATATATATATATATATATATATATATATATATATATATATATATATATATATATATATATATATATATATACTAGCGTCGTAACCCGCCCAACGGGGGGGTTTCTTTTTTTGTATTTTCGGAGGGTTTTTTTAATGTTAGTTTTTTTAGTAATTTTAAAATTTTTGTCCTTTTTTTAGTTTTTTATTAATTATTAATTTTTAAGAGTCGTGTATTTTTTTTAAAACAATATGAATATTTATAATCAATGTGTGAATTGCATTTTTTGTGCAACTTTTGTATTCTTTTATGTTTTTGTGCGTTTTGTGTTTATTTTTAGTGATGTAATTATATATTTATATGAGACACGGTTTTTTTTGTTTTATTAAAATAAGTTATATTATATAAAACTTGTTCGATGTATGAATATGACTTATGATTGTTGTTTATCTTGATTTTATTTTGTAAGACTAATGCATATGAATATCAATTTAATTTATTTTAATTTTTTTAATATTAGTAAACATCCGTATATAAGTTTGTATTTATTTTAGCATGTCTTCCATTGTTTATACTTCCGCAAGTCTCGTTTGTTTTTTTTTTTTTTTTGTTTTTTTAATGGTTTGGTCTAAGGGACGGATGTGTTTTGGGTCAACGTGGTTTTTTATGTATATTTATTTGCAATAACGTAGGGATGAGTACGGTATCGGTACCGTGCCGATCTCGTCCCGAATTAGTGGTATCAAATTTTTTCTCACCTTATTTCATAGTACTGGTACCGTCCTGAACAGAATTTGGGTACCGGGAATCAGTACGGTTTCGGTACGGTCCCGGTTCGATTTTGGGATTTGAAACAAAATGCCCATTCCTACAATAACGTTTATATGGATTTTTTATTTTCTTTTAATTACAATATGAAGATTAGTTGTGAATTGGACAGAATATCATAGAATTTGTTTTTAAAGTAAGTATAGTGTGTGTTTTGTATATACTTTAAAAAACATTACAATGTTAATCTTAGTTTTAAGTTTAAGGATCAAACTGGGTAATTGGTAACCTTTTTTGGCATCATGGTTTTTTCCTCTAGTAAAAGGCTATTATTTTTGGTCAAATACCTTCATATGGCATTTCTATCTAAACGTATTTCTTCTTCTTTTTCTTCTTCATCTTCACAAAGTCAGAAATAAATCTTACCTTAGATTGTGTTAAAGTAATTCACGTTTAAAGTTAAATAGTTTATTATCAACAATGGTTTTATTGTAGTATGTGTAATATGTATTTTTTCCAGCTTATGAGCTTATGGGATTAACTATTGTTGTATCTCACTTGACCCATTTAAGGTAACATTTACTAATTATAAACTTATCAAATCATTAAGGAACTAATTTTAAGTTATACTAACATTCAAGTAGTTAGTAAAACTTACGAATGCTTTTCTTTTTTTTGTAAGAGTGGAAATCGTTATCAGAAACACGTGAGAAGGAAATGACACTTTTGGAGAGTCTATTGTCTTGTTCAATGCTACTTTTTCTAACTCCGGGTTCGTTTGCATCGCCTATTTCTTCATCTATAAAGTACTGCCATTAACCTATGTTTCCTTAAGCGACCACATCGGCTTAATGTCACGTAGGAATCATGATCCATTTGAGCAAATTCATTTTCGCTATATTTATATAATCCATTTCTACAGGATCAATTTTGCTACTTTTTTCAAAGTTATGATTCATTTAAATGAATCCCACATAAAAACAAGCTGATTCCAGAACATACAAGAAACATATAATTTTGGAGGTATATTTTTTTGAAGCTGCATTCATTCATAAATTTGGATGTTCTTATGTATCTCTCTTTATGATTTTGTTTGTCGTTATTTTATTATTGGCGGGTTGTAAACTTTAAATCCAGGTCCTTTTTGGTTCTTAGAAAATCTTGTTCCACACGGGTGCAACATTAGACTCCTGCCCATCCTTAAATTGCAAATCCTTCCCCATATCCGGCTTTCGTAGAATCGTAAAACGTGGCAAAACATCGTGACTGTATGTTCATATAAAACCCCACAACTGTCATCGTGACTAAAAGGTTTTCGCTAATTGAGGTACTACAGTAAGCTTTGTGCGTAGCTTTTCTAAAGCAGGAATGTTTAGGTCGCCTCTGTGCGTTGTCATCATTACCTGCAATAACATCAGTCCATCTTTTTTTCTATCATATGCCGTTGGAGCAAGCCTATGGTGATGTTCGAATGCAAAAAAATTCTAGTGCTCGGTCTCTGATTATATTCTGTAACCCACAAAAATGAAGTTAGATATATAAGAATTTGTCACATTCAAACACATCTAAAAACTATTTTCAACATGGTTTATCATTAAAACTGATTATCTGTATCTGATCACAGTATTATATAACATATAATCACTTAAAAAAACACATCCAAACACCCCTTAAAAGGAAGTGAGAGAGAGAGAGAACCTGAGCATAGGAAATAACTTCTAGTGAAAACCACACATAACGATGACTTCTATAAACAACTGAATTGACATAAAAGCCACTGCCAACGTTTCCTTGTGCGATATAGTGAGCCGTTTGGGCTACAACGTGCACCACGTCTAGATTCTCTTGATGTTGGACCCCACTATAATATGAGAGATTAAAAAAGCCAAGACCTTGAGCATTCTTAATTCAGTAGAAAAACTGTTTTTAAATCACATAATGACTGAACGAAGATATATAGAAATCAAGGTGGTCTGGGTATGAAACTGATACGAACCTTAGGGTGTACACTAGGAAAAAGACACTGGACCTGGTTCAAATTAATGCTATTGGGTGGACCCACTGGGTCAAAAAGACCAGCTAGTAAAGGAGAAGTTTAGATCCCTCATTTGAGGAGCAGTTAGCATCAGTTTCTAGGATCTAATATATTAGTAGCAGTCTATGTTTTCTTTAGCAGTTAGTGAAGAATAAAGTTATTGTAATTTTCTTTGTTAGGAGACTTGTCATCTCGAATTTGGCTTGGCCTTAATCCAAGTCAATTGACTACTTAGTTTTCAGTTTTTATCATTTGGTTCCGTTGCCGGGACACGAAAACATGGTAAACACCCGGAGCATCTTAGACGCAGGCAATCAACCATCAGATCCCATAGCAGTACAGTTAGCCGCTATAGCTAAGAAGTTGGAGTCTATAGATGCGTTGCAGAAAGATGTGGCAGCCCTTAAATCTCAACCGCACAACAGGGACAAATCGGGTAATGGTAGATCGGGTAATGGTTCTGGAAGGCAAGATGAAGGGGACTCATCTTGGCATCATCAAAGGTATCGTCCACATAATAAGATTGTTTTTCCTACCTTTAGTGATGGAGACCCGCGAGGTTGGATCCTTAAGGCGGAGAAGTACTTCCGTTACTATGACATACCAGATGATGAAAAAGTAGATGTTGCTTCGATGCACTTAGAAGGAGATGCACTGGATTTTTATTCTTGGGTTTCAACAAATCAGACGATGGAGTATTGGGAAGACCTGGTTCGTGCCTTGCAGAAAAATTTTGGGCCTACTGAGTTCCAAAATCCGGATGAATATTTGTGCAGTTTAAAACAAACAGGAACGGTGCAAGAATACCGACAGGAATTCGCTAAACGTTCTTCCCGAGTTTCTAACTGGCCTGAACATTGCCTTTTAGGGGTGTTCCACAATGGCCTCAAAGAAGAACTAAAAGCGGATGTGAGAATTCAGAAACCGAGAACCGTGTACAAAGCGGTGAGTATTGCTTTAGAATTCGAGTCAAAAATTAGCCATACCCGTTCCGGGAGAGAGCCGACTTGGATAACACCTTCAAAGTCAACCCAACCCGAGTCCGAGGCTATAACCGCTACATCAAATTCATCTAACAACTTCAGACCACCCCTACAAATTTCTGACGTTGAAAGACAATCTCGTTACCTTAAGGGTGAATGTTATCGGTGTGGGGAAAAATACGGGCCTGGTCATAGGTGTAAAACATGTACTTTTAAGGTGTTGGAAGTGGTGGAAGAGCCCGAAGAGCATCCTACCAGCGAAGTTGAACATATGGCAGGGGATACTAATGGCGTTGCTGAGATAAGTCTACATGCCATACTTCGAAAACCCCACCCCAAAACCATGAAGGTTCAAGGTATGCTTTATTCTAAGGAAGTAATTATCTTAATTGATGGGGGATCTACACATAATTTTATCTCTGATGTGTTGGTAAAGGACCTGCAACTTTTCACTTCAGCAGTGGCACCTTTTCGTGTTCAAATTGGGAATGGAGATTTTATTAGGTGTGGCCACATATGCAAAAACCTCCCAATACAAATCGATGAACTTACAATTGTTCAGGATTTCTATCCCTTCTCGTTAGGTGGAGCGGATCTCGTTTTGGGTATTCAATGGTTAGAAACACTTAATACGGTACAAGCTAATTGGAAAGAGATGTTCATGATTTTCAATGTAGATGGCAAAAGTTACAAATGGCAGGGTATTACAACTGATTCGCAAGGGTCATCCAGTTTTCAATATTTGGCTGTTCAACCGGGCACTTCATTACCGATCAGAAAGGACTGGGAAAGTGATGTCCTGCCGGCCTCTATTGTAGACCATCGCTGGGATCTAAAAGCGGGTCAACCGGTGCTGGAGTTACTAGTATCTTGGAATCCAAGACCTCTGGAAGAAGCTACCTGGGAGACATATGACATGCTAGCTGAGCAATTCCCACATTTTCGCCTTGAGGACAAGGCGTTTTACCGAGGGGGAAGTAATGATACGAACCTTAGGGTGTACACTAGGAAAAAGACACTGGACCTGGTTCAAATTAATGCTATTGGGTGGACCCACTGGGTCAAAAAGACCAGCTAGTAAAGGAGCAGTTTAGATCCCTCATTTGAGGAGCAGTTAGCATCAGTTTCTAGAATCTAATATATTAGTAGTAGTCTATGTTTTCTTTAGCAGTTAGTGAAGAATAAAGTTATTGTAATTTTCTTTGTTAGGAGACTTGTCATCTCGAATTTGGCTTGGCCTTAATCCAAGTCAATTGACTACTTAATTTTCAGTTTTTATCAGAAACATACATCGCTTCCACGAAATATGTGATCACCAAGATAGCTTGATGGGTAAATTCTACCAGGTTCACTACAAGTATAAGAGCCTGCAAAATCAGCAAGAACATTCGTGAACTTCCAAATTTTCTGGGAAAATATATCACGATTAATGACAACATTTGCTGAAGCTAAAAGCTCTTCATTCCAATCATATAAAGCATGTATTAGATACTTATCATGGTTATATTAAAATGTAAACAAATCTATAAAAAAATTAAAACAGAAAAAATGCGTACGTGCCTAGAAAAGCTTCCATTTCCTCTTCTTCTGCTTGGGATATAAGATCATGTTCAATTGTAACTGCAGTGTCACCTCCCGTAAGCCCATATCCAGAAAGTCCATTTAAATTGTGTTGCTTATATGCTGACTGATGTTCCTATACAAACAAAATAATTATGTTGCACATTAATAGTAGTTACAAAAAAAGGTACAATTCAAGGAAATTTGATACGCACCTTGGCTCAAAGAGCCAACTCGATAATATCAATACATACTACTTTTGGCATTCGACCCAACTGATCTTTGCAAATGTGAGAAATATAAATCAAGAGACAATTGCTGTCATAATATTGTGCATGGCCTACTAAACAGGAACGACTCGCTGGTTTCTAATTTTTTCAAACCCATATTGGCAAAATCAATTTATCAAAAACGTTAAATAATAATATTTTTTCTCTCGTAACAAAAAAAGTAAGTTTTATAATCCAAAAAGGAACAATTACCAGCATGAATGTGCATCCTCTAGAGTTATTAGTCAAGACCACCATAGAGCCTATGAAGCTTCTAGCAACTTTGTTGTCAAATGCTCTTGGCTTCCTGACACACCTAAATCCTTCACTACTTTGTCTTAATTAAACGCCGCTGTTTTATCTTAATTAAACTACATACAGGGTGATAGGTTTATCTTAAACACCTGCAGCGATAAGAATCAAGACATGTTTATAAGTAAGAACAAGGGATTTAAGATTATTTTTAGTTATGAATTGTGTTGATTTCCGAGTGCTTACTTCTGTTGTCATTGATAAATTAGAAGACTGCGTCTGCCCTCTGTCATCTTGTAAAACCTTCAACTAAACACAAGAAACACAATTTCAGCAAAATGAAAACACTTGAATCCATTTATTATTTATTTTGGTTTAGGGCAATTGCATACAAAAGCAACCAGTTTTTTTTTTGGCTTGAAAAACCTTCACAGTTGCAATATAACTTGGTTATCCTACGCAAATAATATCAATAGTTAGAATATCAAATGACTACATCCTCAGCCACTGCCGATGTCGAAGTTGGTCTTCGAGCTCTTATCAACAAAGTGGAAGTTGTGGATTTGAGTCTCGTGGTTGCACCTTATTGAAAATGTGCTTATGTGGGCGGGTCAATATCGAACATACGCTCTTCATTTTAACGCATCTTCATTTTAACGCATCAGATAACATGTAAAATAGTTAGTGACTTTATTAACGGACAAAAGCAAATGTAATTAAGAAAACTAAAGAATGTTAGTGGCCTTGAATTTCAGCGTTGGTTGATCGCATAGGTTTATTTTCCTAAATACTACATCAATAATATCAATATAACCTTCATAGTTGCAATATAACTTGGTTATCCTACTAAAATAATATCAATAGTTAGAACATTAAATTACTACATCCTCAGCCCCTGTCGATGTCGAAGTTGGTCTTCGAACTCTTATCAACAAAGTGGAAGTTGTGCGTTTGAGTCTCGTGGTTGCACCTTATTGGAAACGTGCATATGTGGGCGGGTCAATATCGAACATACGCTTTTCATTTTAATGCATCGGATAACATGTAAAATAGCTAGTGACTTTACGGACAAAAGCAAGTGTAATTAAGAAAACTAAAGAGTGTTATTGGCCTTGACTTTCAGTGTTGGTTGATCGTACGTGTTTGATGTCCGTGCCATGGTGCAAAACAGTTCTGGTAGTGCGACGTTAATAAAGGTATGTCAAACTACGCCTAGCCTAAATCGAAAAATTAGTCTACTAACCTTGGCTTGCTGATATTTTCCAAGCATGTGTCTATATCGCTGCAATATAACTTGTGTCGTTTGCCTTTCAAAAAAAATAACTTGTGTCGTTCACCATGCAGAACACCCAAGTTGATATGCATATTGAGACTGTATTGAGACGAGTTGAAATTTTTTTAATTGCTGCAATAACTCACAAAACGCATATCCAAACACTCCTAAAACACGTCACACTCTCAATACGCTATATTACTTGTGTCATCACACTCTCAAATAAGTTGGCTAAAAGATGCATAGGTCAGACGGGTTGAATTTTTTTATTGCTGCAATAACTCACCAACGCTATCCCCGTTTAAGTATGCTATATACCTGCGCATTTAGTTCGGCAATCACCAAGTGGATCCACGCCATTATATTAAGCATATACATCATGTATAAACTTGGTCGTGTTCATCTCAAACATAATCAAATAAGTTGGCAAAAAGATGCATAGATCAGACTGGTTGAAATTTTTTTAATTGTTTCAATGACTCACAAAACGCATATCCAAACACTCCTAAAGCACGTCTCGCTCTCAATGTTAGTAAAATAATTTTTGATAGTTTTGATGATCCACGGAAAGTGACACAAGAATGACCAATGTAATTAAGAAAACTAAATAGTGTTATTGGCCTTGACTTTTAGCGTTGGTTGTAAGGATCAATGGATTACAACACAACAGCAAGAAGACATTACAATGCCTGCGACTTCTTTTAACTATAATTATAAAAGAGTAACACGCTAAACTTTTGAACTATAAAATGGCAGATGTTAAATGCATAAAAAAGGTTATCCTTAATGCCTCCACAATGGCCGCAACTTTTCTTGGCCACCAACATCCCAAACCGTGAAGATAACATTCTCATACTGAACTTTTTCCACATAAAAACCTGTCACAAAAGAAAATAGTCAGAAACCTTGATCGATATGTGAGTGTGTGACATTAACAGATTTATCCCCGTTTGAGTACAACTTACCAATAGTAGGGACAATTGATAAGACTTCCCCAATGTGTAGCTACTACAGTATGGTTGTTTTCTCTGCTGCATATGCATAATTGATTGCACAACAACACATGCTTAGACAAATTTCACGAGACTGACATAATCTTAAAGCAACAATTTACATATGCGTCCATATAAAACTCCAGTAATGTGAAGTAAAAGGAAGCTAAAAAAGGCCAGAGGAGTAGATATTTGAAGATGGGTGGCTGAGGTTTTTAGCGTGTAACCATATACTGTCAATGTTGCAAGGATATATGTGTGTAGAAGTGACACAAATAGGCGGATTGGATGGCTTGATTAACGGGTCAAAATGGTTTTGGCTGGGCTGATTGACACCTCTTGGTTTCAAAAAATGAATATTTTAATACTTTCAAATGATTACAGAAAATAGACATGCACTATATCAACACATCAGATGCGATAATGTACGATTCAAGAAAATAGAGGTGCGTTAAATAAACCAAGTATCAGACATCGCAAGCATTTTGAAACATTTACATGGGGCTGGCTATCAAATCCTGAACAAATTGAAGGACTCCTTTTGCCATCTCTATATTAAAATTTTAAACAGATACAAAGAACATTTATCAGCTTACTTTAAATGTTAATATGAAAGGAATGAGCAATCTGATACGAACTTGCTGATAATTTTATTAATAATGAAAGACATACACAAAAACAAAGACACTGGGATTTTTCCCAAGTCCGCAGACCGGCTCTATTCCTTTCCCCTCTCAACTGATAGACTCCTAACCCTATATAAAGACTCAGTAATCTTCTTCAACAAGACAACTTAAACTAGGAAAGCACTTAATAACTAGAAAGTAAATAAACATATAAAACTAAATATTCCAGCAGATTTTATATTTATCTCTTAGACCCCTGAGTTCGTATCATTACTCCGGCCCCCAAAAACACCTTGTCCTCAAGGTGTTAATAAAATCTTGCCTCACGTGATTCCGGGATCCCATGTTCTTCGTTGTATCCCCGTTGCGTGCTTCATGAGTAAGCAGTAGTCTTGATATATGCTTTTGAGCTCTCTTACGCAGACTTGTAATTGTTCATGTGAATCCAATCTTTCAGATCCAAGTGAGATAAATAGCTCTTTAGGTTTTCTAGTTTGGACGCATGCAACCACAAACTTTTTCCAAAAAACCTTGCCTTCACCTTCCTATTAGGACTCCGTTGATTTAGTTGGACCTTCATTGAATGAACTCGTCCTTCATGGATTATTTATTCCTTTACTGCCACTTTTATTGATTTGTGAAACTTCTCAGTTGCCACTGAGATATCTTGGTGCGCCTTTCTGGAACCGAGCCAACCTTTCGTCTAATTTAGAATAGCTTTCCTTCCAATCAGAGTGAAACTGTTCCAGCATCTCTGTAACTTCAATTAGTCGGCCTTCACATATCATCTTGAGAATTTTAAGGTTACTGTCTTGTGAAGAGTAACTTCTTTCTAACCGATGAACAGTAGCCGATGAATAGTAACATAGCCGTGAACAATACCGTGAACAATACCGTGAAAAGAATGTTTTGACCCAGATCTTGCTCTGATACCAATTTGATACGAACTTGCTGATAATTTTATTAATAATAAAAGACAGACACAAAAACAAAGACACTGAGATTTTTCCCAAGTCCGCAGACCGGCTCTATTCCCTCCCCCTCTCAACTGATAGACTCTTAACCCTATATAAAGACTCAGCAATCTTCTTCAACAAGATAACTTAAACTAGGAAAGCACTTAATAACTAGAAAGTAAATAAACATATAAAACTAAATATTCCAACAGATTTTATATTTATCTCTTAGACCCCTGAGTTCGTATCACAATCCCTATGGCTTTTTGAGGGCTAAGCCAAAACAGGCATTTTCCTTTATAATAAGCTCCATGTTTTCACCACGAGTCAGAGCGTCCTTTAGTGTTTCCGCCTTTTGGTGGAATCTCGCTAACTGTATCAGCTTTCTCTCCTTCTTTTAACTCTTCTGACATGTCCGCTGCAATCAATGCTTTAGGAACCCTCGCTAGTCTGCTTTTTTCTTTCTTTCTATGTTGAGATTCATCTCCTAGCTGCACATTTAAAATATACACCGGTTTCAAACCAACTAAAACAAAAGTAGATTCAAATTTCTTTGTAAATGACATTCCCAACAGATTGTCAGCAATAATAATCAACAGGGTAAACCTGTTTCTTCCTGCTTTTACTTGCTGATCTAATTCCAGATGTCAAATTGGAAACATTTAGATACCAACGGTTAATTCTTATTGATGGTGCTGCAATAGCTGAAAGATCAGCTGCTTTACAGTTGGGTGATCATGAAGAATCTGATATTTTACTGAAAGAAGCTGAGGCTGCAGATTCTGAAGCCAGAAAGATTCATCCAACCTCATGAGAAAGAATTCGATAGTCTTTCAAAATCGTTCATTTATATGGAACATGTGGTGAACTGTGAACCCACTTTCAATCAGGGTATGTAAGGATATGAAAAGTTTTCAGAAAGACGTTTTAGGGTTTCAGTGTGTTAGACTGACGTGATAACAAACTACACCACGAAACTAATATGGACTGAATGTTCTTCTTAATCTAAATAGATATCGATTGAATACTACTAGTATTTCCGATAAAACCATGATTTTTGACAGTATAATAAATGAGTGGCAAACAATGGCAACAAAAATAGTTAGCTCACTAACGTTGTCCACCTGTCGTAACTTATTATTATTATTTTCATCATCTTCAACAAGAAAGATTAATAACCTTAAAAAAGCTGCATCAAAATTTAGTGTAATGGCAATGAGTACAACAAATACCAAAATCATTGACTCACGTCTTCATGTTTTGCAACTTAAAAAAGTTACATTATACAAACCATAAGAAAAAGTAGCAAATTAATATAATCAGAATCAAACTATGAGATTATGCTTACTTGCATCAAAACGTCTACTATTAGCCCTGAATACCGACATGATTATACAGGGGAATCAATCAGTTTCTTAATGATAAGTGTGAAAACACTCATCAATAATGATCTAAAAAAACCACTCAAAACACAGTCAAATACATAATATTTAACTGAAAATATTAGAATTACGTGGGTATTTGTGTTTCATGTGTTTTTAGGTAAACAAGATACATTTTGAAGCAAAGACACGTTTTCAAGGGATTTTTATGATAAAAGACGAAGAAAAGGACGAAAGAGCTTTCAAGGACCTTACTTGTCATTATCTCAAAGATGGAGGGCTTAAAGTGTAGATTTCACAAGATGAAGGATGAAAAAGAAACTTGACTTAAAAGTGTTAAACACTTTTAATAAAAAATAAAAATAAGAGGACCAAAAAGAAATAATGGAAAAGAAAGTTTACTTAACTTTTATTATTTGGTCAACACAAGTCATAGCCAAACCAAAACACACGTCTTCTACAATGAAGAAAGAGAAAGGGAACGAGTTTCAGTCTTTCAGATCTCTTTCCACCACATAACCTGCATATTCGATTCAAGAGAGAACAAGGAGGATTCAGATTAAACTTCTAACAGCAAAAATCATCATCATCATCTCCTCTACATGATGATACCAATTAATTGGATCAAGAGTGGAAAACGAAGAAACGCCCAATTTGGGTTTGGCATGAAGAACGATCTAATCCTCGTATTTACACGTAGAAGAAGATGATTGGACAAGACACATCACCACCACCTCTCTTCGACGCCTATAAATACAAGGAGATGACTTCATTCAAGATGGTTAGCTTAGGAGTAGTTTACACATAGAAAATTAGATAAGTAGGAGTAGTTAGTAATTAGTTAATCTTGTTCATTTTCTTTCGAATCTGTTAAAGATTTTCAGTTTTCAGTTGTAACCGATTTATCATTTTTCCCCATTAATGAAAGCTTTAACCTTCTTAATCTCCTTTCTTTTAAACTGTTTGGATGTTATTAGTTTGTTTTGTTATGAATTAGTAAAGATTGAGATATGTTTCTTCTTATTATCTACTGTTCATCGAGGGCTTTTGGATTGAGTCTGTTGAAGAAGCATTTCTGATAAAATCTTGTTAAGAGTTTGTTATAATGTTGTTAATTAGTTAGGTTACAAATTTAATTCAGTTAAATTCCATTGATTAATTTTAATTTTCTTTCTCAAAATTGTTTTCTTTCCAATTTTACCTTACTGTTAAAAGCTTAAGATCTTTAAAGAGCTTTTGATATGTATTGATTAAATAGGTTCGATCAGTGCTTTGATTACAGTATTTTGAGCTTATTTCAATTGATACAGCCATAGATTTACAGTCTGTGACTTTAGAATCGTTAGGCCTAAGAACTCATATGCATCAAAAGAGCTTAAGAGAAGTTTTCGGAACCTACGTTTTCAGTTTCAGTATTAGCAGTATAGCTATTCAGTTAATGCAGAAAAGTAGTAGAAGAATTATGTTCATTAAGTGAAGTTACAAAAAATTCAGAAGTTACAGTTTAGTAGAAGCTTAAAAATCTGTCTAGTTTTTCGTTGCTTTGTTGTGAATTTGCAGGTTATCGAATTTGGAGGTATTTGGATTTGCTGATCTGATAGTCCAGTTAATAGCTTATCTTGGATAAGCTGCTGTTAGTAATTACCTTCAACAGATTTGTAGCTTATCCCACAAGAGCAGTTTTCGTTTGTTTACATTTTATGCAGGTTTCTATTTCAAGTTCAAGGTTTATTGTTCAGCCGATATAGTAGCAGATCCGTGGATGTTTCGTTCAATTCAGTTAGTTATCAGAAATAACAAGTAGTTTTCGACCACATCGGACTGGCCTGGATGCAGCGGTTACTAGTTGCAGACATGGCAGGCTAGCAGATCAGTAGTTAGCGATTAGGCGTGCTCGATTTCAAGTCGGCTCAGCGCCGCGCTTCGACTCAAAGGACTAAATGACGGATGTCTTGGTTAAGCACATTTTAGATTTCTGTCCTTTTCTAGTATAATATGCAGTAGCTTAATCATTGACTGATCTATATTGAAATATGCTTGATTTGTGTAAATTTTACATGTTTGTTAACTGATACTTGATATTTACTCGTTGAAAGTTCGTTTTCTCGGTATCTTCTCGAATTGATTTCCGGTTAATTGTGTGAGATTAGTTGTTCTTGGTGAAACAAATATTTTTGGGTTTGGAAAAGTAAATGTGCAAGACTTAATAATAAATGACAAGAAATTAAAGATTAAACTAGTAGAAACGTAAATGGTGCAATATTTAAAACATTGGAAATAAATGACGTAAAATTTAAATGACGTGAACTTAAAGGCTTGACGAAAAGTAAATTGACAATAAAATAAAAATGCGGAGTGAAATTAAAATAGACTAAAAATAAAACGAGGAAAATTGGCACTTTAACCGAAGCAAAATATTAAAACAAACCTAAAACCACCCAATCGGAATACACCCAAAAAGGTGTCCCAATCGGAATGTATTCCGATTGGTTGATCGGAATATGGGGCATTTGGAGCAATCGGAATATCCAACAAATGAAACCAATCGGAATATGTGAAATATCCCCAATCGGAATATTAGCAAACATACCAATCGGAATAACTGAAATGAGCAGATCGGAATATGGTAACAACTAAACCAATCGGAATACACAATGAATCACAACAATCGGAATGGACAAACCCTTTTCCGATTGGAGTACAATCGGAAAGGGTGGAAGCTGGTCGGAATGAACGATCGGAAAGGGGAGTTACCCTTTCCGATTTATAAGGGATCCGAGACAAAAAATCAAGGAAGATAAGCTATTGAAAAAGCTTATCACCACAACTAGCACGAATCTAAAATGGAACGGATCAAATAAGCTAGAAATACTACTCTTCAAACATAAAAATAAACAAACTTTAAAATCAAAACATAAAAGATATGAACTTTAAATCACGAAAAATCAAAAAGATCAAACTTTTTAAATAAGAACTAGATGAAAAAGATGATGGAAACAAGATTAAGATTAACAAGAAAGTTTAATAACATGAAGATTAAGACAAGATTAAACTTAAAAGATTTGATTAAAAACAACAAAGATAAAAGATGAAAGATTAAAATTCTAGAGAGAGAAACTAACTTTCTCTCTCTAAAACTAATCCTACTCCTACAACTCAACTAATCTAAAAATTGACTCTCTCTTTTCATGTGGTGATATGAAGGGTATATATAGGAAAGGGAAGTGGTTGGTGACTTCTTCTTTTCTTTCTTTCTTTCTTCACGTCTATTCGTCTTTAAAGTTCTTCGACTTTTTCGACTTTGTCTCGGGATTAATTAAAACTCGTCTTATAATTTGTTTATTTATTAGACTCGAGTTCTTCGACTTTTTAGTAAACTTCCGTCTTTTGACTAGTTCTTCGATAAATCTTCAGAATTGGTCTTGGACTTCCGTTCTTTTTCCACTCTTGATCTCTTGACTTCGTCTTTTGTCGTTTTCTTCGATAAAAGCCCGTAAATGCCGTGTTTTCTCCACTTTTCACCTTTTCGTCCTAAATTACAACAAAAACACAAACCACGCATAATTCCGACATAAATGACATAAAATACACGTTTTGGCTCGGTTATTATTGCAATTAAGTGGTAAAAAGGATGGGTGTTTTCACACCTATCAAATCCCCTACACTTAACCATTGCAATGTCCTCATGCAATGCATTAGTTACAAAGCAAGATTACATTTTCCATCATAATCAATCCACATTGGCCTTTATTAAAGAAAATAGAAGATTATAAACATACAAAATAAAGAAATTAAAAACATACCTTGGGTTTTGAAAATTTCGTGAATGATCATCATCCTCAAGTTTTCACTTTCTCCAAACCAAGCTTAGAAACGAGATCATTGTTATTATAAGTTAGCAAACTAACACGAACTCATGTGGGCCAATTATTCACTTAGACTCCCTTATTCCTAGGTGTATCTCTTATATTTTATTTTTGTCTTGAATGATCACGAGGATGCATTGTTTGACTTATTTCGATAGTTATTTAGTCCGAAAATAAGGTGAACGATTTAATCAATAGTTAGCTAAAGGACCGAATCTTTTAAAACTGCTTCTCGGGATATCAGAAAGTTCATATCTTGGCATAACTTGGTTCGCGATTTGAGACCTTTCTCGGGCCGATATTTGGCAGCGACTTCATACTTCGAATCTTCGAGAGACGTTCTTGAAATTATGGTCTTCTCTTCATAATAGGAATTTCTTCACTTGAAGTTTTGAGAGATTCTTCATATTTGGACCACGACTTCGTCATTTTTCTCCAATCTTTATTTTGGACTTTGATATACAACGATCCGCCTCCTTTTAGGACTTGGATCTATTTATCCTCATACCTTGTTAGGGTCTTTTCGGATAGATTTCTCCATGACTTTTGGGGAGTTCTTGCTTTTCGTCGTGTGTCTCGATCCTTCATATTGATTTTCGATAGATGATTCTTCACATCACTTTTTGGATCTTTAGCAACAAAATGTAGCCCTCATGCCTTGTTAGGGCCTTTTCGGACTCGCCAATCTTCGCGCCCCGCTTCATAAGTTATGCCTTGGCTATGAACTCTCGTCATTACCGAGCAACTTTTAAACGATCTGGGGCTAGAAGCTAAGTAACCTTTTAAATCGTACAACCTTATTTATTAGCAGATAAATTTATTAAGCAAGCGGAGGGAGAATAGGCTCATAATTAACTCACATAAATTCACGAAAGAATACCGAACTTATAATTGGCTCTATCATCTCTCGTTCTCCACAGTTTAAAATCTCAAGGAATGAGACTCGTGGATGCTTAGCCTATTAAATCAAAGTTTTGGGTTTTCGAGTCGCCTATAGGATCTTGCAAATTCTTAGACTTTTTCAAGTTTAGAAATCGCATTTTAAAGTTCCCTTGATAAACGACTCTCTAGGATCAATTATAGGAACTTGCGAAAAGTTCTTGTTCTTAACCCGTGAGAGTTAAGACTTTCGCGTTTTATAGCTCCCTATATAAAAGCCTAGCAAAACTTGACTTAAACACGTTAAGGATACTAGCTAGAGTAAACTTAGGCAAGTAAACTCGGCTTGAGTCAAAATGTTCACGACTAAGAAAAATCTAAAACCACTTTATTAAAAATTTATTCTAGCAAAGGAAACATAACAAAGGCAAATACAACTATACAACTAGGCCACAATAGATTAAAAATTTTGAAAAATGTCGAAAAATCAAATTTTCCGGTTAAAATGAGGACAAATACAAGGAAAAGACCACTTAACTTCGATAGAAGTCCCCCTACACTTAAGATAAACATTGTCCTCAATGTTTAAGCATGTGGGAGTAAACTCCCCTACACTTAGGACATTGTGCACGTTGTTTAAATCTTGCTAAGGAAAAGACAACTAAAGAGATTCCTATTTTAATATTGAGAAAATATAAAATAGTTAATCGAAAAGAGTTTAGGATAGAACCGGGATAATGGAACACGGAATCACGGTTCGTCAAAAGTCATCAAGAGTGTGTCTTTGAAGCTCTAATCCCTGCACATGATAAGAAAGAAAGCAAGAAACACCACGGGGCTCCCCCCTACACTTATGGTGAAAACAGGTAAAGATAGATAATTGGGTTGCCTCCCAAAAAGCGCTTGTTTTTGTTGACCGAGTCACGAGCCTGACTCGTCCCCGAATTAAATGGTCCATGGGGACGCCTCGAATGTAATACCGGGATCAAAGACCTTGTCCTCGTTCCCGGTTGACATCAACAAAGGAGAGGCGGGGGGATAAGTCTTGAAAGGGAAAAAGGTCCTTTCAACATACGAGAAGTATGTGAAATCAAAATCCACGGGAGGTGGGGTGGGTAAAGTAAGCACATTGTCGTCCCCCAAAGACAATAGATGCTGAGCAAGCGGCAAAGCCGTATTGTTATCAATTATAGCATAAGCAATGTCACCTCCCGGGTCAAAGCACTCATCCTCTGAGATAGTCTCTAAAGGGGAGGATGAAAGGTGCTCGGGAGGGGGACTTGGGACAATACCTTCAAGTAGCAAATTATCAAAAATAATGTCCCCCTCCGTGTCATAATCATCAATACCTGGAGGGATGGAGTGGATGTCAATTTCTTCCAGCAATGGGTCATTATCTTCAACGGTAGGAGGAGATGGAGGTAAAGGCTTGGAAATAGGAGAAGTCAACTCTTCGATTTGAGCAATAAGAAGGTGCACTTTCCGTAATCTATCGCGAAGAAGCACGTCTTCCACCTCATCCACAAGATCATGATGATCGGTGAACTTTTCGTAAACCGGAGAGAATAAATCGTCATTGCCCGCATCTCCCGGTGGAGATTGAGAAATTTCAAAGGTGAAATTCTCATAGCTTGGAGAAAAATCGTCATCATTAGGATCGACCTCTTCCGTAAGAGCAACGTCGTCCTCAGGCTCCATAGCAGGTAAGTCACAAACCTCATCATCCAATACTTTGTCGAGACCAACATCACTAAGCTCATTCAACGTATGACAATCTGGAGTCTCATTTGGGATATTGAGAGAAGGGATGACAATTGCACTAGGACATTGAGCAGTAAGATCATTCCAAGAAAGAGTAGGCTCATCGTCATCATCATCATAATAGTATTGACGCACAGGAGGAGGGGTATAATCATTAAGATTAGATACTTGCTCTTGTTGCTGTCTCTTCTCTTTTTCCCATGCTTCTTTGAACTGAACAAAGGCTTCTTGAATGTCCAAAATAATGGCGTGCCTTTCTTGAGTAGTGAGTTGTTGATCAATATGAATTCCCTGAGAGGATTGATGATTGAGGGTGTGATGTGGGGGCTCAAAATGTTGAAAACCTGAATTATAGCATGGTTGTGGCTCATAGTAGTTCATCGGTTGAGAAGAATTATAAACCGGATTTGGTTCATAATAATCCACTTGTGAAGAAAACTGAGGGCACGGATTTGGCTCATAACAATTCATTGGTTGACAATAATAAGTATCGTGAGGACCCCCACAATTTTGGCAAGAAGGGTAAGGAGAAAAGTCGGGTGCATCTTGTGGATAGCTATTTTCATTGTCATAATAGTACCCCGGTTCTTGCCCGTGATTATACGGGTATTGAACCGGGCACGAAACATGCCAATGAGAATCGCTTCCACAATAGATGCACGGGGAAAGAGTAGGTGGGTTCAAAAAGGACGAATTAAGTGAGTGGCACAAAGGACAAAATCCTGGTATTAATTGTGTATCTTTGATATCGTTTCCGCACCGCTCACATGTACACCATTGACAAGAGTCGTTCCCGTACAATCGTCTCCCACAACCGACGCAATGGACATAAGAATCCATAAAGAAATATAGATAAGCAAGAAGAATATTTTTGGTGCAAAACTTTGAAAAAGAAATGCTTTTTATGATTTTTCAAATGTTTTTGGATTTTTGAAAATTTTTGAAACGAAAAAAAATAACGTTCACAAGTGAACGGATCCCAAAAGCCAACGCTTCTCTCACAAAAAACTTTCGATCCTCACGAAAAGAGCCGGCAGCGGCGCCATTTGATACTTGATATTTACTCGTTGAAAGTTCGTTTTCTCGGTATCTTCTCGAATTGATTTCCGGTTAATTGTGTGAGATTAGTTGTTCTTGGTGAAACAAATATTTTTGGGTTTGGAAAAGTAAATGTGCAAGACTTAATAATAAATGACAAGAAATTAAAGATTAAACTAGTAGAAACGTAAATGGTGCAATATTTAAAACATTGGAAATAAATGACGTAAAATTTAAATGACGTGAACTTAAAGGCTTGACGAAAAGTAAATTGACAATAAAATAAAAATGCGGAGTGAAATTAAAATAGACTAAAAATAAAACGAGGAAAATTGGCACTTTAACCGAAGCAAAATATTAAAACAAACCTAAAACCACCCAATCGGAATACACCCAAAAAGGTGTCCCAATCGGAATGTATTCCGATTGGTTGATCGGAATATGGGGCATTTGGAGCAATCGGAATATCCAACAAATGAAACCAATCGGAATATGTGAAATATCCCCAATCGGAATATTAGCAAACATACCAATCGGAATAACTGAAATGAGCAGATCGGAATATGGTAACAACTAAACCAATCGGAATACACAATGAATCACAACAATCGGAACGGACAAACCCTTTTCCGATTGGAGTACAATCGGAAAGGGTGGAAGCTGGTCGGAATGAACGATCGGAAAGGGGAGTTACCCTTTCCGATTTATAAGGGATCCGAGACAAAAAATCAAGGAAGATAAGCTATTGAAAAAGCTTATCACCACAACTAGCACGAATCTAAAATGGAACGGATCAAATAAGCTAGAAATACTACTCTTCAAACATAAAAATAAACAAACTTTAAAATCAAAACATAAAAGATATGAACTTTAAATCACGAAAAATCAAAAAGATCAAACTTTTTAAATAAGAACTAGATGAAAAAGATGATGGAAACAAGATTAAGATTAACAAGAAAGTTTAATAACATGAAGATTAAGACAAGATTAAACTTAAAAGATTTGATTAAAAACAACAAAGATAAAAGATGAAAGATTAAAATTCTAGAGAGAGAAACTAACTTTCTCTCTCTAAAACTAATCCTACTCCTACAACTCAACTAATCTAAAAATTGACTCTCTCTTTTCATGTGGTGATATGAAGGGTATATATAGGAAAGGGAAGTGGTTGGTGACTTCTTCTTTTCTTTCTTTCTTTCTTCACGTCTATTCGTCTTTAAAGTTCTTCGACTTTTTCGACTTTGTCTCGGGATTAATTAAAACTCGTCTTATAATTTGTTTATTTATTAGACTCGAGTTCTTCGATTTTTTAGTAAACTTCCGTCTTTTGACTAGTTCTTCGATAAATCTTCAGAATTGGTCTTGGACTTCCGTTCTTTTTCCACTCTTGATCTCTTGACTTCGTCTTTTGTCGTTTTCTTCGATAAAAGCCCGTAAATGCCGTGTTTTCTCCACTTTTCACCTTTTCGTCCTAAATTACAACAAAAACACAAACCACGTATAATTCCGACATAAATGACATAAAATACACGTTTTGGCTCGGTTATTATTGCAATTAAGTGGTAAAAAGGATGGGTGTTTTCACACCTATCATTAACCACTTTAGCTTGTAGTTTTATTTCGTACCTTCTGTTCTCTACATTAGCCTTCTCAGTGTTTTCGGATATTCCAGCATCTATTTCTCTTACTGTGTTATTGATACATGTTTGATAGTTGTAGTTCCACTTAGATCAATCATAGTTTTGTGCACTCAACAAGTTAAACCAGTTAAGATTCTGAATTGAAAACTTGTCAAACAGACACTTGTTTAGTAATCGGTTTAGTCAGCTTTAGAATATTCAGAAGATGGCATTTATACTTATTGTATTGAAATTGTGGTAATAGAAATGCTAATTGAAGTCTACGTATTCAGTTTGTTTTATCCTAGGAATTTGCAATTGATTCTGCTAGTTAGAATCGAAATCCAGTATGATACTTTTCTCTTCATAATCAAGTTTGGTAGTCATTCATAAATAGTCCCTCATGTTATACATGATGTTAGCAGTTACAGTCCTTTTTGTTAGGATTTCTTTTTGTTAGGACTTGTAAATTGGAACTAGATGAAATGGGCTTCAAATATTAGGCCAGTTGGTTTTCAAAACAAGAATTAGTCTTTACGTCTTAATAAAATTCAGCTTTTACAAATTGAGATTCTATAAAGATTGTGTTTCTACTTTTATAAAGTTTTCTACTTTCAAATTTTGTGATGACAAATTTTGTTAGTTAAAATTTGTTTAAGTTTTATACAAAATTGGTTTAAATAGAATCAGATTTTATATTTTTTTAATTTCATCTTTTATAAATCGGTATTTAGTTTTATTAAAATTGTTTTAGATTTAAATTTTGAATTTTATACTTTGTGCATTTAAATTTCGTACTTGCAATGTGTTTTATAGATTAGTACGTATACGTATATTAGGTATTTTTACATTTTTACTTGCTTTGTGCCAATTAGACATAAATACCATTCAATTTTTACAACCAAAAACAATAAGTCGAGCTTGAAAAGTTATATCAATTCGTATTGAGTCGAGAGAAAACGAACTAAAAATGAAATATTACTTACTATACCACTAACATAATGCCTATGTAAAACCCGCATTAAAAATCTATAAACAGTACACGTGAACAGTAACATATGAAAACACGATAAAATTTAAACTTTCCATTTATAACATTAATACACGTGTCACGACAATAATTAACGAACAATCATGAATATTATAAATGTGACACGATCACGAATACCAAAATCACGAATAATAAATCACGAACACGCACGTAAATTATTTAACACACGAAAAACTACGGGTTTACCCCATGTGGGCCCCATAGCCGCGGCAAGACAAGAGAGGGAGGCCAAGTGGGCCTTTTGGCCCAAAACTATTTTTAATAAAAACATATGTGGAAACCTTTTTCTCATATTTTAGGTTTACAAAAATTTTTTGTCTTCTTCCTCTGTGGAAACCTTGGTTTCCGGATCTTTTAAGCAACTAGGAATGATCATTGTTCGTATGATTAGATAATCAAAGCGGAATTAGAACAACAACCATTAACAAGGTGTTTAGGCACAATAACATGAATTAAAACAAAAGGGATTGCTCATTATATTAATAACGAACAACCACTAGGTGTGTGTACATTGAATCCCACACCTAGTCGACACACACTTTAGGTTTACATTGTATATGAAAGTTATGAATAAACCTAATACCCATGGTTCCTTTTATAGTGTAAGGATTAGGGTTTACAAGCGATAAGAATGAATAAACATGTGAATCTTCTATTTAGATAAACATATACAGAATATATCCTGCATATATATCCAAATAGAATCTTCCATAAGCTTCTTGTCTACAATTCTATCAACTCTTGAATTGCATGTGACAATGCTTAGATTGTACACGACAACTCTTGAGCCAACAACGCTTCATTTGTTCTTGTCAACGCCTAAATTGCTCTTGACAACGCTTGGACAATAACTTCATGTTTTCTTCGTTTTTGAGTTTCTGCCACATCAACTTTTTGACCCACCAATCTTCCCCTAGTTGATAGTGGAAAAACTCTATGTGTATCTCTTGTAAGTTGTACATGATCTTCAAATTGCTTCCCCTCAAGTGTAGCACGTATTTCTTCCCCTTTTTGTCACATCAACAGGGAAGTAAACAATGTTGCAATCTTTGAAGATTCTCCAAATGTAGCTCTATGTAATGATCTTGAAGAATAATTAATAAAGTATTCTTGATGTAGAAGTAGAATAACCCAACCTTGTGTTCCATGTCTTGTACTATCCATGTGATAAAGTACTTATATCAGACCAAGTATAAGTAGACCTCGATCCCTTGTCAATATTCTCATCCTATGTGAGACACTGAGCACGATAATGTAACTCCTTCAAGTGTTATGACAAGTCTTCATCACCAACCATGTAAAGCACGAACAAGTTATCTTTAACGTCTATGACTGGGAGTGCACGACTTTAAGATATGATAGAACACAAACTTGCGAAAATCTTCTTCAATCATCAAACTTACCATAAGAATTCTTCCCCTTAAGCTAACTCCTCTTTAAGATCATTAATTTCTTTTAAAAATATCCGAGCCATAAATATCAACATGATATTCTAAATAAAACGGAGATTCCATGTACCTTAGCGTGTAAAAAACCACCTTTTTGTGTGCTTAAAACATACCAATTTTCTCAACAGCAGCTATTCCTTTTGTTGTCCAATATCCTTCACTATTCAATATATTAACGCTGTGTGATGTCCAATATCGGACAACACTTGACAGCGTTTGAAAAACCATATATCTGACAACAAGTGTCAACGCCTATTTCTGTCAGCGTTCACTTATTTCTTGTCAGCGTCAAAATTCCAAACGTCAGCGTCGAACCAAAACTTTGTCAACGTCAAAATAACAACCATCAACGTCTTAAACACTGGTTGTATTTAGTCTTCACGGCTTCATTAATATCCTTATATCATTGAGAAAACAATAAAATAAGCTTACACAAAAATACCACGTGAAGATATCAATTTTGAATGCTAATATACGTCCCTTTGCTTCATCCAATCACATCATTAGAACCGTGTGAACACAAATTTTCAACCAATAAGAAAGCCTTCCTCGTGTGAACACAATTCTTTTCTTGTAGCTTGTCTGCATCACGTGATTTCTCCAAATTAGCAGCAAAACACCATAGTTGACCATAATGTTTATTAAAAACATGGACCACAAAATCAGTTATCCCACGTCTTGTCTTCAAACAAACACCTGCTTCTTTTCTTGTAGCACACGTCCATGTGAAGCAACAGTTAAAACGTCTTTTGACAAAACATGTGATCAAGCAACTACTGTCCTTTTCTTGATATCATTCGGATACACCATTTTTAATACGTGAGCAGCATGCATCCAATATGAACAATCGTACATATTAAAACAAGTATCATCATATATAGCATGTCCATCGACCATAGAAAAGTTACTTTCTGTTGCTCTACTAATACCAGATCTAGGGTTCTTTAAAACCCTAATTCCAGAATTTGAAAATCGACCTTGGTTCGAATCTTGTTCATTCATGTGTTTAACACCCATAATCATAAACACCATACTTCTTTTCTGTTAAATAATCTATCTAGGGTTTGTGGAAACCCTAATTCAAAATTTTATGTCAAAACAAAAACTTCGTACCATGTTATGCAGCCAACTTCGACCTCGAATAACTGTTTCATGAGGGCTCAGATCGAAGATCCCTTCGGTGAGATCCTAGACACAAGTGCCAAGAATCTACAGTTCAAAAATCACGAAGATCCAACGGTTAACGAAGGAGAAAACGTGTTTTGAACAGGGTTGTCCACAGAAAACTGCATTCACTCACTGCTGACTTTGACGCCTAATAACTTTTGCCTGGGGATAAAACTCGACAATCCCTCCGGTGGATGTTTAGATATATGTATGTAGAACACACATATAAAATTTCGTGACGATCCAACGGTTCAATCAAAAGTTATGACCTTCTGAATACTGCTGCGCACACAAAATCGCCCAGAAAAACCCTAGACGGATTTTTCTTCTTTTCACCATACACGAACACCTTGTTGGTCCTAGCATCACGAGCCACGAGGCTCTGATACCAATTGTGGAAACCTTGGTTTCCGGATCTTTTAAGCAACTAGGAATGATCATTGTTCATATGATTAGATAATCAAAGCGGAATTAGAACAACAACCATTAACAAGGTGTTTAGGCACAATAACATGAATTAAAACAAAAGGGATTGCTCATTATATTAATAACGAACAAGCACTAGGTGTGTGTACATTGAATCCCACACCTAGTCGACACACACTTTAGGTTTACATTGTATATGAAAGTTATGAATAAACCTAATACCCATGGTTCCTTTTATAGTGTAAGGATTAGGGTTTACAAGAGATAAGAATGAATAAACATGTGAATCTTCTATTTAGATAAACATATACAGAATATATCCTGCATATATATCCAAATAGAATCTTCTATAAGCTTCTTGTCTACAATTCTATCAACTCTTGAATTGCATGTGACAATGCTTAGATTGTACACGACAACTCTTGAGCCAACAACGCTTCATTTGTTCTAGTCAACGCCTAAATTGCTCTTGACATCGCTTGGACAATAACTTCATGTTTTCTTCGTTTTTGAGTTTCTGCCACATCAACTTTTTGACCCAACATCCTCCTTGGTTCACTATAGCCGTCGGCCACCATCTAAGAAAAGGGCAAACCCGGACAATTTTTGTGTTTGGTTAATTATTCGTGATCACCTTTTCATTCTACACACATTGGTATATTCAAAAACCTTTTCTTTTATTTTTATTTTCTTATGATTTCATGTTTAAAATTAATTAATCACATGAACATGTAAAGGAATAACTAGGATTAATTAATTTTCGTCAAGGGGCGTTTGGTTTGTGGTTTGTGGTTCGACCGAGACATCGAGACCCCCAAAGGGGGTGCTCGGTTTGTTTTTAATCACCACCATCGAGACCATATAGGTCTCGGCTTGGTTTGGTGTTGGGTCGCCGCAGCAAGGGAACCCCGACCATGGGTCGGGGTGTGTTTGTTTTCGGTTTGTGTGGAGCCGAGGCACCACCGAGACCCTCCATGGGGCTCGGTTGGTTTTGTTTGATCGGACCCGAGACCAAAGAAACCCCGACACTAGGTCGGGGTATGTTTACATGTTTAGTTGATTTGGTTGTGTCAACCGAGATCCTCTCCAAGGTCTAGGTGGGACTTTTATGTGGCTTATTTGGTTCGGCTTATATTCAACACGGGCTCCGGATTTGGGTTTTTATAAAAACTATTTTTATAAATCATGTCATATTAAACTTTAGGTTAATTAATTTATTAAAATTAATTCATGTATAACCTAAGGTATTTATACTTAGTCATTTTAATTAAATATGTATTTTAATTAAAATTATATAACGTATAGTTTAATTAAATTAACCAGCTATAACCATGATTTGTATTGTACTAATTTAACTTCATTTATTATTTATAATTCAGCTTAATTCTAGTTATGGAAACTTACAATTTTTGGGAACTTTCTATTTTTGGAAACTTACTATTTATAGAAACCTGTTATTTTTAGAAAGTTACTTAGTATTACAATACAATTATTATAATACACTAATACATGAATAATACACAACAGAACATCAGAATAACTACAGTTAACACAATAAACAGTAAAACATGACAGAATACGTATAACAAGCTAATAACACACGGAACCAGTAAAACACATGTAATTCAGACAACTCATACACGTCCATATTTCTTGTGTAGTGTTATCCCTCAAGGCGGATTAGTCTTCATCATTTCCGTTAGCTTCTACTGGACATAAGGTACAAATTTCCCGTTCTTCAATAAGGATAATCTCTTCCTTTATTAGATTTTCCCGTATGCAGCCAACTGTTTTTCCCAGTAGTTATAGATTAAATGCTTATGTTTATTAGTTACATTAGCCATATACATGCATGACCAGTTTTACCTAGTTATGGAGGTACCATAACCATAACAATAGAGGCACTAGTGTTATGACTTCACCACGGCGGAGTGATAGCTCGTGGCGTCCCTTTTCAATTATTTGGCCATTATATTATTATATTATCATGTGGGGCATATGGGTGCATCCTAGTTACATGTTTCAGTTAGGATTTCATGGTGAATGTGGTGTGTGTCTTGCATCCTTCACAAGGAGCTGATCCCTCCTACCTACTGACTAGTTCATTAGAGGCAACCCCTCTAATTGCATGATGAGGTCTCCCCTCCAAGTATTCATGCACGTTGTTGACCTCATGACCTATATTGGCTATTATGGTACATTAACTAATACAGATTTTCATAAGTAACATAACCTATGTTTTCAGAACTAAAACTAGTTAACATGACAGACAACTAGGTTTTCCAGGACTTATTCATTCCGCTGCCATTCATGCTTTATATTCTTTATATGCTTCCATACTCTATGTTTTCCATGCTTTATTGTATATCCGTGCACTGAGCCTTATGCTCAGCCGTCTACTTTTTCGTGTTCCCAAACGGCAGGTACCCAAGGACGAAAGTAGGAACTCCAGAGTATGTGCATTCGGATTAGAAGCTATTCGGCCTCTTTTACCTTATACATTTATTCCTACTTTATCATACTTTACATCTTTTGGACATTGTTTAGTCCTTTCTATTTACAATACTTATATTGCTTGTTTGTGAGTTACTAGACTACCGATGCTTGATTCGGTATTTCTATTTATGGTCATGAATGTTTAGACATTTACCTTGCATGCTTTGATGATACGCCATAATTCACTGTAGCGCTCTATCCTATTAAATGGGGTGTTACAATTATGGTATCAGAGCCCAAGGTTTCGACCTGTAGCTCTGTAAAAATGACCTGTGACTTATGGATAGTCACCAGTGTCTTCCTAGAACTTACAGTTGGTTTTCATGCATTCATTCATTTTCATTTTATTTCATGCATTCATATCATTGTAGCAGATTTATGAATAAGTAATGGTTGGTACAGGACTGTCCCTATTTAGTCGCATGTGCTTTTATCGAAACTTTTAACTTTTGGACCGACCCAGTAGCGTCCCCGCGCCATGTCTTTTGTTTTGAGTGAACTGACCATAGGCATTCATTCTCGTTCATATAAAAGTTTTATAAACTGCATCATGCATTTTTACATTATGTCATGCATTATAAACTGCTTCTTTGATTTATACATTGTTCATGCATTCTTATGTTATCTCATTTCAGATTTATAGTTTATTTTGCATTTTGTTGTTTTAAATGTCAGATGGTGAACAATCGCAATACTCCAGATTTGACAGCAGCTGTCAATGCAACTCTGCAAGCCCTCCTTCCCCAACTTCACAATGAAATCAGGGATGAACTTCAGGCGGAATTCCAGGCTCGTGGTAATCACAACAACCCTCCTCCTCCTCCACCGGTTACTCTTATGACTTGGTTGGAGAGATTCAACAAACAACAACCCCGTTCCTTTGAGCAAACTGACAGCCCCAACGAGGCTGAAGCTTGGATTTCCCACATCGAGAAGATTTTTGATGCAATGGGTTGTGATGGTGTTTACAAGGCAAGACCGGCTTGCTATAAGTTTGAAGGTGATGTGCTGTAGTGGTGGAAATCAGTCAAGCAGTCCAACTGTGGTGACAATTGGGTTGCACAGCTGACATGGGACCGGTTTAAGGAGCTCTTCCTTAATCAGTACTTTCCACATGCTGAGCAAGAGAATCTCAAGAGGGACTACCACAACATTCGACAGATTGCTAGTGAAAACAGCAATGAATTCATGCAAAGGTTTCTCCAGTTAGCAGGTTTTCTGGGTCCAGCCGCAGGAACTGCTGCGAAGCAGGCTGAGAAGTTTCGCTGGGCACTTCGCACTTTGGTTGCCAACAACCTGATATGTGCTACTTTCACTACAGTGGCACAGGTGGCCGATGCAGCCCGTAAGCTCGAGATGCTTCAGGAACGAGAGGAGTTCGGTGATGACAGAGCAGTGAAGAGGTATCTTCAATCACCAATTATAAACAATTCATTTCTGATAGGTGTGTAAACACCCATCTTTTCTACCACTTAATTACAATAATAACCGAGCCAAAACGTGTATTTTATGTCTTTTATGTCGGAATTATGCGTGGTTTGTGTTTTTGTTGTGATTTAGGACGAAAAGGTGAAAAGTGGAGAAAACACGGACATTCACGGGCATTTACGGACTTTTATTGAAGAAAAGGATGAAAGACGAAGTCAAGAAGTCAAAAGTGCAAAAAGAACGGAAGTCCACGACCAATTCTGAAGATTTATCGAGGAAAAAGTCAAAAGACGGAAGTTTATCAAAAGCCGAAGAATTCAAGTCTATTTTATTGAAGAATTTAAAGACGAGTTCGAAGAAATCCCGAAGCCAAAAGTCCCTTAAGTCCAAGTTTAAAGAAGATTAGAAGAAAAGGACTAATGACGCAATTAATGAAGATTAATAAAAGGAGGGACTTAAGCTTGTAATTAAGGAGAAATGAAAGAGGGGAGGAAGCTTCCTTAATCCTCCCCTATAAATAGACTAGGATTGTTAACATTTCATGTTGTTGGCTAAGTGTAACAATTAGCTCTTCCACCATTTAAATACCTTGTCATTTACTTTTCTTGTCAAATTTAAATACCTTGTCTTGCACCTTAAATTCATTTAATTTCAAGTAAGTTTTCATTTAATTATTGTTAACCTTTACTTTATCTTGTCAATCTCTTATCTACCTTTCTTAATCTTTGATTTATGTGATTTTGTTTATGTTTATGTTCATGCTTTTATTTTGATCCAAAGTGGTTTTTGATTATTGTGGTTAAAGTTGTTTGATTTCTTGTTTTTAACTGTTTGTTGATGTTTATTTGTTGATTCGTTACTGTTTAGATTAATCCGTGTGTTTGATTATGGTTAATTTGTGTTTATATCTGCTGTTACTGTATCCCCTTGTTCTTCGGGGGAGTTTGTTGTGTATCTGATCTTTCCAGGTGAAAACTTCCGAATCAAGACAAGGGAGTTTGTTCATTCGGAACTTTTAAAGTTCCGAATCAAGGTTTCATCCGGAAGATTTTAAACTCAACAAGACTTCCGAGCCAAACTTGTTCATCCGGAACTTTCAAAGTTCCGGACGAAGTGAAAACTTCCGAGTCAAGAGTATTCGTTCGGAACTCCATTAGTTCCGAATCAAGGGTTTCATCCGGAACTTCTCCAAAGTTCCGGATCAACTCAAAGTTCCGAATCAAGGGGCAAGTTCCGAATCAAGGCTTTTTATTCGGAAGTCATAAACTTCCGGATCAAGCTTCATTCGGAACTTTTTAAAAGTTCCGAATAAAGTTCCGGATCGAGGGGCAAGTTCCGATTCAAGAGGGTTTCATTCGGAAGTTTTAAACTTCCGAATCAAGGGGCTTCATTCGGAAACTTCCGAATCAAGGGTGACCAAATAGTTCCAAATCAAGGCAAAATTTAGAGTTCCGAATCAGTAAAGTTCCGAACGAAGGATTGTTTTGGATAAGTGACATATTCAGATCAATTAGTTCCGGATCAAGGATTTTGGTAATATTCCAAGCGAAGAAGAATCATTTGAATCGAAGGTGACATTCCGGACGAGTGATTGTTCCAAACGAAGGTTTATTCCGAATGAGCTGTATTCAGGTTCTTATTAGATTTTGTCTTTGATTTTTATTTTCAAGCTTTATTTTTCCTGCCTTTTATTTAATTTCATTTTAAGATTACTTGCCTTATTTTTAGTCGCACTTTAAGTTTGCCTTAGATAGATTTAAGTTTACGTCATTTACTTTAGTGCCCTTTAATTTCAGTCACGTTTTTTAAATACTTGCACTTTTACTTTAATTAGACTTAGATTTACTTTAAGAGCACTTTTACTTTAATTGTTTTGCACCTTTTACTTTAAACACTACAACGACACATCTTTGGTTCCACCAAAATAAGACTGAATCACACATTAAACACAAGTTTTTCAATTCGAAGAGACATACGAGAACGATAATTTTAACTAGGTAAAATCTTAGTTATCAAATGGCGCCGCTGCCGGCTCTTTTCGTTAAGATCAACAGTTTTCTGTGAGAGACACGTTGCTTTTTGGGATCCGCTCACTTGTGAACGTTATTTTTCTTGCATAAGAAATTCAAAAAACTCATAAAAATTAAAAATTGATAAAAAACCATAAAAATTAAAAATTTCAAAAACCCAAAAAGATTTTATTTTTATTGTGTATATATATTGTCTTTGTGTTTGGTTTCTTTCTCTTTTGCATTTTCAGGTGTATGCGTACTAGATCTTCTAATTATTAAGAGCCCGAGCCTCAAGAAGATTTAGATATGGCAGGTGTTAACAACAACAACATTCCACCGAACCTCAATAATAATAATAATCACAACAATGCTCTTCCACAGCCCGATCTTCGGACCATGGAGGAACTTTGTCAACCAACCATGTTTGGACGAGGAGGACCGATTGCGCCGATGCAAATCAACGCTCCTGAGTTTTCGTTGAAGCACCACATGATTCAGCAAGTACAAACAAACCCATTTAGAGGATTGCCTGATGATGATGCCAACAAACACCTCGACAAGTTCATTACAATCACCCAAAGCATGAAGTTGCCTGGTGCCACAATGGATGTACTTCGCCTACAACTCTTCCCACATACTTTATCGCATCATGCCGAGAAATGGTTTGATCGTCTCCCGAAGAATTCTATTCACACTTGGGATGATATGACTCAACGCTTTCTTTCGCGCTACTTTCCACCATCCATGGTCACGAGCCTTCGCAATCAGATCAGTGGTTTCATGCAAGACCCTGATGAATCTCTTTTTGACGCTTGGGAGAGATATAATGTCTTGATCGACCGTTGTCCAAACCACAACATGCTTCCCGTCACATTGATTGATAATTTCTACAACGGTTTGACTTTTCGAGATCGTGATACGATTAATGCAGCCGCCGGTGGCACATTCATGAAAAGGAGACCCGAGGAGTGTAGAGAGGTAATTGAGAACATGACTACTCACCACAAGAACTGGGATTCCTCTGCTTCTTCTAGGAACAACCCGAGAGTCAATGTTTCCTCTACCTCAGCAAACCCTGAGATGACCGAACTCACCCGCATGATGGCCGAAATGAGCAAAAGTATTACGCTTCTCGCTTCAAACCAACAACAACAACAAGTTAAAGCGGTTGCTAATCCTTGTGAAACATGTGGCGGTCCTCACTCATACACCGATTGTCCTTCGACACAAGGAAATCCGGAAAATGTGTATGCAGCTTACGGTAATTATTCACCGGAAAATTACCAAGCTAGACAACAAGGGGATAGAAATCTGCTGAGCTACCGTTCCAACAACTACCTTTCACCCGGTTTTTCTCCTCAAAACCAAAACCCCGCCAACAACTACAATAGAAGCAACCAAATCCCACCAAGAGCTTCTAACCCTTATCAACCACCCACCCAACAACACCCACCCATAAACACCGATGTTGATGCCATCATGAGAACTCAAGGTGAGCAAATCAAGAATCTACAGAGCCAAATAATCAATTTGAAAGGAGATATCCTGAAGCAAGGTAATGACATCAGAACCGAGGTTCGTGATAATCTTCAATCCTCCTTCATCACTCAAACAACTGAATTAAAGAATCTGTTGGCTAGTTTCTTGCCCGAAGCTCAACCTTCTTCTTCTTCGGGTTCTCTACCTTCAAACACCGTCACCAATCCGCGAGCTAATGTGAGTGCTATAACTACGCGTAGTGGAATTACCATTGTCAATCCACCTACCCCACCACCATCATCTACACCTCCTCCACCACCATGTATCCCTACTCCTCCTACACCTAGTGTTAGTACACCATTACCGTCTCCGCCTCGTCATGACGATGTATCTCGGAAGGACCCTTCAACATCACAACCTTCACCAACTACACCTTCACCGTCTCCCTATCAACCCAGAATCCCATACCCTTCTCGCATAGGCAAGACCAACGAGCTAACCAAGAATGATTGTCAAGTATCGAAATATGTGGATATGCTATCTAAAATAACCATCAACATTAGCCTTGTTGAAGCACTTTGCCACATGCCTAAATTTGTCAAAGCATTCAAGGAATTGCTTAGCAAGAAACAGAAGCTGATTGAACTCGCCAACACACGATTAAATGAAAACTGCTCTGCAGTCCTTCTTAGAGAACTTCCGGAAAAGCTTGGAGATCCCGGTCGTTTTGTGTTGCCTTGCGTGTTCAACAAAACTGAAGAATTTACTGCCCTCGCTGATCTCGGGGCTAGTATTAATTTGATGCCACTGAGTGTTTGGAAAACACTATCATTGCCCGACCTCATTCCAACAAAGATGACTCTTGAACTTGCAAACCGCACTCTCGCTTACCCCGTTGGTATAGCCGAAGACGTGTTTATCAAAGTTGGCACATTTACTTTCCCGGTTGACTTTGTCGTAGTTGATTATGAAATGGACCCTCATATTCCTTTAATACTTGGTCGGCCATTTTTGAGAACCGGACGAGCTTTAGTGGATGTGGCCGAAGGTGAGTTAATCTTACGAGTCGGGGATGATTCAAAAGTTTTTAAAATGGGGAAGCTTACAGGCAAATCCTTTGGAGGCCGAGAATCAGTGAATATGATAAATGTGCTCGATGACTTTACCGTCTATGACAATCCTCTATTAGATTCTTCCACTGATAATCCACTCTTTGAAGATAATGTGGATGATTCTCTCCCTACTTTGGATGCTTCTCCCATTTATGATTCGCCACCGATCTTCGATGCTTATGATGACAATGATTCTAGCTCATATTCGGATGATTTTGATTGTACTTCTGAGTATCCCGAGCTGCCCATTTTCGATGATTTTGATGAGGCTAATACTCTCTTGAGTGATTCTTCACATGATGAAGATCCTCCGCCATCACTCGATCCTACTTTGGACGACTACTCATTTGAGGAAGATTTCTCTGAATTTCTCAATACTTACTTCCCTCATGAGAGTGATGCACCTCCTTTGGACTTTGAAGATTATCGTCTTGATCCTACTTCGGATTTGAAGAAAATTTTGTCAAAGGAGAAGAAACCGGTCGACACCAAAATCCGTTGCACGTATGATTTGACACCTCTTTGTCCCACTTCTGAGGACGAGGTTGTGCTTCTTTGCGGATCTTCTTCACACTCGGCTGAGCCTGAGTGCTATTTTCCCTTAAAGGAAAAGGTGTTCGACCCCGGTATTGAAGTCTTTAAGCCATCTCAGTATCCACCTGATGAAATAAAAGGAAAAATCTTTGGAAATCTTGAAGACAAGCTTGCACTTCACCCTTGCTTCCACCGTGCTCCATCGCTGCTTAAGGGAACCCTGCCACTTCTTCTTTGGTTTGCCTTGTTCGCCTTAAGCTCTTGCTTATTGATAGATGAAAACTATGTCTTTGATCCTGGTGGATATGTTTCATGCTACTTCCGTTGATGATCAAGGTCGAGTCTGGCTAATGACTCGGTTAACAAAAATCAAGCGCTTCTTGGGAGGCAACCCATGCATCTATCTTTTCGCTTTCTTTATCATAAGTGTAGGGGGGACCCTTTGGTTTGCTATTTCCTCTCCTCACTTCTTAATCAAGGATTCGAGCTTCAATGATCCACTTTTGATGATTCTTGACGACCCGTGATTCCGTATTCTACTTCTTCCCGGTTCTATCCTAAACTCTTTTCGATTCACTATTTTATATTTTCTCAATATTAAAATAGGAATCTCTTTAGTTGTCTTTTCCTTAACGAGATTTAAACAACGTGCACAATGTCCTAAGTGTAGGGGATTTTACTCCCACATGCTTAAACATTGAGGACAATGTTTATCTTAAGTGTAGGGGGGACTTCTATCGAAGTTAAGTGGTCTTTTCCTTGTATTTGTCCTTATTTTAACCGGAAAATCAATTTTTCGACATTTTTCAAAAATTTTTGATCTATTTTGGCCTATTAGTTTTTCCCTTTGTATAGTTATCTTCTTTTCTTTGCTAGAATAAATGTTTAAATAAGTGGTTTTAATTTTCAAACGTTGTGAATCTTTTGACTCAACCCGAGTTTACTGTTCCAAGTTACTCTAGCTAGTATCCTTAACATGTTTAAGTCAAGTTTTGCTAGGCTTTTATTTAGGGAGCTATAAAACGCGAAAGTCTTAACTCTCACGGGTTAAGAACAAGAACTTTTCGCAAGTTCCTATAATTGATCCTAGAGAGTCGTTTATCAAGGGAACTTTAAAATGCGATTTCTAAACTTGAAAAAGTCCAAGAATTTGCAAGATCCTATAGGCGACTCGAAAACCCAAAACTTTGATTTAATAGGCTAAGCATCCACGAGTCTCATTCCTCGAGATTTTAAACTGTGGAGAACGAGAGATGATAGAGCCAATTATAAGTCCGGTATTCTTTCGTGAATTTATGTGAGTTAATTATGAGCCTATTCTCCCATCGCTTGCTAATAATTTATCTGCTAATAAATAAGGTTGTACGATTTGAAAGGTTACTTAGCTTCTAGCCCCAGATCGTTTAAAAGTTGCTCGGTATGGATTAGAGTTCATAGCCAAGGCATAACTTATTGAAGCGGGACGCGAAGATTGGCGAGTCCGAAAAGGCCCTAACAAGGCATGAGGGCTATATTTTGTTGCTAAAGATCCAAAGTGATGTGAAGAATCATTTATCGAAAATCAATATGAAGGATCGAGACACACGACGTAAAGCAAAACTCCCCAAAAGTCATGGAGAAGTGTATCCGAAAAGACCCTAACAAGGTATGAGGATAAATAGATCCAAGTCATAAAAGGAGGCGGATCGTTGTATATCAAAATCCAAAATAAAGATTGGAGAAAAATGAAGAAGTCGTGGTCCAAGTATGAATCTCTCGAAAATTTCAAGTGAAGAAATTCCTATATGAAGAGAAGACCATTATTTCATGAACGTCTCTCAAGATTCGAAGTATGAAGTCGCTACCAAATATCGGTCCGAGAAAGGTCTCAAATCGCGAAGCGAGTTATGCCAAGATATGAACTTTATGAGGTCCCGAGAAGCAGTTTTAAAAGATTTGGTCCTTTAGCTAACTATTGATTAAATCGTTCACTTTATTTTTTGACTAAATAACTATCTAAATAAGTCAAAAATGCATCTTCGTGATCATTCAAGACAAATAATAAAATATAAGAGATACCCCTAGGAATAAGGGAGTCTAAGTGAATAATTGGCCCACATGAGTTCATGTTAGTTTACTAACTTATAATAACAATGATCTCGTTTTTAAGCTTGGTTTGGAGAAAGTGAAAACTTGAGGATGATGATTATTCATAACATTTTCAAAACCCAAGATATGCTTTTGATTTCTTTACTTTGAATGTTTATAGTTTCTATTTCTTTAAAGGCCAACGTGGATTAATTATGATGAAAAGTGAAATCTTGCTTTGTAACTAATGCATTGCATGAGGACATTGCAATGGTCAAGTGTAGGGGATTTGATAGGTGTGTAAACACCCATCTTTTCTACCACTTAATTACAATAATAACCGAGCCAAAACGTGTATTTTATGTCTTTTATGTCGGAATTATGCGTGGTTTGTGTTTTTATTGTGATTTAGGACGAAAAGGTGAAAAGTGGAGAAAACACGGACATTCACGGGCATTTACGAACTTTTATTGAAGAAAAGGATGAAAGACGAAGTCAAGAAGTCAAAAGTGCAAAAAGAACGGAAGTCCACGACCAATTCTGAAGATTTATCGAGGAAAAAGTCAAAAGACGGAAGTTTATCAAAAGCCGAAGAATTCAAGTCTATTTTATTGAAGAATTTAAAGACGAGTTCGAAGAAATCCCGAAGCCAAAAGTCCCTTAAGTCCAAGTTTAAAGAAGATTAGAAGAAAAGGACTAATGACGCAATTAATGAAGATTAATAAAAGGAGGGACTTAAGCTTGTAATTAAGGAGAAATGAAAGAGGGGAGGAAGCTTCCTTAATCCTCCCCTATAAATAGACTAGGATTGTTAACATTTCATGTTGTTGGCTAAGTGTGACAATTATCTCTTCCACCATTTAAATACCTTGTCATTTACTTTTCTTTAAATACCTTGTCTTGCACCTTAAATTCATTTAATTTCAAGTAAGTTTTCATTTAATTATTGTTAACCTTTACTTTATCTTGTCAATCTCTTATCTACCTTTCTTAATCTTTGATTTATGTGATTTTGTTTATGTTTATGTTCATGCTTTTATTTTGATCCAAAGTGGTTTTTGATTATTGTGGTTAAAGTTGTTTGATTTCTTGTTTTTAACTGTTTGTTGATGTTTATTTGTTGATTCGTTACTGTTTAGATTAATCCGTGTGTTTGATTTTGGTTAATTTGTGTTTATATCTGCTGTTACTGTATCCCCTTGTTCTTCGGGGGAGTTTGTTGTGTATCTGATCTTTCCAGGTGAAAACTTCCGAATCAAGACAAGGGAGTTTGTTCATTCGGAACTTTTAAAGTTCCGAATCAAGGTTTCATCCGGAAGATTTTAAACTCAACAAGACTTCCGAGCCAAACTTGTTCATCCGGAACTTTCAAAGTTCCGAACGAAGTGAAAACTTCCGAGTCAAGAGTATTCGTTCGGAACTCCATTAGTTCCGAGTCAAGGGTTTCATCCGGAACTTCTCCAAAGTTCCGGATCAACTCAAAGTTCCGAATCAAGGGGCAAGTTCCGAATCAAGGCTTTTTATTCGGAAGTCATAAACTTCCGGATCAAGCTTCATTCGGAACTTTTTAAAAGTTCCGAATAAAGTTCCGGATCGAGGGGCAAGTTCCGATTCAAGAGGGTTTCATTCGGAAGTTTTAAACTTTCGAATCAAGGGGCTTCATTCGGAAACTTCCGAATCAAGGGTGACCAAATAGTTCCGAATCAAGGCAAAATTTAGAGTTCCGAATCAGTAAAGTTCCGAACGAAGGATTGTTTTGGATAAGTGACATATTCAGATCAATTAGTTCCGGATCAAGGATTTTGGTAATATTCCAAGCGAAGAAGAATCATTTCAACCGAAGGTGACATTCCGGACGAGTGATTGTTCCAAACGAAGGTTTATTCCGAATGAGCTGTATTCAGGTTCTTATTAGATTTTGTCTTTGATTTTTATTTTCAAGCTTTATTTTTCCTGCCTTTTATTTAATTGCATTTTAAGATTACTTGCCTTAGTTTTAGTCGCACTTTAAGTTTGCCTTAGATAGATTTAAGTTTACGTCATTTACTTTAGTGCCCTTTAATTTCAGTCACGTTTTTTAAATACTTGCACTTTTACTTTAATTAGACTTAGATTTACTTTAAGAGCACTTTTACTTTAATTGTTTTGCACCTTTTACTTTAAACACTACAACGACACATCTTTGGTTCCACCAAAATAAGACTGAATCACACATTAAACACAAGTTTTTCAATTCGAAGAGACATACGAGAACGATAATTTTAACTAGGTAAAATCTTAGTTATCAATTTCCATCAGTATTATTCATTTCATATAACCTTCTGTTCAACAATATATATATTCCAGGCAGAAGACTGGCGACCGTAAGCCTACGGCCGCTTAGCAGCAAGCATCCAAGGGAAACGGTCAGACTAACGACCGTTCTGGTTCTAAGAGGCGTGGCGATAACGATAATTACCATAACAACGCTAACAACTCGAACAACAGCAGGTCCCTACACTAACCTTCTTTCATGTTCAACTATTTTATGTTATGGTATTCTGACATTCCAACAATTGTTAATTCAGGAACAATGGTAACGGCAGGGACTAGGACCGTAGGGGTTCACAGCCTAATCGTTCTACCTCATCTGGTAAATTCTACACCTTCTATGTAATCATGTTTATGTTCTACGACCATGTATCATGCACGCAATCCTTAAACAGACTCTCAGATAACTAGGACGCCTGCTGGAGGATTCACGCATCCTGTCTGTCCTACTTGTTCGCGCAGACACTCTGGTATTTGTCGCCAAGGTACTAGCGGTTGCTTGTGGCCAATAAGGCCATCAGCAGAAGGACTGTCGCCAGGGTGAGATAAAAGGCACCTCTGGACACGCCGACACCAAGACACCTCCTTCTTCTGGTCGCGTGTTTACTACTACTCGAGATCAGGCGAATAAGACTTCAGGTACCATCACCGGAAATCTTTTTATGAATGGTTTGGCAGCATGTGTTTTTTTATACTAGAGCGACGCATTCAGTCGTGTCCACTACTTTTGTTGTACGTGTTAGGATTCCCACGATGCCATTAGATAATGCCTTATGCATTTCCACGCCACTTAGGGACTCTATACGAATCACTCAAGTGTACAGAGATCTTCCCCTAGAGTTTGATGACAAGATCCGTAGAGTTGACGCACTTCCTTTGGACATGTGTGATTTTGAATTGATATTGGGCATGGACTGGTTATCCAAACACCAGGCCACGATCGACTGCCACACTTATCGGGTTATCTTCGGTGATGTTAAATCTCCAAAGTATATACACCATGGTTTTCTGCCAGGGAGGTCAGTATAGATTATTTCATCCATGGAGGCGCGTGTGCTATCACACGGCTGTCAGGGCTTCATAGCCAATATTCATGAAATTACTGCCGAGTCTCCATCGATCCAAGATCAGCCTATCGTGTCAGAGTTTCCTGAGGTATTTCCAGATGAACTTACATGCATACCACCTGTTCGTGAAGTTGAGTTTGGAATCGAGCTCATACCAGGTGCAAAGCTAATTTCTAAAGCTCCTTACCGTATGGCTCCTATAGAGCTTAAGGAACTAAAAGATCAGCTGCAGGAACTTCTGGAACGAGGTTTCATCCGTCCCAGTGCATCGCCATGGGGTGCACCAGTACTGTTCGTGAAGAAGAAAGACGGCAGCATGCGTTTATGTATAGACTATCGTGAGTTGAACAAGATCACGATCAGGAATCGTTATCCTTTGCCGCGAATTGATGACCTATTCGATCAAGTTCAGGGCGCCATGCATTTCTCCAAGATCGATATGAGGTCCGGCTACCATCAGTTACGGATTAAAGAGCAGGATATATCCAAGACTGCTTTCCGTACACGTTATGGGCACTACGAGTTCGTAGTCATGCCATTCGGACTCACTAATGCTCCAGCTGTCTTCATGGATTTGATGAACCGTGTCTTCCATGAGTTTCTGGACAAGTTCGTTATTGTGTTCATTGATGACATCCTGATATTCTCCAAATCCAAGGAGGAACATGAGGAACACCTTCGTACAGTCTTACAGATTCTTCGTCAGAAACAGTTGTACGCCAAGTTCTCTAAGTGTGAGTTCTGGTTAACCAAGGTGGCATTCCTGGGCCATATTGTATCTGCAGAGGGGATCACCATGGATCCTGCCAAGGTTGAAGCTATCACTAAATGGCCAAGACCTACATCTACAACAGAAGTTAGAAGTTTTCTGGGTTTAGCTGGCTATTACCGCAGATTTGTAGAGAACTTTTCACGGTTAGCCTTACCTTTGACTAAGCTGATGAGGAAAGGAGAGAAATTCGTCTGGACGGAAGAGCGAGAGAAGAGCTTTGAAGATCTTAAGCAGAAGTTAGTGACTGCACCTATTCTTACTCTCCCATCTGGCTCAGGTGGATTTCAGATTTTTAGTGACGCTTCAGGAAAGGGTTTAGGCTGCGTTCTCATGCAACATGGGAAGGTTATAGCATACGTATCACGACAGCTGAAACCTTATGAAGAAAACTATCCTACTCATGATTTAGAGCTTGCAGCAATTGTTTTCGCGTTGAAGATCTGGAGACATTATTTGTATGGTGAATCATGTCACATATTCACTGACCACAAAAGTCTCAAGTACATCTTCACCCAGAAGGAACTGAACATGAGACAGAGGAGATGGTTAGAGCTATTGAAGGACTATGACACCAACATTCATTACCATCCTGGTAAGGCGGATGTGGTGTCAGATGCTCTAAGCAGAAGGTCGGGTATGATTGCTGGCATTTGGATTGCAAAGGAGATCATTCGTGACCTAGAGATGACTGATATTGAGTTTTGTGTACGAGGACAACACAGTTACTAGGCTAATCTTAGAGTGGAACCAGACTTACATTCCAGGACCAAGGAGGCTCAGAAGGACGATGGTGAGATTTGGTCTATCCTTCAAAACCTTGATCAACGGACGGAGTTTCGTGTTGACGACAACGGTATCTTATGGCAGGGCACTAGACTAGTGGTTCCTAATGACTCTACTCTCAGGGAAGCTGTGTTGACTGAGGCTCACAGTTCTCCATTTACCATACATCTTGGTTCTACCAAGATTTACCACGACATCAAGCAACACTTTTGGTGGAGTGGTATGAAACAGGATGTTGCCACCTTTGTTCTAAGTGTATGATCTGCCAACAGGTGAAGATCGAACATCAGCGTGCTAGTGGTTTACTACAACCATTAGATATTCCAGCATGGAAGTGGGACAAAATCTCCATGGATTTTTTTACTGGTCTTCCGGTTACTCAGAAGAAGAATGACGCTATCTGGGTTATTGTGGATAGGTTGACTAAATCTGCTCATTTTCTGCCGATTCGCAAGGAGCATCCGGTCAGCAAATTAGTAGACACATTCCAGAGGGAGATCATGAGACTGCATGGTACTCCATCAGAAATCATCTCTGACAGAGATCCCCGTTTCACATCACGTTTATGGCAGAGTCTGCAGAAAGCTTGGGGCACCAGACTTAAGCTCAATACTGCCTTTCATCCTCAGACCGACGGACAGTTGGAACGTACCATTCAGACATTGGAGGTCATGCTGCGATCATGTGCTCTAGAATGGTCAGGAAGCTTGGATGATTATATATTCCTAGTAGAATTCGCATACAACACAGCTGGAATGCTAGCATCAAGTGTGATCCCTTTGAGATGTTGTATGGTAGAAAGTGTCGCGCCCCAATCTGCTGGGATCAAGTGGGCGAACGACTGCTTGAAGGTCCAGAGATGATTGAAGTGACTAATGAGAAGGTCGCTGTCGCCAAGGCAAAGCTTCAGGAAGCCCGTGCTCGTCAGAAGAGCTATGCTGATAAACGTCGTAGAGATGTGTCTTTCAACGTAGGTGACCATGTCTTCCTCAAGGTATCACTTGCACGAGGAGTTAGACGTTTTGGAATCAGAGGGAAGCTCAGTCCTCGCTTCATCGGACCGTTCGACATCATAGAACGCGTTGGTGAAGTGTCATACCGTTTAGCGTTACCGCCTCAGCTATCACACGTTCACAACGTGTTCCATGTGTCCTTACTCAGAGGATACAACTATCATCCAATCCATGTTGTCTAGTATCCACTTGATCAGATTCGAGAGGATCTTTCATATGTCGAAGAACCCGAGAGAGTTCTTGAGCGACAAGATCGTGTCATGCGGAGGAAAACGATCCCTTTCGTCAAAATCCCCTGGAGGGATCATCCTGAACGGGAAGCCACTTGGGAGACGAAGGAGTCTATACGGACTTCTTACCCTCATTTCCAGTTCTAATTCGGGTATGTTTTCTTTCAGTTTACTTTCTCCAATTCGAGGATGAATTGTTCTTTTAGAGGGGAAGAGTTATAAAACCCGTATTAAAAATCTATGAACAGTACACGTGAACAGTAACATATGAAAACACGATAAAGTTTAAACTTTCCATTTATAACATTAATACACGTGTCACGAAAATAATTAACGAACAATCATGAATATTATAAATGTGACACGATCACAAATACCAAAATCACGAATAATAAATCACGAACACGCACGTAACTTATTTAACACATGAATGGGGCCCCATAGCCGCGACAAGACAAGAGAGGGAGGCCAAGTGGGCCTTTTGGCCCAAAACTATGTTAAATAAAAACATCTGTGGAAACCTTTTTCTCATATTTTAGGTTTACAGAAAATTTTTGTCTTCTTCCTCCTTGGTTCACTATAGCCGCCAGCCACCATCTAAGAAAAGGGCAAACTCGGACAATTTTTGTGTTTGATTACACCTTTTCATTCTACACGCATTTGGTATATTCAAAAACCTTTTCTTTTATTTCTATTTTCTTATGATTTCATGTTTAAAATTAATTAATCACATGAACATGTAAAGGAATAACTAGGATTAATTAATTTTGGTCAAGGGGGCGTTTGGTTTGTGGTTTGTGGTTCGGCCGAGACACCGAGACCCCCAAAGGGGGTGCTCGTTTTGTTTTTAATCACCACCACCGAGACCATATAGGTCTCGTCTTGGTTTGGTGTTGGGTCGGCGCAGCAAGGGAACCCCGACCATGGGTTGGGGTGTGTTTGTTTTCGGTTTGTGTGGAGCCGAGGCACCACCGAGATCCTCTATGGGGCTCGGTTGGTTTTGTTTGATCAGACCCGAGACCAAAGAAACCCCGACACTAGGTCGGGGTATGTTTACATGTTTAGTTGATTTGGTTGTGTCAACAGAGATCCTTTCCAAGGTCTCAATGGGACTTTTATGTGGCTTATTTGGTTTGGCTTATATTCAACACGGGCTCGGGATTCGGGTTTTTATAAAAACTATTTTTATAAATCATGTCATATTAAACTTTATGTTAATTAATTTATTAAAATTATTTCATGTATAACCTAAGGTATTTATACTTAGTCATTTTAATTAAACATGTATTTTAATTAAAATAATATAACATATAGTTTAATTAAATTAACCAGTTATTTAATTAACCAACTATAACCATGACTTGTATTGTACTAATTTAACTTTATTTATTATTTATAATTCAGCTTTATTCTAATTATGGAAACTTACTATTTTTGGGAACTTTCTATTTTTGGAAATTTACTATTTATGGAAACCTGCTATTTTTAGAAAGTTACTTAGTATTACAATACAAGTATTATAATACACTAATACATGAATAATACACAACAGAACATCAAAATAACTACAGTTAACATAGTAAACAGTAAAACATGACAGAATACGTATAACAAGCTAATAACACACGGAACCAGTAAAACACATGTAATTCAGACAACTCATACACATCCATATTTCTTGTGTAGTGTTATCCGTCAAGGCGGATTAGTCTTCATCATTTTCGTTAGCTTCTACTGGACATAAGGTACGGATTTCCCGTCCTTCAGTAAGGACAATCTCTTCCTTCATTAGGTTTTCCCGTATGCAGCCAACTGTTTTCCCCAGTAGTTATAGATTAAATGCTTATGTTTTACCTTAGCCATATACATGCATGATCAGTTTCACCTAGTTATGGAGGTACCATAACCATAACACTAGAGACACTAGTGTTATGACTTCACCACGGCGGAGTGATAGCTCGTGGCGTCCCTTTTCAGTTATTTGGCCATTATATTATTATATTATCATGTGGGGCGTATGGGTGCATCCTAGTTACATGTTTCAGTCAGGATTTCATGGTGAATGTGGTGTGTGCCTTGCATCCTTCACAAGGAGCTGATCCCTCCTACCCACTGACCAGTTAATTAGAGGCAACCCCTCTAATTGCATGATGAGGTCTCCCCTCCAAGTATTCATGCACGTTGTTGACCTGATGACCTATATTGGCTATTATGGTACATTAACTAATACAGATTATCATAAGTAACATAAGCTATGTTTTCAGAACTAAAACCAGTTAACATGACAGACAACTAGGTTTTCCAGGACTTATTCATTCCAGTGCCATTCATGCTTTATATTCTTTATATGCTTCCATACTCTATGTTTTCCATGCTTTATTGTATATCCGTGCACTGAGCGTTATGCTCAGCCGTCTACTTTTCCATGTTCCCAAATGGCAGGTACCCAAGGACGCAAGATGAACTCCAGAGTATGTGCATTCGGATTGGAAGCTATCCGTCCTCTTTTACCTTATGCATTTATTCCTACTTTATCATACTTTACATCTTTCGGACATTGTTTAGCCCTTTCCATTTACAGTACTTATATGGCTTGTTTGTGAGTTACTAGACTACCGATGTTTGATTCCGGTATTTCTATTTCTGGTCATGAATGTTTAGACATTTACCTTGCATGCTTTGATGATACGCCATAATTCACTGTAGCACTCTACCCTATTAAATGAGGTGTTACAGCCTAAATCCAAATAAACCTAGATGTTTCTTAGTGATCATCATTATGCCAATCTTTAAAACCAAAGGTAACCATCTTAGCTTACGTGTTTCTTTGACGAGATAAAAATGCAACAAATATTGTCTTTATATCAAAGTCATCAAAGAAACAATTTCGTTACTACAGTTTTCAAATTTTTCAAGCACCCCATGTTATACAAAGGCGACAATTTACATAAGCATATCTCAATTTCTCTTGAACTATATGTAAGACAGCACCAACCACTAAATAGGTGATTCCAAATTATTTTTATTATTTAAGTTCAAAATACCGATATAGCAATATATAAAGGCTAAAATATAATCAATGGCCCTTTGATTCTATTTAGCTTTAAAATAATGATCTCCAATTTATACAATAAGCATATCTTAGAATCATCTGAATTAAAATAACAACCCATATCCTCAATTTTAAGCTAAATTAGTAGTGCAGCTATTTGAACCAAAATATTAAGTTACTCATCTCATGTTACCAACTTTTTTTGTTCAAATAGATAAACACAATACCTCAGTTAAATGATAAAACGGTTAAACGAGCGACCTGAACATTCTATTGCTCCAAGCATGACAGAAACATATAAACCTAGTGATGATTATTAAAAAAAGATATTCAGTATGTTCCTTATTAATCCTCATGTTCAGTTCAAGCTATTTAGGCTAAAAACGTATGCATACCATTAACCACAACTAACCCATTTTGATATAACCTAATCAATAAATTTAATTGCACTATCATGTTAACAGATAGTATACATACCTCTGATTATGATTTGATGCATCAGGGATTCTTTTAAGAAGGAAACCCAGATCCTTCATCTTCATAAAACCCATAACCTATGAGTTATTAATAAGGGAAAAATGGGCCAGGGTTTAAAAATAATAAGATTGAAAGTGGATCAAACAACAAAGATCTTTATTCAAATGTTATTATTAACAAATAAACAAAGAACCAATAATTTTCATCTGTTTGATTGTTTTTTGAATGGACCGACCCACGTAATTGCTAACTTACAATTAGATCTAAATCAAACGACTTTTTTTTGGATTAGGGATTAAATCCATTAATTAGGGAAAAATTGATTAAGGTTTTTAAAAAAACCTTGAAATTGAATGAAACAACAAAGATCAAAATTCGAATGTTTTTATTAACAAAGATAAAAAACGAATAATTTTGATCAGTTTTTTGAATTAATATTAAACTCCCGTTGATAAGAGAAAAATGGAAGTTGTGTATGTTTTTTCACACCGTTGGTCTGAGGAAAAAATGGGGGAAAAAAAATAAAAATACCAATATTTATGCCCCTGGTTTGATAATGCGCTTTTTCTAAAAAATGCGTTTCAGAAAATTGCGACCCACCCAAAATGAGCTAAATAAGGAAAAAAGTGAGACTTTATAGCAAATACTCAAATCGTATTGATTAAAAAATGTGACTGGGATATGATTAGATTAAAAACTGTGATTTCAAGTCATATTTATATCTATATATAATATAGAAATATAGTATCCTATCATTATTAATTGACCTACGACATAATACACAATAACGATTTGCAATTCTTTGGTTTATTATTATGTGCGATCAACTAATATTATAGAATATTAGTTGTGTTTTACTTGGTTTTCGAAACCAAGTATTGATAAGCTATATCACTATTAGTACTAGCATATTTAATTGTTTTTTAGAACGTATTGTGTGCGTCTCTTAGAGAGATTATTATTTGATATTTATTTGGGTTTTTATTTATATTGATTGTTCGATAAAAGTGTTTAATCCATTGCTAAAAGACACGTGTTTATTTATCGTTTATTTTAATTACTTGTCCATACGTGATTTTATATTCTACTGCGTACTCGTATATATTAATATGGTTAATTTAAATAAAAGTTTTTACAAATTCAAAAAGATACTACCTATTAGTTAATTATAAATAATAAATTATGTTGCGTATAAATATATTATTTAAACTGCATTAGGTTATGTTTGGTAACACGTAGCAGTAAGCAGTTGTATGAGCAGAAGCAATAAGCGGTAAGCAGTAGCAGTTAGTAGGAGCAATAAGCAGTAGCTGTTTGTTAAATAAAGTGTTTGGTAAATGAAGCAGTAGCAGTACTTATACACTGTAAAATTACTTAAAAGGACATGTACATATTAACATAAATATTCTTTAAATAAAGAGAAGGGGCATATATGTAATTTACAAATCAAAACGCCAGCGGTTAGTTCTAAATGCTTGTTGATAAAGCATTTTGAATAAGAGCAGTTACACACAATTCAACCGCTAGTCGCTATTTGCCAAACAAGCATTATATTTAAACTGCTAGTCGCTTGCCGCTAGTTGCTGCAAAATACTCTCAAACGCTTGGTACCAAACATACCCTTACTCATTTTAATTAAGTTTTTAAGAGTGTTAAGCAACGATCAATGTTTTACCATTTTGCTTCATATGTAGTACAGAACTACATATTATGCTTCAAAATTCTATCTAGATTAACAGCAAACATGTTTTATAAAAAAAAAGATCAAATTTGTTAGTCGTGGTGGAAAAAAACCAAAAGTGGCTTTGATATATACGTTGGGAAACCTGTTCGTGTCGGTTTTTCCCAAACCGGTTACTAATCGGTTTTTTTGCAAGTATTATCAGATGTTAAATATAGCCGTTTTTGCTTTTTTTTTTAGTTTTGCCAATTTCATTCTTATTTTGTCATTATATGTTTAGTTGTAGAAGATAAGAATTATTTTGTATATTATATTTATTTTTGATAAAAAGAGACTCATTTTCATTATCCATCTACACTCTAATTTTTTTTTTTGGTAACCGTGATTTCCGACTCATTGGCCGACTAATCCATTATAATTGTTTTGTATATTATAAATATCTGTTAAACCGTTAAGTTTTAAACGAAAAAAAATATATTATCGCGACGAACATTTAATTATCATTCTACCAATATGCACTATGATATACTTTTGATGAAAAAAAATTCGTTTTTTTCTTATTGTTAAAAGTTACGTAAAATATAATATATGATAATGGTGTTTAATCATATATAATAACAATGTTAAATCATAAACTATTGTTACATAATATATGATATTGGTTTGTATAATATATGATATTGGTTTATATAACATATGATAAGTTATCATATATGATAAGTTATGTCATACGTATATGATAACAGTGTTTCATCATATATGATAAGAGTGTTTCATCATATAAGATACCAGTGTTAATTCCTAAATTATTAAAAAATCATATATGATATTGGTTTATATTAGATGCGATAAGTTATATCGTATATGATACTAGTGTTACATCATATATAATTAAAGGTGGCAAATCTTGCCCATTTGGATACATATGGGCACTTTTTCCCCATTTTCAAAAAAGAATGGGGCACTTTTTGCCCATTCTTTATAATGGATGGGCTAAATAGGCGCATATGTAAGAAACTAAATGGGCTTAACGGGCGCACTTGTAAAATACAAATTAGTATACTCAACAAATATTTTTTATTAAATTTTTTATCCCCGGCTTTCAAACAAGTATTTTTATTTTTTAATTGTAGGTTTTTATATGTTTTTTCCCTTTTTTAGCTTCGCCCGTTTAGCCCGCCCATTTTGCCCGCCTGTTTCGCCCGTGCCCATTTAGCCCGCGCCCGTTTAGCCTGCCGCCCGTTTAACCCGTTGCCCGTTTAGCCCGCCGCCCGCCCGTTTTGCCACCTCTATATATAATATTAATATCATATATAATAATTTTCGACAATGAAAAAAACGTGAAAAAATGAAAAAAAAATATTTGTCGAAAGTGTATCGTATAACATATATATATAAAGATAATTAAATGTTTTTCGTAACAGTATATTTTTATGTATAATTATTAACGGTTTAAGAGATATTAATATTTGGAAAAATACGATGAAAATGAATTTTGTGTTTAATCTTATTTATTGGACTAAAATATATATAAAAGGTAAAAATTTGTCATTTGATATTCAAATAAAGTATAGCATAAACTAAAATCTTAGTATAAATAGGTACATTAAGTTTTGTTTTATTAAAAATAAAGAGCATCCACTATGAGAGGTCCAAAAATAGGTTTAGAAACTTTAAAGAGGTTTATATTTATTTCAACTATAGTGAGATCTTTGTTTATATCTAGGTGGCATGAGGAGGTCCTAAATTTTAGATATTTTCAAAATTAAAGGCATGTGTTATGTGAAAAAATTATAAAGTTTTAAAAGTTTTTTACCATAAAAATAAAAACTTTACAAAATATGAGATGACATGTAAAAATAAAATTTTAAACCTTTATAAAAGTTTATCATAATAGATGCCTATAAAAGAGGAACTACGTTTATAACACCTTATTAGGACTTTCTAAAAATAAAATATTTGCGCACCCTTTTCGTTCAAAGTTTAGGAGGATATTACTTCTAAAAATAAAATATTTGCGCACCATTTTCGTTCAAAGTTTAGGAGGATATTACTTAGAAAATAATTGAATTACTCAAAGTAAAAAAAAAAACAACTTTATTATTGGATGTTTATTATCTCACGAGCTATTTAGTAGGGGTGTTCAAAAAAACCGAGAAATCGACGAACCGAGCCGAACCGCTCATTCCGAAACCGAAAAAATCCGAAACCAAAGAAACCGAAACTGAAAAAACCGAAACCGAAAAAACCCGCTCATCACGGGTCGGTTTCGGTTTTTACTTTTAGATATCCGCGGTTAACCGAACCGAACCGTGCACATTATACATGCTTTTTTTTGCTATATATTCAAATAATCGTTCAAGTATTAACGATTTTATGACACCACTCTTATTTTATAAAATCTTTTTAGCTTCTAATGTAAGTTTTTGTAATAATTGGTGTGTAAAAATTAATTAATATAATCGTTATATATAAACAAAATAACTTTTATATGATTAAATTCGATTATACTACTTTTATATATCTTTTATATACTCGATATCATTTGATTATACTAAAATGACATATTATATTCTAGACCACGTTATTCTTTATAATGTTAAATTTAATTACAAATAAAAAATGGTTAACCGCAAACCGAACCGGGGGTAACCGATTACTTCGGGTAACCGCATGTCCGGTTACCCGCCTAGTACGGTTCGGTTTTGGATAGTAAAATTAATTACCCGCCCCGCGACAGATAGTTAAAATCTTCCAACTAACCAAACCGAACCAACCCATAAACACCCCTACTATTTAGTACTCAAACAACTTTTTGTAATGTGTTTCAGAGTACATGAATTCGAATCAAGTGATCCACCATATAATTCAATGGTTACGTCAATGAATTAAAAACTTAATTTTTTAAACTAATTTACCGGTAATTATGTGTGTCGCCGCGTTAAACTCAGGCTTTAAGTTTAGCGGGATGTAACTATTTATAAACAAGATTTCTATTGATTTGGAATTGCATCACACGAAACATTCACTTTTTAACAGATAAAAAAATCTATTTTAAAAATATTTTAAAAATTATCTGATGTTTATTTTAATAAATATAGTTCATCAAATATTTCAACGAATTCGGCTTCGTCGTTTTCCATAAGTTCCAATCCGATTATTAGCTTATTTCATATTTAAGATACGGTCTAGGAGTAACTGTAGGTCTACGTAATACTTGGATTATCTAAACTTTTGAATGATCTAAAGAGAGAGATAGATGAATAACTAGAGAGAGAAAGTAGAGAGAGGTTGTAGAGAATAAGAGAATATTAGATTAGAAAAGTGTAAAATGTGAAAACCAACCCCTCCTAACATGCTAGGAGGGGTATATATAACCCACCCTAAATGTGGGCTTTGTGGGTTATATGTTTACATACTAGATCACGAGCCCATACTAGATGTATCTCGTTGGAGTGGCCGATCATTCCTAAATACGTAAAAACGTATTTCCAACAATCTCCCCCTAAGGGAGGTCGCTCCAAGAGACAAAGTCCTAAATAGTCTATAACTCGTGATCTATGCTAATAATGAGGTGACCGACACTTTCTTTGAAATTTTGTATTTCCAACAATCTCCCCTAAGGGAGGTCACACCATTTTACAAAACCTTAAACCTAGCATACTATGCTTGAGTCTTTGATCTTATTCTTGCGAATATGCTGATGTGATCTTTGACTTTAGTCTTGAGCATGTTTCATTGGCTTGACCTTGTGCATTCATCACTTGTGATATTCGCCTCCTCGTGACTTCATGTTCCACATACTTATACCTTTATAAATTCTTGAAAGCTACAGAGTTTGATACAGCGGAAGACTTGACTTTTACACAAATTTGTTGAATTATTAAGTGCAGAAAGTATAAGCATGTGGGGATGACTTCTTTTCGGACATCGCAATACCACCGTCTTGTTACGCTGCATAAGACAGTTAGCAACAAAACATATACACGGATGAAATGGCTTTGAACACTAATTAGGTAGCATTTTACCTCCGGTCGGTGAAGACCGTTGGACGATATTAAATATCGTACTTGTGGCAGGCAGTTTCAATTAAGAACCTTCTTGACAAGATTTTGCGGGTAACCCCGTTCTGTTTACTCGACCGTCCAAAGCTGACTGCGAACGTAAAGAGTGAATCATGTGGATTAAATTATCCGTGTGATTGAAGCCATCAATTCATATACCTGGAATAAGTGAAATTCAATTAAGAACCACACCATCGTTGCTTTCCAGTTGTCACGAGCTTGATTCGTATAGAATCTTCCAAGTTACCTACCAAGTGATGTTTGATGTTAACTCTATAAGGATTTCCACTCATCACTGTAAACACTTAAGAGTGTCACTCTAAGTGTTCTGGCAAGATCACTAAGATGTTGCGTAGAGGCCTGGAACGTGTTTAGATTCAGTTAAGAATTAAACCACTGTTGTTTTCTAGTTATCACAAGTTTGATTTATAAAGAATCGCACAAGTCACCTACCATGAGCTTTTTGATATTCGCTCAAGAAGGATTTCCATCTTCATTGTAAATACTTTCGTATTACTCGGATGTTCAAGCAAGATAATAACTTAATTTAATAATTGTTTTAACAAGTTATTTAATGTATTTATCGTTCCTCAAATCGACTCGAATTGAAATCCAATTTTATCATAGAGATTAATTATTTTTGGTTAATAGTACTTTTTTGGAACCTATGTCTAATTTAAACTTAAAAAATGAATATATAATTTTAGGCTAAGGAATATATAAAAATAAAAGCGCAAATAATTCACATAAAATTACTTTAAAATGCAAAATAAAATTATACTACAATTTAAAATCTAGATTAAACTAATTAAATCTAAGATGCAACAAAACTATATTATAATTAAAAATATTAATTACTCTAAATGCAAAATTAATCTAAATGCAAGCACGTAATAACAAGTAAAAACGACAAGAAAAATAAAATCACAAAGTTAAACTTAAAAATTAAACGTAAAGCTTTAACCTTTTTAGCTTATTAATCTTTTAGATGATAAAGCTTGAAACTTTATATACTAATAAGCTTAATAATCACAAAAGATGTAAACTTTATACTAAAAATAAGCTTATCTAATTGAAAACTAATTTTTAAACTTTTAAATCTATTTTTTAAAACAATAATAATATTTAAAACTAATTAAAATGATTTTTATAAAAGAGATATTATTTAAGAACAATTTAAACTATATTAATCTAATTAATTAAACTAAAACGATTAAGCTAGATATTTAAAAAGGATAGAACTTTTGTACCCGTGTTCCGAAGAAAACGCTCTAAACACAATCAACATAAGCAACAAAATATGACCCGTAAAGTACACGGCCTCCCAAAAGCAACAAAATATGGCCTGTAAAGTACACGACCTCCCAAATCAAACTAATTTAAAGCGTAACCCGGCCCGTAAAGTACACGGCCTCTCAAATCAAACTTGAACCAAATCTATTAAACCATAATCTCTTTACCAAACGTGATGAATCGATTCGCCAAGATCACAATAACACAAGAAGTTAGAATAATAAGCAACAATTAATATTTTATAAAGAGATTCAAACAAAACTAATAGATCTAAACTATTTTTTAAGTTTTATAACAATATTATAATTTTAAAACTAAAAATTAATATATCTACACTTTTTTATCAAATACCTAATAGATCTAAACTATTTTTATTAGTTTTATAAAAATACTTTAATTTTTAAACTTAAAACTAATAGATCTACATATTTTTTTAGGTTTTATGAAAGTATTTTAATTTTTAAAACTTAAAACTAATAGATCTAAAAAAACTAATAGATATAAACTAAAAGTAATTAATTAAAAAGCTAGCTTATTAATAAGTTGTAAGCCTAAGCTTAAAACTGTGATTCAAAAAGCTTAAAAGCTAAATGAACAAATCACTCACAATAAGCTAGATCTAGAAAAATAAGCCCACAATAAACGTGAAATAAGATAACTTATTTCAAACATATATATAAATCTTAACTTATTTAGAAAAAGTTATAAAAAACTAATCTCAAAATAATAAGCTAGATTTTTAAGAAAAGATTAAGAAAGGTAGAATGAGAATAAGCTAAGAGAATAAGCTAAACATAAAATTTTATTAATAAAAAGTGCTTAATAATAAGCTAGTACAAGAGTTGAAATGAAAATACAAAGCTTGAGAGAAAAATTAAAACTATGCCTAAAGAAACTAAAACTACTACAAAAAAACTTGAAAATACAATGAGATGGGGAGGTATATATAATGCTGTGAGACTTAGGGGTATTTTTGTCTTTTCCCATCTTTTTTTTCTTGTAAAATCCGCCCACTCATAGCCAGCTGGGATCACGTGTACATTTATTGCCTGCCATGCGCTGCCATACTCCTGACCTCGTACTGACGCGTGCCAGATGCCACGTGGCATCAACTGATTGGCTAGCCGCCCTGCCACTCTGCAGCTCTAGCACCTAGGGCTGACACGTCAGTCTGACGTGTCAGTCTGTCACCTCGTATTGAATGTCGGCCCCCCGCCTCTGCAACCTCGTACCTGCCATCAACAGTAACTGTCAGTGCCACGTGGCGTGCGCCGCCACGTGTATTGCTGACGTCAGCATGACGTCAGCGGGTTTTGGACCGTGTTTGAGTCGGGTCGGATCAGGTTTGGGTCCGGGTCTGGTTCGGGTCGGGTCGCCACGTGGACCACTGCTAAATATCACCAGCCTTTGTCCAAGCCAAGGCTCGAACGTGGGTCGTCTGGCTCAATACTTAGGCAACAAAGGAATGCCAGCTGAGCTGAACATTCTTTTAGTTTTACTTGTGCAAATGTATTACTTGACCCCTTCCTGTGTTGGACTGGCAACAATTTTAAACCACCCCATTTTATGAACTAGTTAATATTAATAATAATAATAATATAATATTACGAACAATTATTTTAATTTTTAAAAAACTTTATTTTATTTTTATTATTAATAATTTTCGAAAAATATATATATTTATATTATTTATATTATTTAATTAAAAAACTATTTATTTAATTTAAAAACTTAGTAAACTTACAAAATTCATAGAAAGCAAACCGTGAGGAGTTACGACGCGAGGTCGAGACCGTTGGCTTCGTAATTTTGTGCTCTTCCATGTGGTTTATTAGTGGATGACTTTGGAGAATGGCAAAAATAGTCATTGTTAAAACTTCATTAAATCTTCATCCTTAGCCCTCCAAACTTCATTTTTTGGCACTTTTGGTCTTTTCACTTACAAACAGTCTCATAGAAAGTGGTCAAAATAGTTCATGAAAAGTGGTTTTGAAACCACTCTCCTAAGGGGGGTATCTCCATGATCAAAACATATGAAGACTGGTTATGCAACCAGTCTCTATTAGAAGCATCAACACCGGTTCTCTCCCTAAAAAACAGTCTCGATATTATAATAAACAAACATGTTTTATTGAAATAAACATTGGTTATAAAAACATCCTACCTGTCTTTATGTATAATAGAAACATATCTTTTTATCTCAAAACCGATCTCCTTTCTAATCTCTTTTATTAAAAAAAATTGGAATTATTTAATAAAATCCAAAAATCTATAAATCAGACCCAACAAAATAAATACACATAAAGCGATTTAGATGGACCAAAAACGTCAAATCAACAAAGTAAACTAAGACAATAATACTTCAATTCAGCTTAACATAAAGAAAAACAATTGAATTCAACATAATTATCTAAAAAACAAGAACTCTCACGTCTAACATACAGTTCATTATGTAATTAGAGGGATGTTTCATTTTTAGGCTTCTTCTCTCCAATGTTAAAGTTCTAGCCACCATGTACCATCACAGACACTTCACTCGGAACGATGTTCTTGTAGGCAGCAATATGCACAGACTCCAAAACCTTTTCAACTCTTGATCCGTCAATAGCCTATAATCAGAAGCAAGATCATTAAACTAGGTCACTTTTAAGAATGTCTAAGTAGTCCAAATTGACCCACATATACTCGAATATTAGAGATGAGTAGATATTAAAAAAATTCAGTATTATAGTACTTTGTCTCTTAAATTTACCACAAAATGGTTATCGGTACCACCGGATACATGATTATAAACCCTATGTATCAAATTATACAAATCAACAAACAAGCATATGTAGAATTTAGTTTGCTTATACTAATTTATGAGCTTAACTCATGAAATTTTAGGGATAAACAAAAGCGGATGGTCACATATGCACAAATGAGAGAAAACATATACTATATTTTAGTGAACCCGCCAAAATTCCATGCAATAGGTAAGAACTTGTTTTTGGTATGTCTTGTACTCTTGGATTGTAGCCTATAAACAAAATAAAATATGGTCAAAAGTCAGCTCAATCAGGTTACAAAGAAGGTGGAGCTATGGCATTGAAAAGAGCAACAAACCTGTTTCAAAGAAATAGCTAAACCAATAAGGGTATGATTGTGTGGGACCCTATTGAAGCCCAGGGAATACAACTTGATTGATTTTATTTTTAGTCATACATCACCTGCACGTCGACAATATGTAAACGCTAATTTACATGAAATGAGATAAAATATTATAAAGCTGCATCAGTATTCAAAATAGTGTAACTCACCTTTTCGCCTTTTTTTGTTGATCTCTTTTAGGCCCTCCTAAAAAAGATCATGGCTACACGTGGTCCAAGTAGTGACTTATGTGTCATGGTTGTTACAACATCAACATGTTCAAAAAGAGATGGTATAACACCATCAACAACTAACCCGCTTATGTGTGCCATGTCACCTAACTGTTTTTTGTTTGTCACAAACCTGTCAAAAATGAGAGTGTCAAATATTTTAGATATCAAGACACATGAATAAAGAAACAAGACATAAGCAATTACTGCTATTAACCTTGCGCATAAGGGCATAATAAAATACTCGAGCATAGGCACTGGCACTGGCACCGGCTACAACTAATTATGTCTTAAAGAGCACTGCACATTTCTTATCCTACCTTTTTGAATTACAAAGCATCTTTTACAAGAGATTTATCTTCATGGTACTGTCAATTAAACCAAAAAGAGCATTTAGAATTAACATCGTTAGGCATAGATATCGTAAAAACATTTAAAAATAAAAGAGATTTTGCAAAACTTCATTTCAAGTGAAACAACTAATAAAAACCTTTTGTCACACCCCACCATGGCGGAATATGGGGCGCGACGTATGAATATCATCACAACATGGCGTGTCTATAGAGATAACTATATGAAATAAGAAATGTCATAAAATGGTGACACAAAAGTCATGACAATATCTCATCAAATGTAGGTGTCTGGGTAAGTAGGTAACAGTCCTACCTCTTACCCAAGACAAACAAGTAACATAATCAAAACAAACATATGTGTGCCACAGTATCACTTATTTAAATGAACAGACAAACAAAACTAAGAAGGAAACGGGGATATCCTTCTATATGCATTCCTAAGCTTCTCCAATCCTAGCCACTTATGTTCTCATGCTTAACCATAGTATCACCTGAAAGAGACACTAAAACACGTCAACATAAAGTTGGTGAGAGTCATAGGTTTAGACTCCAACGCTAAATCAATTACAAGCTGTGAATAACAATCATCAACAAAAACATATGGACAATGTGTTACAATTATGTATTAACATCTAACATTCATGTTCAATCAATCATCACAATACAAGGCATCACACCTTACCAACAACCACAATTTCCAAGGCATCACGCCTTACCAACAACCAAAATTTCCAAGGCATCACACCTTACCAAACACCATAATTTCCAAGGCATCACGCCTTACCAAACACTATAATTTCCAAGGCTCCTACCTTGCCAAACAACATGGTACCATAGATGATCACACTATGTACCTATCCTAAGGCCACTACCTTGTCAAACCACAAGGCCACTACCTTGTCAAACTACAAGGCCACTACCTTGTCAAACCACAAGGCCACTACCTTGTCACACCACAAGGCCACTACCTTGTCAAACCACAAGGCCACTACCTTGTCAAACCACAATAACTGAGACGGTACGTGTCCCCCGATCCAAGTCATACACAATCAAGAATCACATAGCAGTTAATCACATAAGTGCACACACAAGTCCATCACAAAACCATAAAAACATTCACAGCATCAATTTATAAATAACTCAACATAGTGTCTCTTCCATCCCATCTGAAAGTCAAAATCAATAGTAAACATGGGACTATGAAACTCACCTGATAGCTTCTTCACAATTCCTCGCACTAGCAACAAGCTAACAAACCAAAAACACGAAATCAATACATGAACCAATCACTAAGATGGCTCATCAACCTATGATGGACATCTAGTCTATTCCCGTATAATTACCTCATTGTTAAGCTCTAATCACCCCATTACCCTTCCTTAACAAGTCCCTAACTTGGTTAAGTTTAATAGCTATCCCGTTCATAATTTTACACAAAACAGTCCCAGTTTTAGGTCTCAAAACTTTAAGTCAAAAGTCCACTTAAACATACCCATGGTTTCTATAAAAGTAATATTCACACTTTTATACATGTTAGCTAGAACCACCCACTTGCCCTAACCGTAAAGATACTGTTAAGGCCCAGATATATGTGTATATATTGCTACCTATCCAGAATTCACTGATTTTAAACGTATGAAAAGTTCATTACCATTAGAGGGTCTTACCCTAAACCATCATCTTAGCCCAAGTGCAGATACTTATTACAATATATAAACCATCTCTCATGTTCGTGAGAAGATCCCAATACAACCCTAAGTACCCCAAACAACCCAAAACTTAAAAAGAAAACAGGCTGAATTCAAAACTGTTTTGACCTCCGACTGTTGTAACCTGTTTTTGACCCACTTCCCGACCTCTAATTTAGTTCTCGTTTCTTGATTTAGAAATCCAATTCAAATACCTATCTAAGGCTAGTTTGATCGCATCTTGAATGTTCCTAGAACTCGAGATATGATCAAAACAATAGACTCAAAATTCTGCCCAGTTTTTAAAAATGGGTTTAACAAAATCAACCTCATTAATTAACCCTAATCCCTCTAATTACAAGCCCTAATTCATGTAATAATTATAAAATCATTAAAATACAGATATTTATTAAAACCCTAACCTAAATCCATCATAAGATGATTAAAGAAAACATAAAAACAATTTAATTGAAAAGGGTTTTGAAGGTTTTACCTTTAGATCAATGGAAGATAAAGAAAACCTAATTTTTATGAAGAACCCTAATTCTTCTCTTCTTTAGTCGACTATAAACACCAGGGGAAAAGAAAAATTCGTTTGGTATTGTGTATATTGTTCCTTATATAGCAAAACAATCCTTGTCCAAGTAAAACACTTGTTTCCTTTTTTCCTGTTTTCCTTTTTTTTTTCTTTTTTTTACCGACCCTACCCCTCAAAATTCGTTTTATATTTCTTTTTATTATTAATATATGTATTAATAATATTACCTTAATTTACCTTAATTTATTTCAGCTCCTAAAGCTCCCAAAACCTCAAAACCGTAAAACTAGTCAAATTTACGCGTTTTACCGTAAAAGACGTAAAATATACACTTTTAAAAAAATCTCAAATTTTGAAATAAACTTTATAAATAAGTCCTAAATGACTTAAAACCATCCCGAAAATATTCATATGGATAATTACCTCACCCGAGACCTCTAAATGCTATACCGAAAATCCTAAAAAAAATACTATTACTATAATACTTATACGTATACGTAAACACCACAATATCACCATTTTCATTTCACAGTCACCACTTGTGAGCTCATGAACATGAAATAACCGTTCCTCGATTTACTTATGAGTACTCTATACTCATAAACGATAACCACACCAACCTCGTTCACACAAAATAAACACGTAAACACAAAATTCAAGTAAGCACACATAAAATAACCTAAAAGTAAGACCAAGTGACAAACCCAAAACCACGGTTGTCACATAACTCCCTCCTAATAGAAATCTCGTCCCGAGATTCACTCCCAAACTCAAACTTATTCTCAGCAAACAAACAAGGATACATATCCTTGATAAAACCTTCACGTTCAAACGTGAACTCAGTTTACACGAAAATAATCTCAACCAACAACACATGAGCCTTAACCGTCCACGAGGAAACTTATCAAAACCATAAAGTTATGTAACCAACCTAACTAAATCTCGCAACTCATCAAACAAGAACTGTCTTGAAACCAAGTTAGGAGCCGTCACATAACTCAACGGGTTTAAAACTGTCACCCCGATTTCAGTCTTACTCATAAATACCATAAATCAAAACTTATCACAATATAACCACGTGCTCTAAGGTCTAAATAAATCTCAAATTCCATCCCAACTCATCTCTATGTTAACCCTCCAAGTGTTCATTACCCCAAAATATTCAAGACACAAGTTTAAACCATATCGTTTGAAAATTAATCTTGGACTCGACACTTGTACAATTAGCTCGACCAAGCTACTGACTTCCAATTACGAAACTTTCTGAATATTTGAAAAGTATGTTCAGAGTACATAATTTTAGGCTTTTGAATCACCCAAAAACCTTTAAAAACGAATAAGTTATGACCAAAACGATTTTTCTCCAAATCTGCCTAGGCATTAGCGACAGTTTCTGACAGTTAGCGACATATTTTGACAGTTTAGCGACAGTTTCTGCCTACTCCGATTTTTACAAAAAAAAAACGATTTTTAAACCGTAAAACCCCCATTAATTACCAAAACTAGAACCTAATTTATTTTAATTCTAGAAAATTAAAACTCTATTAATTACATGATTTTAACATATTTCACTAAATAAGAACAAAATTTTTAACTTAAGAACAATAACTTTAGGTGATCAAAACCAAAATATTTTAAAATAACCGAGTCATGCTTATATGTTAAAGAATTTATATTCCACATTATTTGAAACATGATCCCGACACTTCCTTATTTCATCGACTACCAACAACTATATTTTTTTTTCAATTTGCAAGTTCTATTTTTTTTAACATGTATAACTCGAAACAAAAGACATCGTTACCCAAAAAATAAATCTCCACCATCTCAAAATCCTTCACGCCAAAAGTACCGTAAAAACAAACACGTGAAACGAGGACCCGAGAAATGCGCTACTACAGAAGTTGAACATCTCAAAGAGAAACGAGCTAGCAACCATCCCAAGAATACAACCGGTAAGTAGAAAATAATTTTACATACATAGGCATAAGCGTACATACACTCAAATCCATCCAACATATACTATACAAGCATGTATTAACTCTCTTTCATGCAATCATACTTGAAAGTCCAGTGGTGTTGTGGCACATATATAATTATGTAGGCCTCCATAATTATACATGTTCCCTTTCACCAATGTACTCCCTCCTATGATGACACTTATAAGAAATTAATACTACACATAACACATAATCCAACAACTCACAAGCATATAACCACACAAGATAAGATCCAAAACCCCATGTATTAAAATAACATAGCCAATGCACGTAACACATAAACTCGTAGTCCAGCTGAACCAGCGTAGACAAAATTCAAAATGTATAAAGAACATGAAAACATAATTAAGCGAAATCCAACAATGACTAGCGTATACGACCATGGTTCCACCCGCACTAATCAAAACTCATAAAGAAAATAACATGTAGTTAAGTATGAACCATAGTAGTTCATAACCTAACAAATTCTGCGAAAATAATATTCAAACACATCAATTTCTATAAAATGTACACATACTCCTATGACGCCTATATGCAGGGACCCTTAAGCTATAGACTAGGCTACACGACTAGGCAACCTAATTCTCTATAACCATTGTCTCTGATACCATTCTGTCACACCCCACCATGGCGGAATATGGGGCGCGACGTATGGATATCATCACAACATGGCGTGTCTATAGAGATAACTATATGAAATAAGAAATGTCATAAAATGGTGACACAAAAGTCATGACAATATCTCATCAAATGCAGGTGTCTGGGTAAGTAGGTAACAGTCCTACCTCTTACCCAAGACAAACAAGTAACATAATCAAAACAAACATATGTGTGCCACAGTATCACTTATTTAAATGAACAGACAAACAAAACTAAGAAGGAAACGGGGATATCCTTCTATATGCATTCCTAAGCTTCTCCAATCCTAGCCACTTATGTTCTCATGCTTAACCATAGTATCACCTGAAAGAGACACTAAAACACGTCAACATAAAGTTGGTGAGAGTCATAGGTTTAGACTCCAACGCTAAATCAATTACAAGCTGTGAATAACAATCATCAACAAAAACATATGGACAATGTGTTACAATTATGTATTAACATCTAACATTCATGTTCAATCAATCATCACAATACCAAGGCATCGCGCCTTACCAACAACCACAATTTCCAAGGCATCACGCCTTACCAACAACCAAAATTTCCAAGGCATCACACCTTACCAAACACCATAATTTCCAAGGCATCACGCCTTACCAAACACTATAATTTCCAAGGCTCCTACCTTGCCAAACAACATAGTACCATAGATGATCACACTATGTACCTATCCCAAGGCCACTACCTTGTCAAACCACAAGGCCACTACCTTGTCAAACTACAAGGCCACTACCTTGTCAAACCACAAGGCCACTACCTTGTCAAACCACAAGGCCACTACCTTGTCAAACCACAAGGCCACTACCTTGTCAAACCACAAGGCCACTACCTTGTCAAACCACAATAACTGAGACGGTACATGTCCCCCGATCCAAGTCATACACAATCAAGAATCACATAGCAGTTAATCACATAAGTGCACACACAAGTCCATCACAAAACCATAAAAACATTCACAGCATCAATTTATAAATAACTCAACACAGTGTCTCTTCCATCCCATCTGGAAGTCAAAATCAATAGTAAACATGGGACTATGAAACTCACCTGATAGCTTCTTCACAATTCCTCGCACTAGCAACAAGCTAACAAACCAAAAACACGAAATCAATACATGAACCAATCACTAAGATGGCTCATCAACCTATGATGGACATCTAGTCTATTCCCGTATAATTACCTCATTGTTAAGCTCTAATCACCCCATTACCCTTCCTTAACAAGTCCCTAACTTGGTTAAGTTTAATAGCTATCCCGTTCATAATTTTACACAAAACAGTCCCAGTTTTAGGTCTCAAAACTTTAAGTCAAAAGACCACTTAAACATACCCATGGTTTCTATAAAAGTAATATTCACACTTTTATACATGTTAGCTAAAACCACCCACTTGCCCTAACCGTAAAGATACTGTTAAGGCCCAGATATATGTGTATATATTGCTACCTATCCAGAATTCACTGATTTTAAACGTATGAAAAGTTCATTACCATTAGAGGGTCTTACCCTAAACCATTGTTGGAAATACGTTTTACGTATTTATGAAGGATCGGTCGCTCCAACGATAATTATGTAATGGACTCGTGATCCACTTAGTTAAGTATAGTCCATATAGCCCACATGTAGGGTGGGCTATATATATACCCCTCCTAGCATGTTAGGAGGGGGTTGGTCATTCATTCATTATTCACTTTCATTAATCTAATCTCCTTTCTCTCTCTACACCTAATCTCCTTCTTCCCCATTTCTTCCACCAAATCCATAGATCTAATCCATCCATTTAACAAATCCTTAGATTACGTAGGCCTACAATTGGTATCAAGAGCCATGGTTAAATCTTAGGATTTGCATATCTTTTTATCTTTTGATTTGGTGGTAAAAATCTTTTCTTTTCTTATTGTCTATTTTTTTTTATCATCTTTTTATCTATCCATTTTATAAAGTTATTTATCAAGTTTATCAATTTTATAAAGTTTTTTCAATTTTATAAAGTTATTTTTGGATTGTGTTGCTTTTTTTAGTTTTTGAATCAATTAGTGATCTTTAGAAAAAATCAATCTTGAATCTTGTTATTTTTGGTGTTTTTGTTATTGGGATTGATTGATAAGAATTGGGTTTAGCTTATTTTGGTAAAAATCATAAAACTTTTTGTGGTTTTGGATCAAAAATCGGAGTTAATAGCTACTTTTTAAGTCTCGGAAACTATTTTTCCAGAATATTCCGAATAGGGATTCCGAATAGGGAGGATTTTCAGCATAGAAAGTTTATTCCGAATAGGATTCCGAATAGGAGGATTTTCAGCATAGAAGAAATTTTTCCGCATAGACTTTCCGAATAGAAGAATCTTTCCGAATAGAAGAATTTTTTCCGAATAGAAGAATTTTTCCGAATAGAAGAATTTTTTTTCCAAATAGCCGTTTTTTCCGAATAGCAAAAACTTTCCGAATAGCTAATTTTTCCGAATAGACACCAATTTTCCGAATAGCCAAAATTAGGAAATATTCCGAATTGCCATCATTCCGAATAGACAACAGTTTTTCCGAATAAGCCAAATTGCCAATATATTCCGAATTGAAGAAAACATTCCGAATAGGGGTTTTTCCGCATAAGGGTTATTCTGCATAGAGTTTATTCCGAATAAGGGTATTTTCAGAATAGGCTGAATATTCCGAATAGGCTGTTTTTCCGAATAGGCTGTTTTTTTCCGAATAGGCTGTTTTTTCCGAATATGCTGAATATTCCGAATAGGCTGTTTTTCCGAATAGGCTGTTTTTTCCGAATAGGCTGTTTTTCCGAATAGGCTGTTTTTCCGAATAGGCTGAATATTCCGAATAGGCTGTTTTTCCGAATAGGCTGTTTTTCCGAATAGGCTGTTTTTCCGAATAGGCTGTTTTTCCGAATAGGCTATTTTTCCGAATAGGCTGTTTTTTTTTTTTTTTTTTTTTTTTTTTTTTTTTTTTTTTTTTTTTTTTTTTTTTTTTTTTTTTCCCGAATAGGCTGTTTTTTTTTCCGAATAGGCTGTTTTTAAGAGGGAAAATTGCATATATTGCAAGACGATACAAGAAGCAGCCACAAGAGAAAAGAATCAGGAGGAAAACGGGAACCAAGTAGCATGTCAGGTACAGATAATATTCTTCATATGTTGTCTGAAATGAATGCGCTAATTAACAATCCTGCTAATAGTTTTACGACTGCTTCATTAACCAATTCTGTGTCTAGGTCTGAAGAGCTTGCAACCATTTTCGCTCAGCAATCCAAAGAGCTTGAGGATGCCAAAATTGAATTTTCAAAGAAAACGGAGAAATATGAAACATATTTTGAAAAACTTGAAAAGTCAAACGTTGTTCTTGAACGAAAATTGGATCAAATAGTTTTAGATTCTAAAGCTGAAAAGGATAATCTTTTGAAACAAATTAAGTTGCTTGAATCTAAGTTGGCATCCCAAGATGAATTGCTCAAAGAGAATGAGACCTTAAAAGCTCAAGTTCAGGAAAAGGTTTTTGCTATAGCTGCGTTGAAAAACGAGTTAAGGAAAACTAGAGGACCTAGTGTGGATACTAAGCTTGAAAAACCATCAATCTTGGGGAAACCGCCTACAAATCAGTTCGTCAGACAACCGATTGTCAGACAACCTACTGCATTTAGATCCGAGCGACCACAATCCTCGAGACCGCGGTTTGCCTCCCAAGTTGATTTGGTTCATCTTATTAGACCAGTCACTCCAGCAACTAGGCCCAATGTGATCACTCCAGCTTTAGCAAGACCAAATCATATGATTGCCTCTAGTTTCCCTAAAAATATCAAGACCACGTCTAGAACCAGTTCAAATGACGTTTGCCACAAATCTGGTCAAAGGGAAGCTATTGAAAAGACACATGTAAGAGATAGCAATGTCCAACCTAGTCAGATGCCTTCTAGATTACCCAACACTGCTAACCGTAGCATGCCATCTTCTAGGAGCATCGATCAATCATCTAGGAATTATTCAGACATTAAATATGCTACTTGTAAAACATGTAGAAAATGTGTCTTTACGGCAAATCATGATGCTTGTGTCAAAAAATTACTTGATGAGGTGAACTCCCGTGCTCGAATTAAGTCCCAGTGGATAGCTAAAATCAAACCCTTTGGTAAAGTTTGGCGCCCCACTGGTAGAAATTTCACTCTTGTAGGAAACGAGTGCCCTTTAACTAGGATAGTCTCTGATTCTACGAAGACTACTAGGGAGGAAATTGCAAAGGATGATACATCACTTAAGCCTGAACTTAAGATTTTCTATAAAAGGAAACGTTTGCCAACTAAGACAAGTGAATTATCCCCTCAGGCCACCTCTGACACAAGTAAAGCCAACTGTGAACCCCCACGTGCTTCAAAAAGAGATATTTCTAACCCATGCAAAAGTATACAAACTCCTAATGAGATTGCAGGTACCAAAGTTGATGTTCCAAAAGAACGAAGCGGTCCAATCGTTGTGTACCGTTCAACTAAGGACACGCTTAGAGTTTGGTTGCTGAAGAAGCAGATATCAGAGAAACAACTGTCTCAGGGGATTCATGGTTAAGCTGCACAAGGACTTACAGTCACATAACAGACTGTAACTCGCTCATCAAAGAAAGGAAAGTTTATCGCCGATGATAAACTTATCCTAAAAACGAGAAAGTTATTTTTCTCGGGCATGAGCTTATATAAAAAACATTCCAAGTTTTTAAGCTCATGCATTAAGGCTTATAGATAAATGACAGTCTGTAACCCGTTCTTCAAAGGCAGGAAAGTTTATCGCCGATGATAAACTTATCCTTACAACGAGAAATTAATTTTTCTCGGGCATGAGCTAATATTAAAAACATTCGAAGTTTTTAAGCTCATGCACAATGACTTACAGTTAAATGTCAGACTGTAACTCGTACTTCAAATAAAGGAAAGTTTATCATTAATGATAAACTTATCCTCATAACGAGAAATTCAGTTTTCTCGGTCATGAGCTTGTATTAAAACATTCGAAGTTTTAAGCTCAGAAAGGAAAGTGTATCTTTTAAATAAGAGAACTTTTCCTCGTAACGAGAAATTCACCTTTCTCGGTCATGAGCTTTCCGTTAAAACAGTCAAAGTTTTCAAGCTCATGAACACGACTTCTAAGTAAATGTCAGCTTAGGACTCGTTCTTCAGATAAAAGGAAAGTTTATCGCCAATGATAAACTTATCCTTAACAACGAGAAGTTTACAACTTCTCGGACTTGAGCTCGTTCCTAAGATATTCCAAATCTTAAGCTCAAGTAATTGGTTTTCAAAACTTTGAACACAATTTTTCAAGAATTTTTCAAAGATTTTTCTAAATCTTTCAAAATTGTGTGTTCAAAAATGTTTTGATAAAAAGAGCATGTCTTCTGGAATCGATAATATTTACGAACCTAGAAATGTCATTCAATAATGACACGGGGTTGTAAATAAAGTTCGAGCAGAAGTTTAAAACATTTAAAACATGCTCAAAATGGTTTGCTATTATTTCAGATAGCAACCCGCTTTTCATAATCAAGTCAAGCATTTCACCGGAAAGCTTTGACTCAACAACGAGAATTAATTTTCTCGGGGACGTGACGAGGCGACCAACATTCGTGAACAAGAACCATGTGCTTCTTTCATATGCTGTTCTCCATTATTCAGGTCCAACCTCGTACATTGCTAATCTTGTGAATTCATTATTATATCTGATCTTTGCACGTAATAAATACCTTACACTTGTGTTTAAAAGGTATTTAATTTACGTTTCAAGTACACCCTCATTAATTTGAGGGGGAGCTTGTTCAAATCATGAAGATAATTGGATTTGCATTTTTCTTCCCAAATTTTCTTAAAATACTATTAAATCAATTGATATTAAAAACATCGATTGGGTTAATATTTTTAATATGGGGGAGAAAATGTGATTTAATATGGGATATGATCAATCACAAATGGTTTGACTTAACGTGTTAGCTCATCCCGACATGTGCGAAATGTTTTCGAATATCGTAGCATATGTTAAGGGGGAGCAAAATGGATTTGCACTTCAAAATGGATTTCATGGTGATTTATACTTACCCGCAACCCAATTATTTCACGACGATGAAGATTGTGGTGACATAAGGATGGTAGGATAGGTTAAAGTCCAATGATTTCTCTAGAACCGGAGGAATCTTCCCAAGGACAATTCCTTAGATAGAATTAGAAGTCCTAGGAAAGATGGAGAAAGAATGTGAACGTAGCTGAATGCCGACCAAGTACTTAAGCTAGCACTGGAACAATCACAACAAGGTGCTAGTGATGACGTATTGGTAAGCATTGAAGGGGTTGAAGAATGAAAAAGAATTGTAAAGATAAAGGGTGTAAAGAAAGAAGCCCTCCTTACAACTTTAGGCAGAAACCGGGTCAATACATATGCTATTGAGGTCATTTTTGCTAATGATTCTCGGTATTGAAGAAAGACATCATGGACCCAGTGATGCAATGCACAACCCTTCCCAGCTAACTCAAATATCTCTCAAAAGGTATTTGTTTTAATCACACGGAGATCAACACATTATCTACTGGTTTATTCACTCCGAATAAATTGGTATTGAAAAGGTGGCACTCCTCTCCAGCCTCCGATCACTGAAAATCCAAAATGCACGATCGAGTCTAGAGCCATTTGAGATCATCAAATATCTCATTAGGACACACTTTCATATTTACTTGCTTCTTCACACACTGTGAAAAGTAAGAAAGTCTTAAGAGTCCTACGCAAAATCTTCATGATCTTGCCTGAACATCCGAGTAATACGAAAGTATTTACAATGAAGATGGAAATCCTTCTTGAGCGAATATCAAAAAGCTCATGGTAGGTGACTTGTGCGATTCTTTATGAATCAAACTTGTGATAACTGGAAAGCAACAGTGGTTTAATTCTTAAATGAATTTAAACACGTTCCAGGCCTCTACGCATTATCATATGATCTTGCCAGAACACTCAGAGTGACTCTTTATTGATCACAGTGACGAGTGGAAATCCTTCTAGTGTTAACATCAAACAGCACTTGGTAGGTAACTTGCAAGATTCTTTATGAATCAAGCTAGTGACAACTGGAAAGCAACGATGGTGCGGTTCTTAATTGAACTTCACTTGTTCCAGGAACATGAATTGACGGCTTCAAATCATGCGGATAGTATTATCCAAATGATTCACTCTTTACGTTCGCAGTCAGCTTTGGACGGTCGAGTAAAGAGAACGGGTTTACCCGCGAAATCTTGTCAAGGAGGTTCTTAATTGAAACTACCTGCCACAAGTACGATATTTAATATCGTCCAACGGTCTTCACCGACCGGGGGTAAAATGCTACCGAATTAGAATGAAATGTTCAAGGCCATTTCTTCCGTGTATATTGTTTGTTGCTAACGGTCTTATGCAGCGTAACAAAAAGGTGGCATTGCGGTGTATAATTCAGAAGAAGTCGTCACCACATGCTTGTACTACATACACTTAGTACGTCAACAAATTCAAGAAAGTCTGAAGGTCAAGTCTTCCGCTGTATCAAACTCTGAAGCTTTCAAGAATTCAAAGGTATAAGTATGTGGAACATGAAGTCACAAAGAGGCAAATTTCACAAGTGATAAATGCACAAGGTCAAGGCAAGGAAACATGCTCAAGACTAAAGTCAAAGATCACATCAAGCATATTCACAAGAACAAGATCGAAGACTCAAGCATAGATGCTAGGTTTAAGATTTTGTAAAATGGTGTGACCTCCCTTAGGGGGAGATTGTTGGAAATGTGTTTTCCCAAAGAAAGTCTCGGTCACATCATTATTAGCATAGATCACGAGCCATAGTATATTTAGAACTTTGTAACTTGGAGCGACCTCCCTTAGGGGGAGATTGTTGGAAATACGTTTTACGTATTTATGAAGGATCGGTCGCTCCAACGATAATTATGTAATGGACTCGTGATCCACTTAGTTAAGTATAGTCCATATAGCCCACATGTAGGGTGGGCTATATATATACCCCTCCTAGCATGTTAGGAGGGGGTTGGTCATTCATTCATTATTCACTTTCATTAATCTAATCTCCTTTCTCTCTCTACACCTAATCTCCTTCTTCCCCATTTCTTCCACCAAATCCATAGATCTAATCCATCCATTTAACAAATCCTTAGATTAAGTAGGCCTACAATCATCATCTTAGCCCAAGTGCAGATACTTATTACAATATATAAACCATCTCTCATGTTCGTGAGAAGATCCCAATACAACCCTAAGTACCCCAAACAACCCAAAACTTAAAAAGAAAACAGGCTGAATTCAAAACTGTTTTGACCTCCGACTGTTGTAACCTGTTTTTGACCCACTTCCCGACCTCTAATTTAGTTCTCGTTTCTTGATTTAGAAATCCAATTCAAATACCTATCTAAGGCTAGTTTGATCGCATCTTGAATGTTCCTAGAACTCGAGATATGATCAAAACAATAGACTCAAAATTCTGCCCAGTTTTTAAAAATGGGTTTAACAAAATCAACCTCATTAATTAACCCTAATCCCTCTAATTACAAGCCCTAATTCATGTAATAATTATAAAATCATTAAAATACAGATTTTTATTAAAACCCTAACCTAAATCCATCATAAGATGATTAAATAAAACATAAAAACAATTTAATTGAAAAGGGTTTTGAAGGTTTTACCTTTAGATCAATGGAAGATAAAGAAAACCTAATTTTTATGAAGAACCCTAATTCTTCTCTTCTTTAGTCGACTATAAACACCAGGGGAAAAGAAAAATTCGTTTGGTATTGTGTATATTGTTCCTTATATAGCAAAACAATCCTTGTCCAAGTAAAACACTTGTTTCCTTTTTTCCTGTTTTCCTTTTTTTCTTTCTTTTTTTTTACCGACCCTACCCCTCAAAATTCGTTTTATATTTCTTTTTATTATTAATATATGTATTAATAATATTACCTTAATTTACCTTAATTTATTTCAGCTCCTAAAGCTCCCAAAACCTCAAAACCGTAAAACTAGTCAAATTTACGCGTTTTACCGTAAAAGACGTAAAATATACACTTTTAAAAAAATCTCAAATTTTGAAATAAACTTTATAAATAAGTCCTAAATGACTTAAAACCATCCCGAAAATATTCATATGGATAATTACCTCACCCGAGACCTCTAAATGCTATACCGAAAATCCTAAAAAAAATACTATTACTATAATACTTATATGTATACGTAAACACCACAATATCACCATTTTCATTTCACAGTCACCACTTGTGAGCTCATGAACATGAAATAACCGTTCCTCGATTTACTTATGAGTACTCTATACTCATAAACGATAACCACACCAACCTCGTTCACACAAAATAAACACGTAAACACAAAATTCAAGTAAGCACACATAAAATAACCTAAAAGTAAGACCAAGTGACAAACCCAAAACCACGGTTGTCACACCTTTCTCTCCAACTCTTTAACTTCATCCTCAAATAGATCTTTTGGGGTCGAGCAAGAGGTATTTGTAGCAACAACCTGATAAGCCAGTCTCCTTTACCTATTCGGTATACATGACCAAAGAAGTCAGAACTAGAAAAAATACTATAGGATGGCTGCATATGAAACACAGTGTGTTCGGGCTTAACTCATCCTTCTTAGCCTATACTCAACTCAATTCAATAGCAAAAAAGCCTCAATCTTGCAAGCTTTCAACTAGAGGAATATTTAGTCGGAGTACATAGCTTTAATATCCCAATATAGTTCGGTTTGAACACACTTGATGGAGCTTTACTAACCTATTAAGTGAAATAGTTAGCTTTAATATCTTTATGTTGCTTGCTCGTCAAAACTGTCTTCTGTTTGCAACAAGACCTAGTTTCTTGATTGTCATATAAGAGAGTGATAGACACCTCTAGAGATATGTTATATAAAAGAAGAAATACATCAATATTTCACAACTATAAAATGAGGTATTGTACATGGTACTCTCTATTTCAAGATCAGAATCATGGGCATAGGCAACAAAATGTACAGGATGAATAAAGGCTTAAGCGGGAAACTTTTAAATGGATTAACGATGGGACATATTACAAGATGAAGAATGGCGTCGGCCAGAAATATGTATAGTCCCAAAAGTGTAAATGCCTTATAGGGGTGTACTTTGGACAAACCTCTGACCTGATCTTTCATAACTAGTTAGCATGTACTAAAAATTAGAGATTAAACATCTATATCAAGCAATTCATCAGTAAACGATTTGCAACTCCCATTTTCTAAAATTGTGTTAGGACCAAATAAGTGATTTAGTTTGATTTGTCACTATGAGCTTAATCAGAGCATTTGGAACTTTAGATAGCAAAATTTGTCCCTGAAAACACTTACATTGATCCCGTCACAGCCGGTCCGCTCAAGATACTACAAATAAAATCTATCTTCTTTCATTGAATATCTTGTACAACATTATCTCTTGGTTTTTGTGGTACCCTCCTGATCCTTTGGCATGAATTTGGCTGGTATAGCCATGTGGCAACATGAATTCTCCTACCATACCAATTTAAATAACTTGTAAACAACAATATAATCGCCACTAATATGAAATTTGGACAGATTATCATAATGGTAGAACCCATTTATGATTCTTATATATGTGTAATGTCAGGTAGAAAATTTTTTTTTTTCAAAAAAATATTCATCACAAAAGACAAATAAACATCGAATAGATAAATCCAAACACATATAATTGCTTTGACTTTCGCTTACCCATTTTCTGATGGTTGAATATCAAGAAATCAATCTCCCATCCTAATGACAAACACCTGATAGACATTACAAAACAAACGATAAACCAATCAGTACTAAGGTCCATATTGACATAGACATTTTAACTATAGTTAATAAGATACAAAACACATGATATACATTTAACTACGACATTACAAAATAATTGCTTCCATAGAAGTAGTATTAGCATCAAATTCAAGCTAAATATTTGCCATCAACTAGTTCAATTGTGTAAAAAATAGCCAATAAAAACTAACAGGTGTGTGATTAATGAATGACGTTAATTACCAATTGTAAACTAATCTCACAGTATCAGTGTAGATCCCGCAGTTGACATGTGTTTGCCGTTGAGATAATAGTGAGGAAACAAAGTCAATGATGGTGAAGACTGAAGCAGTTGGTGATACCCATTTTGGTGGGAGGTGATGACGCAGTTTCATTAGTGGTGGTGGTGGGGCGGTGGATGGGGCTGAGAGGATTTGTTCACTGTCAAGTATGTGTTTTGATTGTATATTTTGGGTTCGTAGGTTTTGGAAGTAAGATGAAAGGATTTTGGGTTTCAATTTTTAATTTTTTGGTGAAAATTATGGAGGGATAATTTTCCCGTATAGATTTTAGGGGTAGGAAATCAATTTTTGGGGTAAAATTATTAAGAAGTTTAAAAATTTTGAGACAAGTTATTTTAGAAGAATCGTTTTTCTATTTAGAGACATGTTTTTCATAATATAACCAGTTTTTAAGTGTTTTAGCTTAAAAAGACGAGTTTTATAAAGAAAAACCAGTATTTATGCTCTCATCTCTTTATTTTTTTATAATAGAAAGTGGTTATCTTAAAACCGGTCTTTTTCAAGAGGTTTTTATAGCTTTTTGTGTAGTAGTGTTGACATTATCTTTGACTTTTTCTTCGATAAATGCCCGTGAAATCCCGTGTTTTCTTCATTTATGATCTTTTGTACCTATTTCACACTAAGCACAAAACCACGCGTAATTCTGACTTTTAAGATATTAAATACACGTTTTGGTTTGATTTTTCCTTGTTTTAAGTGGTAAAAGGATAAGTGTTTACACACTTATTACAAGATCATGAAGATTTTGCGTAGGACTCTTAATATCTTTCTTACTTTTCACAGTGTGTGAAGAAGCAAGGACATATGGAAATGTGTCCTAGTGAGATATTTGATGATCTCAAATGGCTCTAGACTCGATCGTGCATTTTGGATTTTAGTGATCGGAGTCTGGAGAGGAGTGCCACCTTTTTTATATCAATATATTCGAAGTGAATAAATTGATACATTATGCGTTGTCTGTAACATTCCGTGACGTGCTACTGGTATCATGCTTTCTTCCTGATTCCATTCTCTTGCAACCTTTAGTCTCCAAATTGTCAACCATTTGACCATTCTCCTTTTGCAGCTGCATCTGATTTTCTTGCTTCCAATTATCATAAGCAAGTTGAAGTCATGATCTTTCTTGAAACAACTGCGTAAGAGAGTTCATGTATTTGAACACGGTTCCTTGGAAGCCTTGAATCTCAGTATGCATATCTTCAAGGAATGACTTGTAGAGCCTTGAATTTTCTTTCTTGGCAACATCGAATTGAAGAAAAATCGATAATTGTTGCAGAAGAACTAGAAGTACAGATACGGATTCAATGTGATTAATGTATTCTTTGTCAATTTTCTGCTGAAGAATATCCAAGTTTATCATCAAGGCGTCAATGAAGAAAGGAGCATCTTGACCAAAGACTGCCACAAAGGGTGGTCCATACGTGAGCTTTGTAAGCTGTCGAGATGACATTCAAATTGTCTGAATATTACTTGACATCTTTTTCTTTCTTCTTCTTGCATCTTCTGCAATTCTCCCTCTTGAGATATCGAATTCAACCAATCCATTGAAATTCGATGACAAATGATGGTAAGGATTACTTATCGATCGAGCAATGAAAGAAAGTAATTGTGTTTGTTGTTGTAGATACGGTGTTTTACTAATCGTGGAGAAACTGAGAAATAAAGTCACGGGATTTTACAAACTACCAATTAAACCGTAAATAATCAAAAGTTCTTGATTTCTTGATTTGTGAAGAAAAATTTATTAAATCCCCTAATTATGTGTTCTCGAGAAACCAAAAATTCCGAGAAAAGTAGATCACGTTTTTGAAAAATCTCGGAATATTTGTGAAGATTCCGTAATATATAAGATCTCGGAATAATATTATTGCGAAAACTCAAAATATCTCGGAATAATGAAATTATTGCGAAATAATGAAATTATTGCGAAAAACCAAAGATCTCGGAATAACCAGCTTCAAAGATTTCGCAATAATGGAATTCACAGAGATTTCACAATAATCTATATAAGAGATTTCACAACAACTGAATCCACACAGATTTCGCAGTAATCTCAAAAGACCAGATTTCGCAATAATAGAAACAAAGTAGCAGATTTCGCAATAATGTAAACCCTAGTTATTGCGAAAATACCAGATTTCGCAATACCAAATACCCTAGTTATTGCGAAAAGATTTTAAGCATGGATTACTCAATAAACTGGTTGTTTCGTAATAAGTGAATAAAAATGAGATATTTGCTTACAAATTCGTGATTTTAACCAATCCAAAGTACCTAAATCCCTAGGATATATGTAGATCACTTGAAACAACAAAACCATTTTTTTGGATCTTGGGTTTTGGGTCTAAAAACTCACGAAATCAATGAAACAAACACAAAAACAAACCAATCATCCCATGGCTCTTGATACAAATTGTAGGTCTACGTAATCCTTGGATTATCTAAACTTTGGAATGATCTAAAGAGAGAGAGAGAGAGATAGATGAAGAACTAGAGAGAGAAAGTAGAGAGAGGTTGGAGAGAATAAGAGAATATTAGATTAGAAAAGTGTGAAATATGAGAACCAACCCCTCCTAACATGCTATGAGGGGGTATATATAGCCCACCCTACATGTGGGCTTTGTGGGTTATATGTTTACATACTGGATCATGAGCCCATACTAGATGTATCTTGTTGGAGTGACCGATCCTTCCTAAATACGTAAAAATGTATTTCCAACAGTAACCAACCGTACTAACGAATTTAGATGATATACTTGAACAAGTTCGAAAAATAACATAGGACAAATAATTCTAAAGCTTTGATATTTTGTTTTGGTAGAAAAGAAAACAATCTCAGTTTCTTGTTCTAGCCACCATGACTCGAGATTTAGTGCAAGATTCTATAGTAGCTTCGAAACCCGCTTTTTCTATAAGTGGAAGGGTACCATGGATACGAAAAACAAGACTCACACCTACATCTTTGGAGATGCTTATTTGCTTGAAGGATCACTTAGACGAAAAAACGTACACTGATATGAGTGAAATCTCATATCAATAATATCACAAATCACCCTAAAACACAAAGCAAATACCTAATTTTTATTCATAAAAGTAGTATTATGGTATGTTTTGTTGTTTGTGCTTGTGTAGGTAAAAAGATACAATTTTGGAGCAAACAAGTGAAATCAAGCCTTATTAATAAAGAAAATACAAAAGGAGGATGAAAAGTGACAAGCCTTGCAAAGACAAAGGACCTTTCTTGACAGCTTTTAAAGATGAGGGACTAAAAGTATAATTATGTAAAAGTCAAGAACAAAGTCAAATTTGGTCAACTCTCAAGTCAAATGGTCAAAGGATGATTTTTGAACAAGTTTTAAGTTAGAAGGACTAAACATGACAAGGAAATAAAGCTTGGAGCTCAATTTTACAATCTGCCAAGTCAAGGGGTTAAAAGTGCCAAAAGTGAACCAAGTTTGATATTAATCCGTGTGGTAGCTTATTCAACCAATGAGAGGCCTTGAATATTGTCACTTGGATTGCCATATCATGTGCCACCTCACCCACTTAGCCGCCACACCATTTAATAACTAAATCTGTATAGTGAAATCCCACTCACCTATTTCAACCAATAGAAAATCATGAAATGGATAATGATCCGTGACTTATTCTTTCCACCAATAACATAACACCACCTCGCACATTCAAACTTATACGAGCCCAGGAACGATTGGAAGCTAGAGTGCATATCAGAGTTTGATATAAACATGAAAATTACTCCAAATCAAGAGACAAAGACAACCCAACCACTCAATTAGCTTGGAAGTGACTACATCAAAAAGCCCCAATTCCAGTTCTTCAACGGATATATTCAATCAACAGAATCAAGCCATGTGGAAGCATATGATTTGCTCCAATAAGTCATCTACCTCCAACAAACTCCATCCCAGCTGCTATAAATACCCTTTAGTGTTTCATTTCTTGTATGTACTTAGTGTGTGTTTTTTCACACACTTACTTCAATTCTCCTAATTTTGAGTTAGCTAGTTAGTTAATCACTCCTCTCAAGTGATTGACAACCACTTGAGAGTTAGTTAGTTAGTTGTAACAAACTGTAACCTCCATTCTTCCATTAATGAACATTCATTTTCATTTCACTTAAGTTCTACTGCTCATATCTTCATAATCCTTCATTCCTACTATTGCTGTGTTTCTATTGACCGTTCTTGATCAATGGAATGTGTTTGATGTCACTTGGAAGCCTGTAGCTGGTTCAGACGAGTTTCAATTAAATTCCTAGCCAAAATTTCAGATTGTAGCAGGGGTGTAGATTGGTAGCTGTAGATGTTGATATGATGGATTGTGGTTGTTGATTAATGGTGTTTTAGCTGATAATAGAGAGCTCAACGCTCCTCTACTTCATCAAAGGCTTCATCAAGTTAAAAGGAACACATTTTCTAGTTTAAAATTCCTCTTAACTGTTTTTGCATGCTTAATACCTAGAAATAGCTCTTGATTGCTGAATTGTAATTGTGCTATTGTACTTGTGGTGTGATTTTGATGTTCTGATAGTTTACTTGTAGTCCTATGGCTTTTAATTTAGTTTTTGTTTGATAAAATTTGCTTTACATCAGTCAAGTTTCATCAATATTCATCTTTGTGTTCTTCCAAGTAAACTTGTTGGATTTTTGAGTCAAACTAGTTCATTTTAGTCACTAAACAAGTTTTGATAAGTTTCAAGTGCTGTCATAAACAAATGCTCAAAAAGACTTTAGAAACTTTTGAAATCAGTCCAAAAGTGGTGTTTGGTTTTAAGTCATTTTTGTGAATCAGCTTTTAAGACCTGTTGTTTTAAGCTCATTTACACTCAATAGCTACATACAAGTTCACTTGAAAGGTTTTGTGGTCAAAACTAAGTTCAAACAGGCAAATAGCATCTAAAAAGTTTGGGCCAGTTCTTGTATATGAACTTCAGTCAAAACAAGCTAACTTTGATCACTTGCCATTTGTTTGTTAGTTGATGAATTTAGCTGAATTTTGTTCTCAGTCTTAGCTTATCATATGAGCTTTCAAGATTAGAAAGGAAACAATACAGTTTTCAGTTTTAAGTTGGATACAAGCTTAATAATAAGCACTTGAGCATTTTCAAGTTTATGTGACAGTAAGCAAACTGTTTTTCCATATCTCTTAATCTACTCCATAAAATACTCAATTTTCTTTCACAAAAGTGTTTGCAAACATGTCTTGAATATGTATTTCAGATTTCAACTTTTTGGAAAATTTGGTCAAACTTGGTCAAAATAAGCTATTGTGGCTTAAAGTAAATTGCATAAATCGTCCCTAAAGTTTGGCAAAAATGCATGTTTCGTCCCACATGTTACGGAAGTGCAAGAATCAACCCTATTTAGAAATTAAAATGCAAATATCGTCCTTGTGGAGAAAATGCTTGGGACGAAACACGTAAAATGACAAAAATATTTTGGACGAAACATGCAAGATAGCAAAACCTCAAGGATGAAAATTTACAAAATAGTTTGATTTTAGGACGATATCAGCACTTATAAAATATTTGGGACAAAATTTTCAAAATGGCCAAACTTCAGGGACGATTTATGCAATTCCCTCTTTGGCTTATTTGATATTCCAACTTATTTTCTTGGTCATTTTCCAAACCAATTGACATCCCAAGCTTTGTGTCACTAGCTTAATCTGTTTCAACAAGAAAATCACTTTGTGGAAGTCTAGAAAAGTTTTGAGCTTAATTTGAGCTTATTGTAATAAGCTAATTCGAGTTTTACTGGCTTTTAACCAATTTCCTTGGACTGGTCTAGCTCATTTTCATTTTTAAGCATTTTGGAAAAAACTAGAGTCGTTTTAGTGGATTAATAAGCTCAAACGAGCTTATTGATATCTGATATGAGTGAAATTACTCATATCAATTGTATCATAAAACGAACATAAAATGCTTAATTTGTATGAATTTGGTATTATATATGCTTGTTTCTTGTTTCATGTGTGTAGGTACCAAAGTTCACGAAAACCGGCAAAACCGACATGAGAGTGAAGAAAATATCAAAAGGCCCAAAGACAATTCGTTTTTCGAGGATTCAAGTTTTATAAAGTTAAATAGGCTTTAGTAGGACCCACATTTGCTTATTGGGCCTAAAAGCCCAATTATGAAAGTTTGGAACTTATCGGGTCTTGGCCCAAATCAAAAGGCCCAAAACATGATAATAAGTGAACGGTGGGAGTAGTATCCATTTCATGGTAAACAAAATCCCATATCAAAAGGCCCAACGACAAATATATGTGACGGTAGAGTGTTATTCAATTTGGATCCATTCAAAAGCCCATGAAGTATTATACAAAGTTATGTGACGGTGACAAAGTGATATAAACTTTTCACTTTAGGTTTATTTGGTCAAAACCTATGGTTACACACAAAGAGAGACACAGAGATAAACATGAGCAGCCACAAACCCTAGCATTTTGGGGTTTCCAAATCTTGGGCAATTGAGAGCCACACGCTCCAATTAGTTCCCAAGTATATCAGGAGGAAGAAGATGCTACCAAAGGATCCACGTGGCACCTATTCACGTCATTCCTCTCTTTTGATTGGATGATACACTGCAACCCAGTGAGAGGGCCAATAATATCAATCCACCTCAGCAAAGAAGAAGCACAACAAGCACACCTTGTGACACAGTGGCAATCCGTGTGCACAAGGGTGTTTTTCAGCCCTTAGATCAAGTTTGTTTGAAGAAAGAGAAGAATAAGAAGATCCAAAGGCTACAAATCGTTCTTCCTCAACAATCAACCTCTCGGGTCAGGCTATAAATACCCCCGATTTTATCATGTATTATATCATTTTCTTTCTTTTAAAGTTATAATGTTAATTTAGTTTTAGGAAATTGTATGTTTATTTTAAAAGTATTGTAATAATTTTCAGGAATTAATGAAAGTGATTTTTAGCCTCATCTTGTTTTTACCTTGCAATATTATTCTATTAAAGTTTATACAGTTTATTTTTCTATACTAAATTGATATTATGTGAGAGGTTGTTTAAATGAGCTCATTCCATAGCTCAATTGAATAATTTAGAGTAAGATTAGGGATACATTATTTATTCCACTGAATAAATAAATAAAAAGATGCTGGTTCGATTCAAAGTGGTGGTTTCGAGATAACTGTTGGTTCGAGATGTTTGGATGTTAATGGTGGTTCGTTCTTGATTCGATGACGATTTAAATAAGTCCGCTCAGCGCGCTACTTCTACATCAAAGAGTTCTTCATAAATCAGGTTAAGCTCTTTTATGATTTTTCGAATGAATCTGTTTCGTATTAAGTTTTGCTGTTAGTATTTTAAGTTTTGCTGATTGTTCGTTTAATTTTCTCAAGTTTTTGTTAAATCTATTTTTAATTTTTATTACATGTTATATGATAGACTGCAATTAGTTTAACTGATTGTACTTAAGATGTTAATGATGGAGTCATATTTCGTATCTGTTAATGATTCTATTTTATGATCTTATTAATAATATGACCGATTATGATTGCTGATTGTCTTAGATTGGTAAAATAGCTGAGAGTCTCCTTGCTTGTTATTTTTTTTTAAAATGATCTATAAGATTCTATGAAACCTGATTTCACTAGGTTTGCTTGAGTATTCGTGATTCATATCTGCTGGTTTAATTAGATTTTTTTCTTCATGTAGTTTGGTTTTAGTCTGCTGAAATCACTTTCAAAATAGTTGTTATAAGTGAGTTTGAGTAACTAAGATCAAGGTTTAGTGGATCTGTTATTTCTGCTTTGTTTAGCTGGTTAGACGTATCATATGTTGTAGAATAGCATGGTCTTGGTTTATTGCTGAATTAATGGTTCGGATTTAAAGTTTTTAATTGATAAATGATAGGTGTGTAAACACCCATCTTTTCTACCACTTAATTACAATAATAACCGGACCAAAACGTGTATTTTATGTCTTTTATGTCGGAATTATGCGTGGTTTGTGTTTTTGTTGTGATTTAGGATGAAAAGGTGAAAAATGGAGAAAACACGGACATTCACGGGCATTTACGGACTTTTATTAAAGAAAAGGATGAAAGACGAAGTCAAGAAGTCAAGAGTACAAAAAGAACGGAAGTCCACGACCAATTCTGAAGATTTATCGAAGAAAAAGTCAAAAGACGGAAGTTTATCAAAAGCCGAGGAATTCAAGTCTATTTTATTGAAGAATTTAAAGACGAGTTCAAAAGAAATCCCGAAGTCAAAAGTCCCTTTAGTCCAAGATTAAAGAAGATTAGAAGAAAAGGACTAAGTACGCAATTAATGAAGATTAAAAGAAGGAGGGACTTAATTATGCAATTAAGAGTAAAGGAAAGAGGGGAGGAAGCTTCCTTAATCCTCCCCTATAAATAGATTAGGATGTTTATTTTTCACTCTTGTTGGCTAAGGTGACAATTAGTCTTCCATCATTTTCATATATTGTCATTTACTTTTCATGTCATTTAAATTCATGTTATGCACCTTAATTACCATTTAATTCCAAGTAAGTTTTCATTTTAATTCTTGTCAAATCTTTATTTTATCTTGTCAATCTCTTATCTACCTTTCTTATTCTTTGATTTGTTTTGTTTATGTTATGTTCATGTTCATGCTTTTATTTTGATCTAAGTGGTTTTTGATTATTGTGGTAAAAGTTGTTTGATTTCGTGTTTTTAATTGTTTGTTAATGCTTATTTGTTGATTCGTTACTATTTATAATTATCTGTGTGTTTGAATTTGGTTATTTTGTTATTATATCTGCTGCTACTGTTTTCCTTGTTCTTCGGGGGTGTTTGCCTTGTTTTTGATCTTTCCAGGAAGAGTTCCGAGTCAAGGGAAGGAAAGGACTGAAGTGTTCATTCGGAAGTCCAAACTTCCGAACCAAACTTGTTCATTCGGAAGTCTTAAACTTCCGAACCAAGCAAGCTTCATTCGGAAACTTCCGAACCAAGGTTTCATTCGGAAGTCCAAAACTTCCGAACCAAGACTCTTCATTCGGAAGTCCAAAACTTCCGAACCAAGGCTTCATCCGGAACTCCAAAGTTCCGAACCAAGGGTTTAATCCGGAACTTTTCAAAAGTTCCGAATCAACTTAAAGTTCCGAATCAAGGACCAAAGTTCCGAATAAAGGCTGTTCATTCAGAAGTCAGAAACTTCCGAGTCAAGGTTGTTCATTCGGAACTTCCATAAGTTCCGGATCAAGGGTAATCTTCCGACTCAAGAAAGGTTCATTCGGAAGTTCTAAACTTCCGAATCAAGGAGCTTCATTCGGAAACTTCCGAATCAAGGGGTGACCTAATACTTCCGAATCAAGGCAGAATTTACAAGTTCCGAATCAGCAAGTTCCGAACGAAGCATTGTTTTGGATAAGTGACATATTCAGACCAATTTGTTCCGGATCAAGGATTTTGGTAATATTCCAAGTGAAGAAGAATCATTTCAACCAAAGGTGACATTTAGGACGAGTGATTGTTCCAAACGAAGGTTTATTCCGAATGAGCTGTATTCAGGTTCTTATTAGCTTTTGTCTTTGATTTTTATTTTCAAGCTTTATTTTTCTTGCCTTTTATTTAATTGCACTTTTAGATTATTTGCCTTAGTTTTAGTCGCACTTTAAGTTTGCCTTAGATAGATTTAAGTTTACGTCATTTTACTTTAGTCCCCTTTAATTTTAGTCACGTTTTTAAATACTTGCACTTTACTTTAATTAGACTTAGATTTACTTTAATAGCACTTTTACTTTAATTGTTTTGCACCTTTTACTTTTAAAACACTTCAACGACACATCTTTGATTCCACCAAAATAAAACGAAGTCACACATAGAGAACTAAGATCAATTCGATTAGACCAACACAACGAACTTTAATCTTTAATTTTTATACGGGCAAAAGCCATGTATCAAATGGCGCCGCTGCCGGCTCTTTTCGTTAAGATCAACAGTTTTCTGTGCTAGACATGTTGCTTTTTGGGATCCGTTTACTTGTGCACGTTATTTTTCTTGCATAAAAAAAAAAAAAAATCATAAATCATAAAAATTAAAAATTGATAAAAAACCATAAAAATTAAAAATATCAAAAATCCAAAAAGATTTTATCTTTATTGTATATATATATTGTCTTTGCGTTTGGTTTCTTTTTCTTTTGCATTTTCAGGTGTATGCGTACTAGATCTTCTAATTATCAAGAGCCCGAGCCTCAAGAAGATTTAGATATGGCAGGTGTTAACAACAACAATCAACTACCGCACCTCAACAATAACAACAATGCTCTTCCACAGCCCGATCTTCGGACCATGGAGGAACTTTGTCAACCAACAATGTTTGGACGAGGAGGACCGATTGCGCTGATGCAAATCAACGCTCCTGAGTTTTCGTTGAAGCACCACATGATTCAGCAAGTACAAACAAACCCATTTAGAGGATTGCCTGATGATGATGCCAACAAACACCTCGACAAGTTCATTACAATCACCCAAAGCATGAAGTTGCCTGGGGCCACAATGGATGTCCTCCACCTACAACTCTTCCCACATACTTTATCGCATCATGCCGAGAAATGGTTTGATCGTCTCCCGAGGAATTCTATTCACACTTGGGATGACATGACTCAACGCTTTCTTTCGCGCTACTTTCCACCATCCATGGTCACAAGCCTTCGCAATCAGATTAGCGGTTTCATGCAAGATCCCGATGAATCTCTTTTTGATGCATGGGAGAGATATAATGTCTTGATCGACCGTTGTCCAAACCACAACATGCTTCCGGTCACCTTGATCGATACTTTCTACAACGGATTGACTTTTCGAGATCGTGATACGATCAATGCAGCCGCCGGTGGCACATTCATGAAAAGGAGACCCGAGGAGTGTAGAGATTTAATTGAAAACATGACTACTCATCATAAGAACTGGGATTCCTCTGCTTCTTCTAGAAACAACACGAGAGTCAATGTTTCTTCTACCTCAGCAAACCCTGAGATGACCGAACTCACCCGCATGATGGCTGAAATGAGCAAAAGTATTACGCTTCTCGCTTCAAACCAACAACAACAACAAGTTAAAGCAGTCGCTAATCCTTGTGAAACATGTGGCGGTCCTCACTCATACACCGATTGTCCTTCGACACAAGGAAATCCGGAAAATGTGTATGCTGCTTACGGTAATTATTCACCGGAAAATTACCAAGCTAGATAACAAGGGGATAGAAATCTGCTGAGCTACCGTTCCAACAATTACCTCTCACCCGGTTTTTATCCTCAAAACCAAAACCCCGCCAACAACTACAATAGAAGCAACCAAATCCCACCTCGTGCTTCTAACCCTTATCAACCACCCACCCAACAACACCCACCCATTAATCCCGATGTTGACACCATCATGAGAACTCAAGGTGAGCAAATCAAGAATTTACAGAGCCAAATAATAAATTTGAAAGGAGATATCTTGAAGCAAGGTAATGACATCAGAACCGAGGTTCGTGAAAACCTTCAATCCTCCTTCATCACTCAAACAACTGAATTAAAGTATCTGTTGGCTAGTTTCTTGCCCGAAGCTCAACCTTCTTCTTCTTCGGGTTCTCTACCTTCAAACACCGTCACTAATCCGCGAGCTAATGTGAGTGCTATAACTACGCGTAGTGGACTTACCATTGTCGATCCACCTATTCCACCACCATCATCTACACCTCCTCCACCACCATGTATCCCTACTCCTCCTACACCTAGTAATAGTACACCATTACCGTCTCCGCCTCGTCATGACGATGTATCTCGGAAGGACCCTTCAACATCACAACCTTCACCGACTACACCTTCACCCAACCCTTATCAACCCAGAATCCCATACCCTTCTCGCATAGGCAAGACCAACGAGCTAACCAAGAATGACTGTCAAGTATCGAAATATATGGATATGCTATCTAAAATGACCATCAACATTAGCCTTGTTGAAGCACTTTGCCACATGCCGAAATTTGTCAAAGCATTCAAGGAATTGCTTAGCAAGAAGGAGAAGCTGATTGAACTCGCCAACACACGATTAAATGAAAACTGCTCTGCAGTCCTTCTTAGAGAACTTCTGGAAAAGCTTGGAGATCCCGGTCGTTTTGTGTTGCCTTGCGTGTTCAACAAAACTAAAGAATTTACTGCCCTTGCTGATCTCGGGGCTAGTATTAATTTGATGCCACTCAGTGTTTGGAAAACACTATCATTACCCGATCTCATTCCAACAAAGATGACTCTCGAACTTGCAAACCGCACTCTCGCTTACCCCGTTGGTATAGCCGAAGACGTGTTTATCAAAGTGGGCACATTCACTTTCCCGGTCGATTTTGTCGTAGTTGATTATGAAATGGACCCTCGTATTCCTTTAATACTTGGTCGGACATTTTTGAGAACCGGACGTGCTTTAGTAGATGTGGCCGAAGGTGAGTTAATCTTACGAGTCGGGGATGATTATAAAATTTTTAAAATGGGGAAGCTTACAGGCAAATCCTTTGGAGGCCGAGAATCAGTGAATATGATAAATGTGCTCGATGACTTTACCATCTATGACAATCCTCTATTCGAGTCTTCCACTGATAATCCACTCTTTGAAGATAATGTGGATGATTCTCACTCTACTTTGGACGCTTCTCCCATTTATGATTCTCAACCGGTCTTCGATGCTTATGATGATGATGATTCTAGCTCAGACTCGGATGATTTTGATTGTACTTCTGAGTATCCCGAGCTGCCCACTTTTGATGATTTCGATGAGGCTGATACTCTCTCGAGTGATTCTTCACATGATGAAGATCCTCCGCCATCACTCGATCCTACTTTGGACGATTATTCATTTGAGGAAGATTTCTCTGAATTTCTCAACACATACTTCCCTCATGAGAGTGATGCTCCTCCTTTGGACTTTGAAGATTATCGTCTTGATCCTACTTTGGATTTGAAGAGCATTTTGTCAAAGGAGAAGAAACCGGTCGACACCGAAATCCGTTGCACTTATGATTTGACACCTCTTTGTCCCACTTCTGAGGACGAGGTTGTGCTTCTTTGCGGATCTTCTTCACACTCGGCTGAGCCTGAGTGCTATTTTCCCTTAAAGGAAAAGGTGTTCGACCCTGGTATTGAAGTCTTTAAGCCATCTCAGTATCCACCTGATGAAATAAAAGGAAAAATCTTTGGAAATCTTGAAGACAAGCTTGCACTTAACCCTTGCTTCTACTGTGCTCCATCACTGCTTAAGGGAACCTTGCCACTTCTCTTTTGGCTTGCCTTGTTCGCCTTAAGCTCTTGCTTATTGATGGATGAAAACTATGTCTTTGATCCTGGTGGATATGTTTCATGCTACTTCCGTTGATGATCAAGGTCGAGTCAGGCTCACGACTCGGTTAACAAAAACCAAGCGCTTCTTGGGAGGCAACCCATGCATCTATCTTTCCGCTTTCTTTACCATAAGTGTAGGGGGGACCCTTTGGATTGCTATTTCCTCTCCTCACTTCTTAATCAGGGATTCGAGCTTCAATGATCCACTTTTGATGATTCTTGACGACCCGTGATTCCATGTTCTATTTCTTCCCGGTTCTATCCTAAACTCTTTTCGATTCACTATTTTATATTTTCTCAATATTAAAATAGGAATCTCTTTAGTTGTCTTTTCCTTAGCGAGATTTAAACAACGTGCACAATGTCCTAAGTGTAGGGGAGCTTACTCCCACATGCTTAAACATTGAGGACAATGTTTATCTTAAGTGTAGGGGGACTTCTATCGAAGTTAAGTGGTCTTTTCCTTGTATTTGTCCTCATTTTAACCGGAAAATCAATTTTTCGACATTTTTCAAAATTTTTGATCTATTTTGGCCTATTAGTTGTTATCTTTGTATAGTTATTTTCTTTCTCTGCTAGAATAAATCTTTGAATAAGTGGTTTTAATTTTCAAACGTTGTGAATCTTTTGACTCGACCCGAGTTTACTCTAGCTAGTATCCTTAACGTGTTTAAGTTAAGTTTTGCTAGGCTTTTATATAGGGAGCTATAAAACGCGAAAGTCTTAACTCTCACGGGTTAAGAACAAGAACTTTTCGCAAGTTCCTATAATTGATCCTAGAGAGTCGTTTATCAAGGGAACTTTAAAATGCGATTTCTAAGCTTGAAAAAGTCTAAGAATTTGCAAGATCCTATAGGCGACTCGAAAACCCAAAACTTTGATTTAATAGGCTAAGTATCCACGAGTCTCATTACTTGAGATTTTAAACTGTGGAGAACGAGAGATGATAGAGTCAATTATAAGTTCGGTATTCTTTCGTGAATTTACGGGAGTTGATTATAAGCCTATTCTCCCATCGCTTGCTAATAAATTTATCTGCTAATAAATAAGGTTGTACGATTTGAAAAGTTACTTAGCTTCTAGCCCCAGATCGTTTAAAAGTTGCTCGGTAATGACGAGAGTTCATAGCCAAGGCATAACTTATGAAGCGGGCGCGAAGATTGGCGAGTCCGAAAAGGCCCTAACAAGGCATGAGGGCTATGTTTTGTTGCTAAAGATCCAAAGTGATGTGAAGAATCATTTATCGAAAATCAATGTGAAGGATCGAGACACACGACGTAAAGCAAAAACTCCCCAAAAATCATGGAGAAGTGTATCCGAAAAGACCCTAACAAGGTATGAGGATAAATAGATCCAAGTCATAAAAGGAGGCAGATCGTTGTATATCAAAGTCCAAAATAAAGATTGGAGAAAAATGAAGAAGTCGTGGTCCAAGTATGAATCTCTCAAAACTTCGAGTGAAGAAATTCCATTATGAAGAGAAGACCATTATTTCATGAACGTCTCTCAAGATTTGAAGTATGAAGTCGCTGCCAAATATCGGCCTGAGAAAGGTCTCAAATCGCGAACCAAGTTATGCCAAGATATGAACTTTTTGATATCCCGAGAAGCAGTTTTAAAAGATTTGGTCCTTTAGCTAACTATTGATTAAATCGTGCACTTTATTTTCAGACTAAATAATTATCGAAATAAGTCAAACAATGCATCCTCGTGATCATTCAAGACAAATAATAAAATATAAGAGATACACCTAGAAATAAGGGAGTCTAAGTGAGTAATTGACCCACATGAGTTCGTGTTAGTTTACTAACTTATAATAACAATGATCTCGTTTTTAAGCTTGGTTTGGAGAAAGTGAAAACTTGAGGATGATGATTATTCATAACATTTTCAAAACCCAAGGTATGCTTTTGATTTCTTTATTTTGTATGTTTTTAATTTTCTATCTCTTTAATAAAGGCCAACGTGGATTGTTTATGATGAAAAGTGTAATCTTGCTTTGTAACTAATGCATTGCATGAGGACATTGCAATGGTCAAGTGTAGGGGATTTGATAGGTGTGTAAACACCCATCTTTTCTACCACTTAATTACAATAATAACCGGACCAAAACGTGTATTTTATGTCTTTTATGTCGGAATTATGCGTGGTTTGTGTTTTTGTTGTGATTTAGGATGAAAAGGTGAAAAATGGAGAAAACACGGACATTCACGGGCATTTACGGACTTTTATTAAAGAAAAGGATGAAAGACGAAGTCAAGAAGTCAAGAGTACAAAAAGAACGGAAGTCCACGACCAATTCTGAAGATTTATCGAAGAAAAAGTCAAAAGACGGAAGTTTATCAAAAGCCGAGGAATTCAAGTCTATTTTATTGAAGAATTTAAAGACGAGTTCAAAAGAAATCCCGAAGTCAAAAGTCCCTTTAGTCCAAGATTAAAGAAGATTAGAAGAAAAGGACTAAGTACGCAATTAATGAAGATTAAAAGAAGGAGGGACTTAATTATGCAATTAAGAGTAAAGGAAAGAGGGGAGGAAGCTTCCTTAATCCTCCCCTATAAATAGATTAGGATGTTTATTTTTCACTCTTGTTGGCTAAGGTGACAATTAGTCTTCCACCATTTTCATATATTGTCATTTACTTTTCATGTCATTTAAATTCATGTTATGCACCTTAATTACCATTTAATTCCAAGTAAGTTTTCATTTTAATTCTTGTCAAATCTTTATTTTATCTTGTCAATCTCTTATCTACCTTTCTTATTCTTTGATTTGTTTTGTTTATGTTATGTTCATGTTCATGCTTTTATTTTGATCTAAGTGGTTTTTGATTATTGTGGTAAAAGTTGTTTGATTTCGTGTTTTTAATTGTTTGTTAATGCTTATTTGTTGATTCGTTACTATTTATAATTATCCGTGTGTTTGAATTTGGTTATTTTGTTATTATATCTGCTGCTACTGTTTTCCTTGTTCTTCGGGGGTGTTTGCCTTGTTTTTGATCTTTCCAGGAAGAGTTCCGAGTCAAGGGAAGGAAAGGACTGAAGTGTTCATTCGGAAGTCCAAACTTCCGAACCAAACTTGTTCATTCGGAAGTCTTAAACTTCCGAACCAAGCAAGCTTCATTCGGAAACTTCCGAACCAAGGTTTCATTCGGAAGTCCAAAACTTCCGAACCAAGACTCTTCATTCGGAAGTCCAAAACTTCCGAACCAAGGCTTCATCTGGAACTCCAAAGTTCCGAACCAAGGGTTTAATCCGGAACTTTTCAAAAGTTCCGAATCAACTTAAAGTTCCGAATCAAGGACCAAAGTTCCGAATAAAGGCTGTTCATTCAGAAGTCAGAAACTTCCGAGTCAAGGTTGTTCATTCGGAACTTCCATAAGTTCCGGATCAAGGTTAATCTTCCGACTCAAGAAAGGTTCATTCGGAAGTTCTAAACTTCCGAATCAAGGAGCTTCATTCGGAAACTTCCGAATCAAGGGGTGACCTAATACTTCCGAATCAAGGCAGAATTTACAAGTTCCGAATCAGCAAGTTCCGAACGAAGCATTGTTTTGGATAAGTGACATATTCAGACCAATTTGTTCCGGATCAAGGATTTTGGTAATATTCCAAGTGAAGAAGAATCATTTCAACCAAAGGTGACATTTAGGACGAGTGATTGTTCCAAACGAAGGTTTATTCCGAATGAGCTGTATTCAGGTTCTTATTAGCTTTTGTCTTTGATTTTTATTTTCAAGCTTTATTTTTCTTGCCTTTTATTTAATTGCACTTTTAGATTATTTGCCTTAGTTTTAGTCGCACTTTAAGTTTGCCTTAGATAGATTTAAGTTTACGTCATTTTACTTTAGTCCCCTTTAATTTTAGTCACGTTTTTAAATACTTGCACTTTACTTTATTTAGACTTAGATTTACTTTAATAGCACTTTTACTTTAATTGTTTTGCACCTTTTACTTTTAAAACACTTCAACGACACATCTTTGATTCCACCAAAATAAAACGAAGTCACACATAGAGAACTAAGATCAATTCGATTAGACCAACACAACGAACTTTAATCTTTAATTTTTATACGGGCAAAAGCCATGTATCAATAAATCATTAGATAGTTAGCTGATTTGTGTTGTAGTCTGCTGATAAGTTTGATTTAGCTTATTCTAGTTGACTGATTTGCTATATTGATTTGCTGAAATGGTTTTTATGGATTTGCTTTGAGTACCATTTTTATTATATCAGTTATTTAGATTATTTAACTGTTAATTGGGATACTGATTCTTTGTGGTTTTAATACGCATGTTTGGATTTAGTATAATCACTTTGTCTAAAAATTTGATTTCCAAAAATATATATCAAAATCTACTCATTGTAGGTCTCGAACTCGAGACCTGCCGTTCACAACCAAGCGTGTGCACCATCTGAGCTATAGTCTCATATTTGTTTAATTTTGTTTTGAACCATTAATATACTATTACAATCTTGGCCTATCAGTTTTATTTCACACGTTTTACTTTACATTTGTTAAGTTTTTTTTTTAATTTTAATCAATAATAAATATTATTTACTTTAAATAAATAAAAGTTTTAATTATTCAGTTCAAAATAATTAGTTTAAAGAATAAATAAATATTAGTTTAAATAAAAATATAAAAAAATAAAAATAAATAAGTATTTTATTACTTTTAAAATTTATATAGATTTAAATAATTTTCTTTTTTAAAAAAAATCTACTTTAAATGAATTCTGTTTAAATAGGTTTTTAAATAAAGTATAAAAAGTAAAAATATTTTGGTTTAAATATTGTCTGTAGATTTTAATTCGGGATACGATTCATGCACTTTAGGTTAAAATTGTTTAGGATTAAATTAGATAAAAACTGAAATCAAATTCAAATCGATTGTCCAATTCAAAACGAAAGTCTCAAATTTACAAGTTCCTTGTGTACAATGAACCGGGATCACTCTCGTGTTTAATTGATTCGTCATTAGCTTATTTTTGGATTATTACCTTTTCCTAAAGGTAATTTCCTAAATTTGTTCTATAACGTATTAAATTAAAATACGCCGACATTTCCCATCACATCAAAAAATTTGGCGCCGCTGCCGGGGATCTTGTGTACGATTCTTTGATAGGCGTGAAAACACCCATCCTTTTACCGCTTAATTATAATAATAACCAAGCCAAAACGTGTATTTTATGTCGTAAATATCGGAATTATGCATGGTTTGTGTTTTTATTGTGTTTTAGGACAAAGATGAAAAAGGAAGAAAATACGGGATTTCACGGGCTTTTATCGAAGAAAACGAGAAAAGACGAAGTCAAGAGATCAAGAGTGCAAAAAGAACGGAAGTCCAAGGCCTATTCTGAAGATTTATCGAAGAAAAAGTATAAAGACGGAAGTTTAATGAAGTCGGAGAACTCAAGTCTAATTATTGAAGAAATTATAAGACAAGTTCAATTTATATCGACAAATCCCGAGACGACGTCGAGAAAGACAAAGAATTTAAATCGAGTCAAGACAAGAAGAAAGAAAGAAGAAAGCATCATCACATGTACTCCTCCTATAAATACCCTCCTAATGTGTCATTAGGAGGGTGGTTAGTTAATTTTAGTTAGTTTTATTTTTGTAAGGTAAGTAGGAGTAGATTAATATACTTTCTCTCTCTAGTTTTCCTTAATGTTCTTCAAGCTTTTTCTTTAATCTTGTGTTAAATCTTTGATCTTTAATCTTTTTAATTCAAGTTTTTAATCATTTTCTTCTACCTTTCTTTATTTTGTTTATCTTTGATTCGTGATAATCGTTGATTTTGTTTCATCTTAGTGTTCATGTGATTAAAAAGTTTATCTTTATATTCATCTCTAAGTTTTTATACGAATTTAGCTTTGAGCTTGACATGCTTATTGGCTTAATTTGTATTTAGCTTATTTGTTTTTAAGTTTTCTTAAAGGTTTAGTATTTTTAAAGTTTGATTAAAAAGTTGCTTATTTAAAGTTTTGTAAGTTTTTATTTGTGCTTATTTGGTTATTTTCATTAAATAGTCGTTTAAATTTCGGTATTGGCTTATTGATAAGTAGCTTATTACGAATATCTTCCAATCGGAATAGGGTTTCCTTATTCCGACCAACTTTCGGATTAGGCCTCTTTTATTCCGACAAGCACCACTATTGGTCTGATCAAAGGATCGGAAAACGGTTTTGTATATTCCGACCAGGATTCCTATTTGGATTCCGATAGCTTTTGAGTTTCAACATTCCGATTGTTTGCTTTTACTTACATTCTGATAGGATTTGATTTGTTATTCCGATAGGACTTAGTTTACTACATTCCGATAGCTTTCTTTTATACACATTCCGATAGGATTCCTTTTGGTTGCATTCAGATAGGATTCCGACGTGATTCCGATGGTGTATTCCGACGGCTTGAATTTTTAGTTTTACAAAGTTTTCAAGTTTTAAATTCATTACGTTTTAATTTCCAAAAATTACACACTTCCCGAAATCTCTGTTTTTACCAAGTGTTTTTCTAGTAATTTTTAGTTTAATTTTTAAAGCTTTTATTTTACTCAACGACATTTTCATATTTACTTTTAGTTTAAAATAGATAACCAAACCATTTAATTTTCTACCAAGAACGACTGAGTCGCACTTTCTACTAGTAATCAATTCGAAAAGACCAGTTTAACGAACTTTCATAACTAAGTAAAATCTAGTTATTAAATGGCGCCGCTGCCGGCTCTTTTCGTGAAGATTAACGGTTTATTATGAGAGACGCGTTGGATTTTGGGATCCGTTCACTCTTGAACGTTATTTTACTCGTCTAATTTTCAAAAATTTTCAAAAATCCTAAAAAATATAAAATTTTCAAAAATCCAAAAAAATAGAAAAACATAAAAAACCAAAAATATTTCTTGTCTATCTTTCTTTTTCTTTTGTAGGTGTGTATGCGCACTCGTGCTCGTAAGAAGAAAGCAATTCAAGTTGTAGGTGTGTATGCGCACTCGTGCTCGTAAGAAGAAAGCAATTCAAGCCGAAGTCGAAATTCAACCTATTGTCACCGTGGACAATCGACCAATGATCGAGCTTTTGCAATCGCACGTAGAGGGCAACACCGATGCTATTGTCATACCCAAGATTGGAGCCAATAACTTTGAGCTCAAATCCGGCTTCCTTCAAATGGTCTCTGCTCAACCATTCTTGGGGCGTACACTTGATGATCCTGATGACCATATCAAAAGGTTTCTTCAACTCACTAATACGGTCAAGTTTAATGGGGTTTCACAAGAGGTAATTCGCTTGCAACTTTTTCCTTTTTCCTTAGAGGGACAAGCCCGACATTGGCTTGATAAGGAACCGCCACAAAGTATTCTTACGTGGTCGGATTTAGAGACCAAATTCATCAACTACTTTTTCCCACCCTCACGTACTACCGCTTTGCGGAATGAAATCATTAACTTTGAACAAAAGTACGGTGAGACATTTAGTGAATCTTGGGACCGTTTTAAGGAACTTTTAAGAAAGTGTCCACAACATGGTTTCACAAAAGTGCATCAAATTAATACTTTTTACAATGGTTTAAGCATAAATGACCAAGATTCACTAAATAGTGCCTCGGGAGGTAACATTTTGGTTAAGTCTTCTAATGCTGCATGGGATATTATTGAGAATAAATCTAAAGTGCAAACCAAAAGTGTTCGGGCTAATGTGGCTAGTGCTAGCACTAGTGACACCGAAAGGAGACTTGATAAGCTTACTACGGTTGTTGAAGCACTTGCTTTACAAGCCGTTAACAATGCCAAAAACACCAATGCTATTAATATAACTTGTGAAACTTGTGGTGGACCACACTCCTATGCTAATTGTGATAAAGCTTATGATCAATCTCACGGGGAAGTGTATGCTTACAACAACATCGAGAGAATTCATTTCAAGCCTAATGTCGATGTTAATCACTTGTCTTACAACTCGAAAAATTATTTGGCTCCACCCGGTTTTCAACAACGACCACACAACCTAACCAAAACAACCAAGGGCCGCCAAGAGATAATTTTCAATTTAATGCCAATGTGAGGGGCTCCAATGTAAATCAGGGAAACTATCACATGCAAAACCAAGGTTTTCAACACCAAGGGTTCAATCCTCAAGGTTTCCACCTTATAACCAATACCCAAACTAAGGTTTTCAACAACAAGGGTTCAATTTACATCATCCGCCAATGGACTTGGTTTTGCAAAAGTTGAATGAACATGAGAAAATTAAGCAAGCAATGCAAGAATCTACTAGACAAATTCAAGAGTCCACGGGTAGGAAATTCGTTCAAATGTTAAAAACCATTCACCCATGATGAGACTGCAATTATACATGGTCTCATCGTCCAAAACGGGCTTAAAATGCATTAATTATCATGAAAATACCCAAATATATGCTTGTGTTTGTTGCTTGTGTATTTTAGGTACGGATATTGAGAAAATGACAAAAGATCACAAGAATCATACAAAAAACAAACACGGGAAACGAAGCCGCACAATGAACCGGGCCCAAGATGTGAATTTTCCAAAAATGCCCTTGAAGTTTGAAGAAATGACAAGTTTAGTCCTCCAAGTTTGAAGACTTATCATTTTATACCCTTGTAAAACTCTAAAATTACATTGTGGTCCCTAAAATGTCAAGAGTTTACATATTTGGTCAATGAAGAATTGCACAAGATCGAAGTCGGATCGCACTTAATGGAGCAAAGACGGGCATATTCAGATCGATTCGACAACTTTTGAAAATTTTACAAGAAAAGACGAAGTAAAGTCAACCCGAAACCCGACAATGAAATGGTCATGAAAAACCGATCCAAAAACCTTACTTTTATTTTACGGACCAACCCGCACCCGTTTAACGGGCCGGGTTAGCCCGTTAAATATTGATCAAGTCCTAGCATGTTTTTTTTATATATATGATTCGGATATGGGCTTTCACTTTCCCACCAAGCCCGAAATACAAATCAACCCACCCCTTTTATCACATTATTGGGCCTCTTTTTGGATAACAATATAAACAAAAAAAGGGGTGTCTGCATCTTATTTTACAACGAGAAGAACACAAAAAAATGGGGATTAGGGTTCCTCTTATCCCAGCCACCATCTTAACCTCAAATTAACCTAATCCCAAATCTGTCAGTTTCTACCTCGTGACACTCTTCTACCCCACATCTAGACAAGATCACGTGAAGATTCAGATGAAGGACGAAGACCAATCTATGGCTCATATTTACTCCTTGGGCTCCAATCCCATCTAAGGGTCAAGAATATAAGACCTCGAAGCTTCTTACAAGAGACAAGATCAAGACCCCAGGTTTGAATTTCGAATATGCTTAAAAGATCCAAGATTCGCTCAAGGGTTTTTCTGGAAATTTACATCATTTAGGGTTAGTGTTTTTTTTATTTCTAGAACCTACTGTGACCCTATATATAAAGCGCATTATGATTTTTTATTTTTTCTTGTTCCAGATTTTTAGTGGGTATCTTAAATCTGAGTACCAAAAGTTTTCTTCAGTTTATGCAAAAGAGGAGTGGAGTAATTTTAATTTAATTGTCAATTTTAATTCTTGTTTTTATTTCGAAAATTGCTACTTAAATTTTTGTTGTAATTTTAATTCGAATTTTAATTGAATCCTTGGTTCGAAAATCAGTCTCATTTAATTTAATTTATGTAATGATAGTCTTAACTTTGATTTAAAGTATTAAAGTTTTTATGTTTTGATATTGAAAAAAATATATTGTTGTTAACTCTTTATTGTTGCTGAACGAAAAAAAGTGAGGTTGTTATTGTTCATTGTTGGTGAGTTTTTTTAGTTCTACTACTAGCCAGAAGAAGAAAAAAAATGGGTTAGTTTAGTGTGTTCAGAAAAAGGGGATATTGTGTTATTGTTACTGTCAGATCACGAAAAAAAAAGAGAGTGAAGTATACAAAAGGGGGCTGTTAGCTTTGTCGCTCCTGTTTGTTCTTGTTCGACAGAAAAAAGGGGGTTGTTTGTTTGATTCGAAAAAAAGGGTTGCTTGTTGTTACTGTGCGAAAAAAAAGAAAAAAAGAAGATATATGTATTGTTCTTGTTCGAGAAAAAAAGTAGAATTTGTTTGGGTTTACTCGAGTTTGAAATTCGATGCTTGTATTTGGATGGTGTACAAAGGGTGTTATGTAGACTAGTTCGTGTTTGATGATTGATGTTTGCCTTTCGGTTTGTTGACTTGATTCACTTGTAAGTTCTATGCACTTTTCATGTTTTTTTAATTTTCTTTATTCTATGTTGTTACATTTGGTTATTGTTCATTATGGTTGTGCTACTGATCATTGTTGATGTTGATTATGTTTAGTAGTGTTAACTCTAGTCTTAGAATTTCATATGATTGTGTTGATGAACATCTGTGTAACATTTTTTTACTAAGCTACTTTGCTGATTGAAAGTTAAAACATGTGCAATTAATTGGGCTTGAGCCCATTAGCAGTTTGGTTTTAAAAAAAAAAGTTGTTTGCTGTCTAATTTTCCAAATCAGAAACAAAACGCTGCTTAATAAAAAATATATATAGTAGTCTAGTTGTTATGTTTGTTTGGTTCAAGATTGCTAGTACAACAAAGAAGTAAGAAAATGTGTTCAAAAATATAGTAGAGACAGGATTCGACCTCCTGACCTCTTGATTCCTAACAGAGAGCCCCTACAACATCTCCCACATCCATTTGAGCTAATGGCTTTTTCTTGTCATAATTTTCAAAGTTTTATATTTAATCTATTTTTCACCAAATTGCTAACAACTTATATAAGCTTATTTCTAGCTTATTTAGTGTAGCTTTTTCATCCATTTCATTTTTCCTAAGTTCTTTTCAGTATCATAGATTTTCTATTAAAATTTAAGATTTTTCCTAGTAGTTTATTATTTTTAATAATTTAATTAATTTAAAATTGTTTTGAATTCATAATAAATTATTTAAAAGTCAAAAAAAATTGTAATTCTTTTTCTGAAAATTTTATCTTTTTCATTTAGGACTTAGAAAAATTAAAATTGCATTTTTAGGCTTTAAATTCGTTAATTTGCTTAAATGTTACGTTTTTACGTTTTATCGTTAGTTAATTTTTTTCCTTTGCTTTGTCCCCATAGACGTTTTAAGTTTTCCAATGCCTTTTTATGTTTTCCCTGAGTTTATTTTTAGTTAAGTCTAAAATAAAAAAAATAAAAAAAATTTCGTCGATTTTTTTTACGTTTCGATTCGCGCTTAACGCGTTTTCGTCTTAGTTTGATTTAATCGTAATCCATCCTTAATTTTTATTTTCTCTTTCCAAAAACGTAATCACTCAAATTAAATAACGTCTATAATAATTTTTGGCTAAACACCATACCTCCACCGAGAACGAACTCGATTGTCGTCTTTACGTTTTTCCTAAAACGTATTGATTAATACTTACCACGACTTAGCGTTTGCTTACTTTTTCCTAAAGGTAAGTAAAACGACTAAAAACGCAACATCAAAATGGCGCCGCTGCCGGGGAGGTGTGTTTAGCCATATTTATTTATCGTGTTTGTTTGAGTGTTTACGTTTTTATCGTAAATACTTCTTTTTATTTTTCTATACTATTAGCCATACAAATAAATAGTGTTAAATAGAACTCTATTAACACAAAATCGTTTTCTCGTTTTTATTGTGCATAATATATTGTATTTACGTAGAACAATTAACACACAATAATTATCCAAATACGCGAGAAATCGCACCTCAATAGTTGAGCGTTCCGGTCACTATTGTTGTATCGAATTCAAATGAAATCAAAGGCAAAATAGATAAATACTCTTAATTGATTTAATCTCGATAAATACAAACTATAAGGTGGGTATAAGGCGGTTGTATTTCACGACCTAAGGAAAAAAGGCTCTTAAGTGCTTCGCGCCGCCTCGTTTTCTCCGCTCGCTTGTGCGTATTTTGAAAGTGACGATTAATTAGGGGTTTGCCAAATCAAGTATTATTAATCTATTTTTGTGAGTTTTAATTATTGAACCTCGAAACGTTCTGGCGTTCCGCCAACGTTTCAAAGTCGACGAGGGTTTTTACTTCACGTAATCACCTTCATTCTTCTTGGATTCATTAATCGAGACCTTTCATTAGTGGATAGTTTTTGTAGATTAATTTCTACGTAATACACCAAAATTCCAAAAAAATTAAAAAAACCAAAAACACAAAAAGATTCTTCGATTTTTTCTTCTATTTTCATAATTCTCTTCTTTCGCCCTCTATAACGTTTAATTCTCGAAACGACTTTCTCGTTGCATCATGTCGTATGATGGTGGATATTATTCGTGTCCATATTGTGGAGGCCCGCCCGATGGTGCCAATTGTTTTAATTGTAAGGTTGTTGGAGGTCGAGAGGGTTATACCTATAACTCCGCTCCATGTGATCGTGGTGACAAGTTTCGATCTTACGACCAAGATCACCCATCGTCTTCATTCTACTCGTCATATGATTCGTCTTTTAATTGTGATCAAAATCAAAATGATGAAATGAATCAAAACGCCTTTTGTGACTATGTGAGACATAATAATAAAAACTTAACGATGATTCAAGAACAAGTAACGAATCTTAAGGAACATTACGAAAAACAATTGGAAACTCAAAAGGAATTTTACTTAAAGGAAATGGCCTCCATGAGAACCGAGTTGGAAAACGAATATGATGCCGCTTCTAAAGAACAAGAACGTTTATTTGACCTAATTAACGAGAGATGGAATAAAATTGTTGATAAAGTTGTGGAGGCTTACACTAATAAGCAAAATGAACTTCTTTCAACGATTGAGACCTTAGAGAAAAAAGTAGCTTCATACGAGTCGAGTTCTTCATCGAACGTCACCAATCATAATCTCGAGGGAGAGGTTCAAGTTATTTCGACTCCTAAGACTCGTACGTCTCATATTGATCCCAATCTCTCAAATTTTAGAGTCGTGCAACCTTCGTCGTCTTGCAAAAACGTAGAGGAAACAAAAACGTCATCCAACGAAGTTTTGAAAAATGTTTTTGAAAATAAACCAAAGGAAAAACTCGTAGGATACTTGGGATTATTAAATCTTGTACCTTCTAAACCTAATTTTTCTAATGAGGATGAAATTATTGAGGATTTTCTAAATCAATATACACTTGATTTTGACGAAGAAATTCCATTAAATGATTTTAAAAAAGAAAAATGTGAAAAGGTTTTAAAGGAAATCGTTGAACCCACGTTTTTACAAGATGAACGAAAATTAATTCCGAAGGGACGTGTTAGTAGTTTTGCTAAAATGTTTGAAAACCCACGTTCGATCCCTTCGAAGGACAAAGTTGAAACCGTCAAGGCAAAATCGTCACGAGTCGAGCCTTTTACTCCTAATCCCACACCGAGTGAGATTTTGGATTTATCGTGTGAGAAGTCCGCCGATGGCCTTGCTCACATCGATACGTTTTTTGATGTTGAGGTCGTAACGACAAAGGCAAAATCTTCAATCGAAGAGCCTTCTATTCCTAGTTTCACGACGGTTGGAGCTAGCGACTCGACTATCGATAATTTGATTTTTAAACCTCTTCCACGAGGAATAGAAGACGTTTTTTATCCCGATGGTGATTTTTCCGAGATCAAACGTATTCTTGATGATCCGCCTTCTATTTTCGAGTTTGATGAGGATCGTTGCGTTAGCCCGGAGGGGGATGATTTATTAATCGATTCACGTTTTAAAAATTCGAATCCTCCTCCCGCCTTTAAGATAAATGTGAAAATTTTAAGTGTGCCTAGAATTGTTTTGGAAACACCAAATATTTTCAATTTAATCAACTCGGGTTTTCGTAACAAAGAGTTAAAAAATGAAAAAGGGAATGATTTTAAAATCAATTTTAAAGATTTTCCAATGTTAACTCCGTCATCACCTCGCTTAATTGAACTTACTACAAACGCGTCTACTTCTTTTGACGACGTTTTGTGTGGACCTAGTGTGGGGGAAGCCCCATTTGTTCCCTCACACTTCTCCACCGAGGACGAGATTTTTGACCCCGGTATCACGTTTAAGATAAAATCTTGGTCTTTTACCGAAGTAGTCACTAGAAATCCTTTCTACACTTACGGTATGAGTTTACCTCGAGTAACTCGATTTTTATGTCCACCAAATGTCCCACCCTTCTCTTCTCATTCTATTTTCTTGTGTCCCATTGGGACGGTGTTACTTGAAGTCGTGTTGTTTCGTTTATCATCCGAAAACGAAGACACGATCTTTGATCCCGGTATAGAGGTTTTGCCTTTATACGCGGTTGCTTTTGGGCCTTGATTACATGTAAGTCCCACCAAAAATGACCGAACCAAGATAATCCCTAAATGATCACATTTATGGGGATTCGAGTCGAGCTTTTGACTCGGTTATCAAAAACAAGGTGCCTCGTGGGGGAGTCTGATATAAATGATTTTGCTTGGGTTCAGATTTAATCTCGGTATCCTCTCGAATTGATTACAGCTTAAAGTGGAATGATTGTTCTTGGTTACTAAAAAGGGGATTGGTTTTCTAATCTACTAAAGGTTTACATGAACTAAGTTATAAACTTAAATTAAAAGCAATTAATTTTATAACAATTAATAAAACTAGAAAATAAATATAAAATGAAGAAACAGTAAGTATTACTTAAAAATGCTCAAAGGAAATTGATTCGGAAGTTCTTACTGATTCGGAACTTTTCCGGATGAAAAGATGTTAACTCCTTGATTCGGAACTTGTTGATCCGGAAGATTTGATTCGGAACTAACTAGGAACTTCACCCGGAACTTCACCCGGAAGTTTGGTCCGGAAGTTTGGTCCGGAAGTTTATCCGGAACTTCACCCGGAAGTTTATCCGGAACTTCACCCGGAAGTTTATCCGGAACTTCACCCGGAACTTTGACCCGGAAGTATTGATTCAGAAGTTTTGACAAGAAATTGATTCGGAAGATTTGGGTTGATTCAGAAGTTTGTCCGGAACTTCGTTCGGAAGTTCGTCCGGAACTTTTAGCTGATTCGGAACTTTTTACTGAGATGATTCATTCGGAAGATTTGTACTCATTCGGAACCTGGGAAACCTTCAAGAACAGAAAGGAGACCGAAGAACAGGGGAACACGATTTCAAGCCAAAAATCACCAAGTTTTCAACCAAACTTAAATAAAACTAATCACTAATCATCTACTAACCATAAATATCAAATCCCATCAATAAAAACATAAAACCCAATAACTTTTAAAGATCAAATCAACCAAATAAGAACTTTAACTTTGAATCAAAAAGATGAAGATGAACAAGATGAAATGAAAGGATTAAATTGATAGAATAAGGTTTTTACAATCAAAGACAAAGATTAAACTACAAGATCTTGGAAAATTAAAAATCAAAATCACCAAACACCCTAGTGGTGTTGGTGATGACTACGAACAGAAAAAGAGAGAAAAGAGGAGAGAAAAAACTGAAAAAAAAGTGTGAGGGGAATTCTTTATATAGGTGTTCCCTTTGGTTGGTGAGTGGGCTTTCTCCCTTTCTTCTTGTCTTCTCGTCTTTTTCAGAAAAGTTGACGTTTTCGATTCTGATTCGGGATTTGTCGTCGATTAAATTCAACTCGTCTTTTAATTTCTTCGTTTAATAGACTTGAGTTTCTTCGACATATGTAAATCTTCAATCTTTGGTCCTTTTCTTCGATAAATCTTCAAATAGGCCCAGTGACTTCAAATCTTTTGCATCTCTTGGACAATAGACTTCGTCTTGAGTCTTTTTCTTCCATAAAACCCGTGCAATCCCATGTTTTCTTCAATATTCACCCGGTTGGCTCTGAAAACACAATAAACACAAAAACCACGCATAATTCCAAACAAATGATATTAAATACGTGTTTTGGTCTTGTTTTAGTAAGAAATAAGTGGTAAAAGGATGGGTGTTTACACACCTATCAAATCCCCTACACTTAACCATTGCCATGACCTCATGCAATGCTTAGTGATAAAGCAAATTTACACTTTTCTCATAATCAATCAACTTTGGCCTTATTAAAATACTACTAAACAAAAATTAAAGTACTAAAGGAAATTAAGACTTTAAAGGAAACAAAGGGATAGAAAACTATTTTCACTAAAAAATAGCTTCAAGGAAATAACTTGCAAAGAGATCAATGACTTACATTAGGGCTTTGGTGCTGCGAAGATTTATCACCCTCAAGTTTCACGTTCCCCAAACTAAGCTTAAAAACGAGATCATTGTTATTATAAGTTAGTAAATCAAACACTTACACACATGGCTTAATTATATGCTTAAACTCCCTTATTCCTAGGTGTATCTCTTATATTTTATTTTTGTCTTAGAATGATCATGAAGATGCATTTTTGGACTTATTTCGATAGTTTATTTAGGCTGGAAGCAAAGTAGGACGATTTGATCAATAGTTAGCTAAAGGACAAAATCTCTTAAAACTGCTTCTCGGGATATCAAAAAGTTGATATCTTGGCATAACTTGGTTCACGATTTGAGACCTTTCTCGGGCCGATATTTGGCATGTACTTCATACTTCATATCTTGAGAGACGTGCTTGAGATAATGGTCTTCTCATCGTTAATAGAGTTTCTTCACTTGGAGACTTTTGAGGGGTACTCCAACTTTGTTGACCACGACTTCATGATTATTTCTTCAATCTCTATTTGGGATTTTGAGATACAACGATCCGCCTCCTTTTCGGACTTGGATCTATTTATCCTCATACCTTGTTAGGGTCTTTTCGGATAGACTTCTCCATCATCTTTATGGGAGTTGATTGCTTTTCGTCGTGAGTCTTGATCCTTCATATTGATTTTGGGAATAATGCTTTTCACATCACCTTGGATCTTTAGCAATAAGATTGAATCCTCATGCCTTGTTAGGGCCTTTTCAGACTCGCCAATCTTCGCGCCCCGCTTCATAAGTTATGCCTTGGCTATGAACTCTTATCATTACCGAGAAACTTTTAAACGATCTTGAGCTAGAAGCTAAGTAACTTTTCAAATCGTACGACTTTACTTATTGTAGATAGTTTATTAGCAAGTGATGGGAGAATAGGCAAATAATTACACCAAGTGAGCTTGTGCAAGAATACCGACTTATAATTGGCTCTATCATTTCTCGTTCTCCACAATTTTAAAATCTCAAGTAATGGGACTCGTGGATACTTAGCCTAATAAACCAATTAAGGTCTACATGGTTAAGGATACTAGCTAGAGTAAACTTGGATAAGTCTATTCGGGTTGAGTCAAAACAATCGCAACGGGCCTAATATGTCAAAGATTTCTAAACTAGCTACACCACTTTATTAATATTTTTGACTTTATTGCGGGATATATACATATGAAAGCAACGATAAAAATTTAAAAATTACGACTAAATGGCCAAAGTTAATAAAAAATTTGAAAAATGTTGAAAAATATGATTTTCCGGTTAAATGAAGGCATTTTCATGGAAAAGTCCACTTAAAACTTCGATAGAAGTCCCCCCTACACTTAAGATAAACATTGTCCTCAATGTTTAAGCATGTGGGAAAAGTATCCCCTACACTTATGACATTGTGCACGTTGGTTAAATCAAGCTAAGGAAGAGACGACTAACGTGATCAATTTCAAAATGTGAGTATGAAGAAAAATGAATCACGATAGTTGAGAGATAGAACCGGATTTCGGATAACACGGGAGCACGGTTCTTTAGAGATTCCAAGAGTGCATTCATCCCTGTAATCACATCACCACACAAATACAAACACCTATATAGGCCCCCCTACACTTAGGAGGTTAAACGGAAAAGGATAGATACTCGGGTTGCCTCCCGAGGAGCGCTTGTATTTTATAACCGAGTCACGAGCCTGACTCGACCCAAAATTAGGTCATGGGAAACATGGTGAGGGATGGAATCATCTCAAGAGAGATGTCCTCACCAAAGTACAACTTCACTCGTTGGCCATTCACCTTAAAATTTGGTCCATTAGGTTGAGCGAGCTCGAGAGTACCATATGGAAAAATTTAGGCAATGGTGAATGGGCCGGACCAACGAGATTTCAGCTTGCCTGAAAAGATCTTCAACCGAGAGTTAAAGAGTAAAACTTTGTCTCCAACTTGGAACTCTCGGTTTTTAATCTTAGAGTCGTGAATGAGCTTAGTCTTTTCCTTATAGATCAAAGAATTTTCATAAGCCTCATTACGGAGTTCATTGAGCTCATTGAGTTGGATCTTGCGTAGGTCACCGACTTTGTTGATATCAAAATTAGCCCACTTCAAGGCCCAGTAAGCCTTGTGCTCCAACTCAATGGGGAGGTGGCATGCTTTCCCGTACACGAGACGATATGGCGTACAACCAATCAGAGTCTTATAGGCGGTACGGAAAGCCCACAAAGCATCATCAAGTTTATCAGCCCATGAGGCACGATGCTCTCCCACGGTTCTTTCAAGAATTAGCTTTAGTCCTCGGTTGGATATTTCAGCCTGGCCATTAGTTTGTGGGTGGTAGGCGGTGGAAAGACGATGATTGACACCATACTTTACCGTGACTCTTGCAAATTGGTCATTGCAAAAATGAGTCCCGCGATCACTAATAATGGCACGAGGCACACCGAATCTAGCGAATAGAGATTTCAAAAAGTTACAAACCACCCTTGCGTCATTAGTGGGTAAAGCTTTGGCTTCAACCCATTTGGAGACGTAGTCAACGGCTACAAGGATGTATTTGTTTTCTTTAGAAGAAGGGAATGGCCCCATAAAGTCGATACCCCAAACATCAAAGATTTCACATTCTTGAATGAAATTCTGAGGCATCTCGTCTTTATGTGTGATCTTGCCTTGTTTTTGGCAAGCATCACAACGTTTAACCATATTGTGAGCGTCACGATATATGGTGGGCCATTAAAATCACGAGTCAAACACTTTTTTGGCGGTGTAGTTGGGACCAAAGTGACCACCAGTGGGTCCTTTGTGGCAAGCGTCAAGGATTTCTAAAGCTGCCGATCCATCAACACATCGGCAAATAATCAAATCAGCACATTGTTTGAAAAGATACGGGTCATCCCAAAAGTAAGTCTTAATGTCGGTGAAGAACTTTTTCTTTTGTTGGGATGTTAACCCTTCCTTGAGAATTCCACCCGCTAAGTAGTTTGCAATGTCCGCAAACCACGGGGTTTCATCAGAAGTCGAGTTGATAGACATTAAGGTCTCCAAGGGAAAAGAATCATTGATTTCTTTGTTCGGATGATCCCCTTGATAAGGATCCTCAAGTCTACTGAGATGATCCGCGGCTAGGTTTTCAGCTCCTTTTTTATCGCGAATTTCGATTTTAAATTCTTGGAGTAGCAAAACCCAGCGAAGAAGTCTTGGTTTGGAATCTTACTTAGTTAACAAGTACTTCAGCGCGGAATGATCGGTGTAAACGATTGTGGTGGAAAGGACAAGATAGGGGCGAAATTTTTCAAAGGCATAGACAACAGCTAAAAGCTCTTTTTCGGTTGTCGTGTAATGCAATTGAGCCCCCGTCATTGTCTTGCTAGCGTAATGGATTGGTTGGAAGTGTTTGTTCACTCTTTGGCCCAAAATCGCTCCAATAGCAAAGTCACTAGCATCGCACATCAACTCGAAATGCAACTCCCAATTAGGGGTGACCAAGACGGGTGCCTTAGTAAGCTTATCCTGAAGCGAGTGGAAGGCTTCAAGACACTCTTTGGAAAAGATAAAAGGAGTGTCTTTTTCCAAGAGGTGGGTCATCGGGCAAGCGATTTGAGAAAAATCTTGGATGAATCGTCGGTAGAAGCCCGCATGACCAAGGAAACTTCTCACACCCTTCACGGTTGAAGGTGGAGGCAACTTAGCGATAACATCGACTTTAGCACGGTCTACTTCAAGACCGGCTTTGGAGATCTTGTGTCCTAGCACGATGCCCTCTTTTACCATGAAATGGCATTTTTCCCAATTAAGAACAAGGCGAGTGTTTTCACACCGCTTAAGCATACGTTCTAAATTAGCAAGGCAAGCAGAGAAAGAATCGCCATAAACCGAGAAATCATCCATGAATACTTCCATAGTGTCTTCCACCATGTCATGGAATATAGCCATCATACACCGTTGGAACGTCCCAGGAGCATTGCATAAACCACAAGGCATACATTTGTAAGCGAATGTTCCATAGGGACAAGTGAATGTGGTCTTTTCTTGGTCCTTGGGATCGATGGGAATTTGAAAATACCCGGAGAAACCGTCTAGGAAGCAGTAATAGTCATTACCCGCAAGACGTTCGAGCATTTGATCCATGAAAGGAAGAGGAAAGTGATCTTTTCTCGTGGCATCATTGAGCTTGCGATAATCAATACAAACTCTCCACCCAGTAACGAGACGAGTGGGAATCAACTCGTTGTGTTCATTGGGAATAACGGTTATTCCGCCCTTCTTGGGCACACAATGGACGGGACTTACCCACGGCGAATCCGAAATATGGTAAATCAAGCCGGCATCTAGAAGTTTGATAACCTCTTGTTTGATGACGTCATGAATTTTAGGATTAACCCTTCTTTGGCTCTGGATTGCGGGTTTAAAGTCATCTTCCATGAGAATTTTGTGAGTACAAAAGTTCGGATCAATTCCGCGGATATCGGAAATTTTCCAAGCAATTGCCTTCTTATGATCTTTAAGCACGGCGATGAGGCGAGTTTTCTCTTCATCTTTCAAGTCCTTCGCGATAATGACGGGCGACTTCTTCTCTTCTTCAAGGAACACGTACTCGAGATGGGGCGGCAACTCCTTAAGTTCTAAATCTGGAGGATTTTTGATGGGAGGCGTTTTCAAAGTCGGAGTATCGATAGCAATAACCGTGGGAGACGGTGGAGAAAGATTGTCTTCGTTGAGAAGGTTTTCAAAGAAATTCATGTCTTCATCCCCATTGGTGGGAGAATCGTCATTTGCTAAGTTCACATCTCCCATGGTGGCTTCAAGATCTTTCCAAAACAAGTCACTTTCTTCAAATAGAGACAGTGATGAATCAATAGAGGAAACGGTCTCAACATTGGGAAGAGAGGTAGGAATATTGTTACAAGCATCAATAAAGTGTTCTTCACAAGCCTCATCCAGAACGTCAATACAATTAACACTCTCGTTAGAATAAGGTTGTTTAGACAACTTTCCTATGTTGAAAACGATTTTATCGTCACCCACTCTCATGATAAGCTCACCGGCTTCAACATCGATGAGAGTGCGACCGGTCCTCAGGAATGGACGACCCACGATCAAGGGAACACGAGGGTCCATCTCGTAGTCGACGACAACGAAATCGGCAGGAAAATTGAATTTGTCGACTCCTAAAAAGACGTCTTCGGCTATCCCCACTGGATAAGCAACCGTACGGTTAACTAATTCCAAAGTCATTTTGGTGGGGACTAGCTCAGGGAGAGATAATTGCTTCCAAACACTTAGAGGCATTAAGTTAATACTGGCACCTAGATCGGCTAGGGCCATGCAATTCTCTACTCCCGGGAAGTTACAAGGGATTAAGAAACGACCCGGATCACCAAGCTTAGTTGGCAATTTTCTTAAGAGCACTGCAGAGCAATTATCATTAAGTTGGGTGTTAGCAATATCAAGAAGCTTCTCCTTGTCGCTAAGAAGGTCTTTGAACATTTTCGCATACTTGGGCATGTGAGCGAGAGCCTCAGTGAAGGAGATGTTAAAATTCAATTGTTTAAACATTTTGAGAAAGTTCGAAACTTGAATATCATCCTTGCTTTTGAGCTTCTCTTTCCTCAACCTTGATGGATAAGGTATATCGGAAGAAGAGGAAGGCTTTGGGATCGAAGGATCACTCACATCCTTGGGTGGAGGAGGGGTGGAAGTAAGAGGTGGAGAAATTGGGAAAGTAGAAGGATGAGGAATAGAAGCAGGTGACTCGTTTTCCTTAGTCACAATCACCGGTGGAGGTATAGGAAGCTCGGGTTCCTTGGTACCTTTGCCACTGCGAGTAGTGATTGCTTTCATCTCCCCTCTTGGATTCGCAACGGTGTTACTCGGAAGAGTAACCGAAGAAGAGGGTTGATTACCTTGGCAGAAACTAGCTATCATATTCTTTAAGTCATTCGTTTGACTATCCAAAGTGTTTCTCATATCAGCTCTCAGATCGTTCCCTTGTTTCACCAGGTCTGCTTTCAAGTTGAACACTTCCCGCTGAAGATTTCCCACGATCACATCGTTAGTCCTCATGTAGGTTTCCACTTCTTGGTGTAAAGCGGTGGGTTGGTTGGGAGGAGCATTGTATGCGGGTGGTTGATAAGCAGGTTGCTGGTAAATTTGGTTGTTTCTTTGAGGTGGATATGGTTGTTTGTGAGGTGGTATGTATGGTACACGAGGTTGTTGTTGTTGTTGAGGAGGGCAATTTAGGGTTTGTTGTTGGTTTTGGTTGTTAGGAGGAAAACCGGGTGGGGAAAGATAGTTGTTAGAGCGGTAGCTAAGCAAGTTGCGGTCACCTTGAGGTCGAGCTTGATAAGCAGGTTGAGGATAGGTGCCGTATGCTGCATTTACATTCTTAGAAGGGTAGTCTTGGGTGGCGGTACAAGTGGTGTAAGAATGAGGACCCCCGCATATTTCACATGGTTGGCTTACAGCATTGACTTGAGCGTTTTTAACATTGATGCTGTTGGTGTTGTTAACGGTGTGGGTAACAAGCGATTCAAGAAGCGTAGTAATTTTGTCAAGTCGCTTGTCGCTGTCACTAGTACTAGCACTAGCGACATTGGTCCGCACACTCTTGGTTTGCACACGAGACTTATTCTCAATGACATCCCAAGCAGCATTGGAAGTCTTAGCCAAAAGATTACCCCCCGAGGCACTGTTTAGTGAATCTTGGTCATTCATGCTTAAACCATTATAAAACGTATTAATTTGGTGCACTTTGGTAAAACCATGTTGTGGGCATTTTCTCAAAAGGTCTTTAAAACGGTCCCAAGATTCACTAAACGACTCATTGATACAATGATTTTGTATGGGTTCTAATTTCTCTCGGAATCCTCTCGAATTGATCTCGGTCTTAAGTGGAATGATTGTTCTTGGTTACTAAATAAAAGGGTTTGGTTTTCTAATCTAATAAAAAGTGTAAATGAAAATTTAAATCAAAGACAATTACTTTAATGACAATTAATAAAGACTTGAATTAAAATTGAAATTAAGATTAAAATTAAAATCAAAATTAAAGTTGAAACATAAAATATAAATTGTGAAATATAAATTGTGAAATAAAAGTAAAGAAACAGTTAGACAGTAAAACAGTAATACTAACAGAAAATTGATTCGGAAGTTTTGACAAAGAGGTTGATTCAGAACTTAAGTACTCATCCGGAACTTAGCCTTCATTCAGAACTTTCTACTGATTCGGAAGTTTTTGGTTCATCCGGAACTTTTCACTCGGAAGTCTTTGATTCGGAAGTTACTGTTCATTCGGAAGTTTCATTCGGAAGTTTCATTCGGAAGTTACTGTTCATTCGGAAGTTTCTTCTGATTCGGAACTTTTTAAAGACAAACTCATTCGGAACTTTTCAAATAAAAACTCATTCGGAACTATTTTATTCGTTCGGAACGTTTGCTTCGTTCGGAAGTTTTGCTTCGTTCGGAAGTTTTGCTTCGTTCGGAAGTTTTGCTTCGTTCGGAAGTTTTGCTTCGTTCGGAAGTTTTGCTTCGTTCGGAAGTTTTGCTTCGTTCGGAAGTTTTGCTTCGTTCGGAAGTTTTGCTTCGTTCGGAAGTCTGGGAAACCCAGATACAGAAACAATACCCGAAGAACAAGGAAACTAGTTTTAAACCAAAAATCACCAAGTTTTTCACCAAAAACTTAAATAAACTAATCACAAAGCATCTACTAACCATAAACTACAAATCCCATCAACAAAAACACAAAACCCAACAACTTTTGAAGATCAAATCAATCAAATAAAAACTTAAAAACTTGAAATAAAAGATGATGATGAACAAGATGAAATGGAAAGATTAAACAAGAACTTGTATTGATGATTAATGTTGTAACAATCACAAAACAAGAATTAAAATTACAAGATTAAAAATCAAAGATCAAGATCACCAAACACCCTAGTGGTGTTGGTGATGATACGAACTAAAAGGGAGAAAAAAGGGGAGGAGAGGAAAAACTAAAAACTAACTGGCACTATGTGTGTGAGGGGATTCCTTTTATAGGCTTGTCTTTTGGTTGGTGAGTGGGCTTTCTCCCGTTCTTCTTGTCTTCTCGTCTTTTCAGAAAAGTTGACGTTTTCGATTCTGATTCGGGATTTGTTGTCGATTAAATTCAACTCGTCTTTTAATTTCTTCGTTTTATAGACTTGAATTTCTTCGACTTATATAAATCTTCCATCTTTGGTCCTTTTCTTCAATAAATCTTCGAATAGGCCCAGTGACTTCAAATCTTTTGCATCTCTTGGACAATAGACTTCATTTTGAGTATTTTTTCTTCGATAAAACCCCGTGCAATCCCATGTTTTCTCCATTATCCATCCGGTTGGCTCTGAAAACACAATAAACACAAAAACCACGCATAATTCCAAACAAATGATATTAAATACGTGTTTTGGTCTCGTTTTAGCCAGAATTAAGTGGTAAAAGGATGGGTGTTTACACACCTATCAAATCCCCTACACTTAACCATTGCCATGCCCTCATGCAATGCTTAGTGATAAAGCAATTTTACACTTTTCTCATAATTAATCAACCTTGGCCTTATTTAAATACTACTAAACAAAAATTAAAATACTAATAGAAATTAAAACTTTAAAGTAAACAAAAGGATGGAAATAACTTGCAAAGAAATCAATGACTTACATTAGGGCTTTGGTGCTGCGAAGATTTATCACCCTCAAGTTTCACGTTCCCCAAACTAAGCTTAAAAACGAGATCATTGTTATTATAAGTTAGCAAATCAAACACTTACACACATGGCTTAATTAAATGCTTAAACTCCCTTATTCCTAGGTGTATCTCTTATATTTTATTTTTGTCTCAGAATGATCATGAAGATGCATTTTTGGACTTATTTCGATAGTTTATTTAGGCTGAAAGCAAAGTGGGACGATTTGATCAATAGTTAGCTAAAGGACAAAATCTCTTAAAACTGCTTCTCGGGATATCAAAAAGTTCATATCTTGGCATAACTCGGTTCACGATTTGAGACCTTTCTCGGGCCGATATTTCGCATGTACTTCATACTTCATATCTTGAGAGACGTGCTTGAGATAATGGTCTTCTCATCGTTCATAGAGTTTCTTCACTTGGAGACTTTTGAGAGGTAATCCAACTTTGTTGACCACGACTTCAGGATTATTTCTTCAATCTCTATTTGGGATTTTGAGATACAACGATCCGCCTCCTTTTCGGACTTGGATCTATTTATCCTCATACCTTGTAAGGGTCTTTTCGGATAGACTTCTCCATGATCTTTATGGGAGTTGATTGCTTTTCGTCGTGAGTCTTGATCCTTCATATTGACTTTGGGAATAATGCTTTTCACATCACTTTGGATCTTTAGCAATAAAATGGAATCCTCATGCCTTGTTAGGGCCTTTTCGGACTCGCCAATCATCGCGCCCCGCTTCATAAGTTATGCCTTGGCTATGAACTCTTATCATTACCGAGCAACTTTTAAACGATCTTGGGCTAGAAGCTGAGTAACTTTTCAAATCGTACGACCTTACTTATTGCAGATAAATTATTAGCAAGTGATGGGAGAATAGGCAAATAATTACACCAAGTGAGCTTGTGCAAGAATACCGACTTATAATTGACTCTATCATTTCTCGTCCTCCACAATTTAAAATCTCAAGTAATGAGACTCGTGGATACTTAGCCTAATAAACCAATTAAGGTCTACATGGTTAAGGATACTAGCTAGAATAAACTTAGATAAGTCTATTCGGGTTGAGTTAAAATAAACGCAACGGGCCTAATATGTCAAAGACTTCTAAACTAGCTACACCACTTTATTAATATTTTTGATTTTATTGCGGGATATATACATATGAAAGCAAAGATAAAAATTTACAAATTACGACTAAGTGGCCAAAGTTAATAAAAAATTTGAAAAATGTTGAAAAATAGGATTTTCTGGTTAAATGAAGGCATTTTCATGGAAAAGTCCACTTAAAACTTCGATAGAAATCCCCCCTACACTTAAGATAAACATTGTCCTCAATGTGTAAGCATGTGGGAAAAGTATCCCCTACACTTATGACATTGTGCACGTTGGTTAACTCAAGTTAAGGATGGGACGACTAAAGTGATCAATTTCAAATGTGAGTATGAAGAAAATTGAATCACGATAGTTGAGAGATAGAACAGGATTTCGGATAACACGGGAGCACGGTTCTTCAAAGTTTCCAAGAGTGCACTAATCCCTGTAATCACATCACCAAACAAATACAAACACTCTATAGAGGCTCCCCTACACTTAGGGGGTTAAAACATAAAAGGATAGATACGCGGGCTGCCTCCCGAGGAGCGCTTGTTTTTGATAACCGAGTCACGAGCCTGACTCGACCCAAATTTAGTTCATGGGGAACGTGGTGAGGGATGGAATCACCTCCTGAGAGGTGTCCTCACCAAAGTACAACTTCACTCGTTGGTCATTCACCTTAAAATTAGGTCCATTAGGTTGAGCGAGCTCGAGAGTACCATATGGAAAAATTTGGGCAATGGTGAATGGGCCAGACCAGCGAGATTTGAGCTTTCCCGAGAAGATTTTCAACCGAGAGTTAAAAAGTAAGACTTTGTCTCCAACATGGAACTCTCGGTTCTTAATCTTAGAGTCGTGAATGAGCTTAGTCCTTTCCTTATAGATTAAAGAATTTTCATAAGCCTCATTACGGAGTTCATTGAGCTCATTGAGTTGGATCTTGCGTAGGTCACCGGCTTTGTTAATACCAAAATTGGCCCACTTCAAGGCCCAGTAAGCCTTGTGCTCCAACTCAATGGGGAGGTGGCACGCTTTCCCGTACACAAGACGAGAAGGCGTACAGCCGATCGGGGTCTTGTAAGCAGTACGGAAAGCCCACAAAGCATCATCAAGTTTATCAGCCCATGAGGCACGATGCTCTCCCACGGTTCTTTCCAGAATTCGCTTAAGACCTCGGTTGGATATTTCAGCCTGGACATTAGTTTGTGGGTGCTAGGCTGTGGAAAGACGATGATTTACACCGTACTTAGCCATGACTCTAGCAAATTGGTCATTGCAAAAATGAGTCCCACGATCACTAATAATGGCACGAGGCACACCGAATCTAGCGAAAAGAGCTTTCAGAAAGTTACAAACCACCCTGGCGTCATTAGTAGGTAAAGCTTTGGCTTCAACCCACTTGAAACGTAATCAACGGCTACAAGGATGTATTTGTTTCCTTTAGAAGAAGGGAATGGCCCCATAAAGTCGATACCCCAAACATCAAAAATTTCACACTCTTGAATGAAATTCTGAGGCATCTCGTCTTTATGTGTGATCGTGCCTTGTTTTTGGCAAACATCACATCTTTTAACCATATCGTGAGAGTCACGATATATGGAGGGCCAATAAAATCCCGAATCAAACATTTTTTTAGCGGTGTAGTTGGGACCAAAGTGACCACCGGTGGGTCCTTTGTGGCAAGCATCAAGGATTTCTGACGCTGCCGGTCCATCAACACATCGGCGGATAATCAGGTCGGCACATTGTTTGAATAGGTAAGGGTCGTCCCAAAAGTAAGTCTTAATGTCGGTGAAGAACTTTTTCTTTTGTTGGGACGTCAACCCTTCCTTGAGAATTCCATCCGCCAAGTAGTTTGCAAAGACCGCAAACCACGGGGTTTCATTAGAATTCGAATTTATAGACATTAAGGTCTCCAAGGGAAAAGAATCATTGATTTCTTTGGTCGGATGATCCCCTTGGTAAGGATCCTCAAGTCTGTTGAGATGGTCCGCGGCTAGGTTTTCAGCTCCTTTTTTATCGCGAATTTCGATTTTAAATTCCTGGAGCCGCAAAACCCAGCGAAGAAGTCTTGGTTTGGAATCTTGCTTTGTCAACAAGTACTTCAACGCGGAATGATCGGTATACACAATTGTGGTGGAAAGGACAAGATAGGGGCGAAATTTTTCAAAGGCATAGACAACAGCTAAAAGCTCTTTTTCGGTTGTCGTATAATGCAATGGTGCCCCTGTCATTGTCTTGCTAGCGTAATGGATCGGTTGGAAGTGTTTGTTCACTCTTTGTCCCAGAACCGCTCCAATAGCAAAATCACTAGCATCGCACATCAACTCAAAAGGCAGCTCCCAATTAGGGGTAACCAAGACAGGTGCCTTAGTAAGCTTATCCTTAAGCGTGTCAAAGGCTTCAAGACACTCTTTGGAAAAGATAAAAGGAGTATCTTTTTCCAAGAGGTGGGTCATCGGGCGAGCGATTTGAGAAAAATCTTTGATGAATCGACGGTAGAAGCCCGCATGACCCAGGAAACTTCTCACACCCTTCACGGTTGAAGGTGGAGGCAACTTTGCGATAACATCGACTTTAGCACGGTCTACTTCAAGACCGGCTTTGGAAATTTTATGTCCCAGCACGATGCCTTCTTTTACCATAAAATGGCATTTTTCCCAATTCAGAACTAGGCGAGTGACTTCGCACCGCTTGAGCATACGTTCCCAATTGGCAAGGCAAGAAGAGAAAGAATCCCCGAAGACCGAGAAATCATCCATGAAGACTTCCATGGTTTGTTCAACCATGTCATGGAAGATAGCTAACATGCACCTTTGGAAAGTCCCGGGCGCATTACATAAGCCAAAAGGCATTCTTTTGTAAGCAAATGTGACATAGGGACAAGTGAATGTCGTCTTCTCTTGATCTTGGGGATCGATGGGTATTTGGAAATAACCCGAGAAACCATCAAGAAAGCAGTAATATTCATTACCGGCTAAACGTTCAAGCATTTGCTCCATAAAAGGTAGAGGGAAATGATCCTTTCTCGTGGCATCATTGAGTTTGCGGTAGTCTATACAAACTCTCCACCCAGTAACGAGACGAGTGGGAATCAACTCGTTGTGTTCATTGGGAACAACGGTTATTCCGCCCTTCTTGGGCACACAATGGATTGGACTAACCCATGGTGAATCCGAAATAGGGTAAATCATACCCGCATCAAGAAGTTTGATAACCTCTGTTTTGATGACTTCATGTATTTTTGGATTCACCCTTCGTTGGCTTTGAATTGTGGGCTTAAAGTCGTCCTCCATGAGAATTTTGTGTGTGCAGAAGTGAGGATCAATTCCACGAATATCAGAAATCTTCCAAGCAATAGCCTTCTTGTAATCTTTCAACACGTTGATAAGTCGGGCTTTTTCTTCTTCCTTTAGGTCCTTATCAATGATGACTGGCGACTTCTTCTCTTTTTCAAGGAATACATACTCAAGATGGGGCGGCAACTCCTTAAGTTCTAAATCCGGAGGATTTTCGACGGGAGGCGTATTTAAAGTCGGAGTATCGATAGCAATGACCGTGGGAGATGGAGGAGAAGGATTGTCTTCGGTGAGAAGATTGTCAAAGAAATTCATGTCTTCATCCCCATCGGTGGGAGAATCATTAGTAGCTAAATTCACATCTCCCATGGTATCTTCAAGATTGTTCCAAAATAAATCACTATCTCCAAATAGAGACAATGATGAATCAATAGAGGACACGGTCTCAACATTGGGAAGAGAGGCAGGAATACTTTTGCAAGCATCATTAAAGTGTTCTTCACAAGCCTCATCAAGAACGTCAATACAATTAACACTCTCATATGAATAAGACTGTTTAGACAACTTTCCCATGTTGAAGACTACTTTATCGTTACCCACTCTCATGATAAGCTCACCGGCTTCAACATCAATAAGAGTGCGACCGGTCCTCAAGAATGGACGTCCAACAATTAGTGGCACACGGGGGTCCATCTCGTAGTCGACGACAACAAAATCAGCAGGGAAGGTGAATTTGTCGACTCCTACAATGACGTCTTCGGCTATCCCCACTGGATAAGCAACCGTACGGTTAGCTAATTCCAAAGTCATTTTGGTGGGGACTAGCTCTGGGAGAGATAATTGCTTCCAAACACTTAGAGGCATGAGATTAATACTGGCACCTAGATCGGCTAGGGCCATGCAATTCTCTACTCCCGGGAAATTGCAAGGGATAAGAAAACGACCCGGATCACCAAGCTTGGTTGGCAATTTCCTTAAGAGTACTGCAGAGCAATTCTCATTAAGTTGGGTGTTGGTAATATCGAGGAGCTTTTCCTTGTCACTCAGAAGATCTTTAACATTTTTGCATACTTGGGCATGTGAGCGAGAGCCTCAGCGAAGGAGATATTGAAATTCAGTTGTTTGAACATTTTAAGGAAATTTGAAACCTGAATATCGTCCTTGCTTTTGAGCTTCTCTTTCCTCAACCTAGATGGATAAGGTATATTGGATGAAGAAGAAGGCTTTAGGGGAATAGGATCACTCACAACCACGGGTGGAGGAGGGGTAGAAGGAAGAGGTGGAGAAATTAGGGAAGGAGAAGGAAGAGGAATAGGAGCAGGTGACTCGTTCTCCTTAGTCACAATCACCGGTGGAGGTATAGGAAGCTCGGGTTCCTTGGTACCTTTACCACTTCGAGTAGTGATTGCTTTCATCTCCCCTCTTGGGTTCGCAACGGTGTTACTCGGAAGAGTACCCGAAGAAGAGGGTTGATTACCTTGGAAGAAACTAGCCATCATGTTCCTCAAGTCATTAGTTTGGGTATCCAACGTATTTCTCATGTCGGCTCTCAAGTCGTTTCCTTGCTTGACCAAGTCTGCTTTCAAATTTATCACTTCACGCTGAAGATTTTCCACGATCACATCGTTTGTCCTCATGTAGGTCTGCACTTCTTGGTGTAAAGCGGTGGATTGGTTGGGAGGAGCATTGTATGCGGGTGGTTGATAAGCAGGTTGTTGGTAAACTTGGTTGTTACGTTGAGGTGGTTGTTGCTGCTTGTGAGGAGGGATGTATGGTTGTCGAGGTTGGTGTTGTTGTTGAGGAGGGCGATTGAGGTTTGATTGTTGGTTTGGGTTGGTTGGAGGAAAACCAGGTGGTGAAAGATAGTTGTTGCTGCGGTAGCTAAGTAAATTACGGTCACCTTGAGGTCTAGCTTGATAAGCAGGTTGAGGATAGGTGCCATAAGCTGCATTAACATTCTCAGAAGGGTAGTCTTGGGTGGCGGTACAAGTGGTGTAAGAGTGAGGACCACCGCATATCTCACAAGGTTGGCTGACAGCGTTAACTTGAGCGTGTTTAGCGTTGTTGCTGTTGTTGTTGCTGACGGTGTGGGTGACAAGCGATTCAAGAAGCGTAGTGATTTTGTCCAATCGCTTGTCGCTGTCACTAGTGCTAGCACTAGCGACATTGGTCCGAACACTCTTGGTTTGCACACGAGATTTATTCTCAATGATGTCCCAAGCAGCATTGGAAGTCTTAGCCAATAGATTACCCCCCGAGGCACTGTTCAGTGAATCTTGGTCACTCAGGCTTAAACCATTATAAAAAGTATTAATTTGATGTACTTTGGTAAAACCATGTTGTGGGCATTTTCTTAAAAGATCTTTAAAACGATCCCAAGATTCACTGAACGACTCATCGTACTTTTGTTCAAAATTTATGATTTCATTCCGCAAAGCGGTAGTACGAGAGGGTGGGAAAAAGTAATTGATAAACTTTGTTTCCAAATCCGTCCACGAGAGAATACTCTGTGGCGGTTCCTTAGCAAGCCAATGCCGGGCTTGTCCCTCTAAAGAAAAGGGAAAAAGTTGTAACCTGATAACCTCTTGTGGAACACCATTGAATTTGACCGTGTTGGTGAGTTGCAAGAATCTCTTGATGTGGTCGTGTGGATCATCAATTGTACGTCCCAAGAATGGTTGAGCGGAGACCATCTGGATAAAGCCTGATTTTAGCTCGAAATTGTTGGCGGCAATTGGTGGTATAACAATTGGGTCAGTGTTGCCATCTACATGAGCTTGCAGCAATTCAATCATCGGGCGATTATCCGGTAGAGGCTCATTGTTGTTGTTATTGTTCATGTTGTTGAAAGGTGGGTTGTTGTTGTTATTATTGTTGTTTGGAGGTGGTACACCGGCCATGTCTAAGTGATCGAGAGGCTCGGGCTCTTGATAAGACGTGGATCGAGTGCGCATACACCTGCAAAAGAACTAACAAGGCAAAAACAATACAAAAATATTTTTTTTTTGGTTTTTAATTTTTTTAATTTTTTTGTATTTTTGAAAATTTTATATTTTTTTAGGATTTTTTGAAAATTTTTATGAAAAAGTAACGTTCACGGGGAACGGATCCCAAAATCCAAGTTCTCACAAAAAACTTTTGATCTTAACGAGAAGAGCCGGCAGCGGCGCCATTTGATACAATGATTTTGTATGGGTTCTAATTTCTCTCGGAATCCTCTCGAATTGATCTCGGTCTTAAGTGGAATGATTATTCTTGGTTACTAAATAAAAGGGTTTGGTTTTCTAATCTAATAAAAAGTGTAAATGAAAATTTAAATCAAAGACAATTACTTTAATGACAATTAATAAAGACTTGAATTAAAATTGAAATTAAGATTAAAATTAAAATCAAAATTAAAGTTGAAATATAAAATATAAATTGTGAAATATAAATTGTGAAATAAAAGTAAAGAAACAGTTAGACAGTAAAACAGTAATACTAACAGAAAATTGATTCGGAAGTTTTGACAAAGAGGTTGATTCGGAACTTAAGTACTCATCCGGAACTTAGCCTTCATTCGGAACTTTCTACTGATTCGGAAGTTTTTGGTTCATCCGGAACTTTTCACTCGGAAGTCTTTGATTCGGAACTTAGGTTCATTCAGAAGTTACTGTTCATTCGGAACTTACTGTTCATTCGGAAGTTTCATTCGGAAGTTACTGTTCATTCGGAAGTTTATTCTGATTCGGAACTTTTTAAAGACAAACTCATTCGGAACTTTTCAAATAAAAACTCATTCGGAACTATTTTATTCGTTCGGAACGTTTGCTTCGTTCGGAAGTTTTGCTTCGTTCGGAAGTTTTGCTTCATTCGGAAGTTTTGCTTCGTTCGGAAGTTTTGCTTCGTTCGGAAGTTTTGCTTCGTTCGGAAGTTTTGCTTCGTTCGGAAGTCTGGGAAACCCAGATACAGAAACAATACCCGAAGAACAAGGAAACTAGTTTTAATCCAAAAATCACCAAGTTTTTCACCAAAAACTTAAATAAACTAATCACAAAGCATCTACTAACCATAAACTACAAATCCCATCAACAAAAACACATAACCCAACAACTTTTGAAGATCAAATCAATCAAATAAAAACTTGAAAACTTGAAATAAAAGATGATGATGAACAAGATGAAATGGAAAGATTAAACAAGAACTTGTATTGATGATTAATGTTGTAACAATCACAAAACAAGAATTAAAATTACAAGATTAAAAATCAAAGATCAAGATCACCAAACACCCTAGTGGTGTTGGTGATGATACGAACTAAAAGGGAGAAAAAAGGGGAGGAGAGGAAAAACTAAAAACTAACTGGCACTATGTGTGTGAGGGGATTCCTTTTATAGGCTTGTCTTTTGGTTGGTGAGTGGGCTTTCTCCCGTTCTTCTTGTCTTCTCGTCTTTTCAGAAAAGTTGACGTTTTCGATTCCGACTCGGGATTTGTTGTCGATTAAAATCAACTCGTCTTTTAATTTCTTCGTTTTATAGACTTGAGTTTCTTCGACTTATATAAATCTTCCATCTTTGGTCCTTTTCTTCGATAAATCTTCGAATAGGCCCAGTGACTTCAAATCTTTTGCATCTCTTGGACAATAGACTTCATTTTGAGTATTTTTTCTTCGATAAAACCCCGTGCAATCCCATATTTCTCCATTATCCATCCGGTTGGCTCTGAAAACACAATAAACACAAAAACCACGCATAATTCCAAACAAATGATATTAAATACGTGTTTTAGTCTCGTTTTAGCCAGAATTAAGTGGTAAAAGGATGGGTGTTTACACACCTATCAGTCATCGTACTTTTGTTCAAAATTGATAATTTCATTCCGCAAAGCGGTAGTACGAGAGGGTGGGAAAAAGTAATTGATAAACTTGGTCTCCAAATCCGTCCACGAAAGAATACTCTGTGGCGGTTCCTTAGCAAGCCAATGCCGGGCTTGTCCCTCTAAAGAAAAGGGAAAAAGTTGTAACCGGATTACCTCTTGTGGAACACCACTGAATTTTACCGTATTTGTGAGTTGCAAAAATCTCTTGATATGGTCATGAGGATCATCAATGGTACGCCCCAAGAATGGTTGAGCAGAGACCATCTGGATAAAGCCGGATTTGAGCTCAAAATTGTTGGCTGCAATCGCGGGTATGACAATTGGATCATTGTTACCATCTACATGTGCTTGCAGAAGTTCAATCATCCGACGATTATCCGGTATCGGCTCATTGTTGTTGTTATTATTGTTGTTGAAAGGTGGATTGTTATTGTTGTTATTATTGTTTTGAGGTGGGTTATTGTTGTTGTTTTGTACACCGGCCATGTCTAAGTCTTCGAGAGGCTCGGGCTCTTGATAAGACGTTGATCGTGTACGCATGCACCTGCAAAAGAACTAACAAGGCAAAAACAAAGCAAAAATATTTTTGGTTTTTATGTTTTTTTATTTTTAGGATTTTTGAAAATTTTATATTTTTTTTTTGTGTTTTTGAAATTTTTTATGAAAAAGTAACGTTCACGGTGAACGGATCCCAAAATCCAAGTTCTCACAAAAAACTGTTGATCTTAACGAGAAGAGCCGGCAGCGGCGCCATTTGATATAAATGATTTTGCTTGGGTTAAAATTTAATCTCGGTATCCTCTCGAATTGATTACAGCTTAAAGTGGAATGATTGTTCTTGGTTACTAAAAAGGGGATTGGTTTTCTAATCTACTAAAGGTTTACATGAACTAAGTTATAAACTTAAATTAAAAGCAATTAATTTTATAACAATTAATAAAACTAGAAAATAAATATAAAATGAAGAAACAGTAAGTATTACTTAAAAATGCTCAAAGGAAATTGATTCGGAAGTTCTTACTGATTAGGAACTTTTCCGGATGAAAAGATGTTAACTCCTTGATTCGGAACTTGTTGATCCGGAAGATTTGATTCGGAACTAACTAGGAACTTCACCCGGAACTTCACCCGGAAGTTTGGTCCGGAAGTTTGGTCCGGAAGTTTATCCGGAACTTCACCCGGAAGTTTATCCGGAACTTCACCCGGAAGTTTATCCGGAACATCACCCGGAACTTTGACCCGGAAGTATTGATTCGGAAGTTTTGACAAGAAATTGATTCGGAAGATTTGGGTTGATTCGGAAGTTTGTCCGGAACTTCGTTCGGAAGTTCGTCCGGAACTTTTAGCTGATTCGGAACTTTTTACTGAGATGATTCATTCGGAAGATTTGTACTCATTCGGAACGTGGGAAACCTTCAAGAACAGAAAGGAGACCGAAGAACAGGGGAACACGATTTCAAGCCAAAAATCACCAAGTTTTCAACCAAAACTTAAATAAAACTAATCACTAATCATCTACTAACCATAAATATCAAATCCCATCAATAAAAACATAAAACCCAATAACTTTTAAAGATCAAATCAACCAAATAAGAACTTTAACTTTGAATCAAAAAGATGAAGATGAACAAGATGAAATGAAAGGATTAAATTGATAGAATAAGATTTTTACTATCAAAGACAAAGATTAAACTACAAGATCTTGGAAAATTAAAAATCAAAATCACCAAACACCCTAGTGGTGTTGGTGATGACTACGAACAGAATAAGAGAGAAAAGAGGAGAGAAAAAACTGAATAAAAAGTGTGAGGGGAATTCTTTATATAGGTGTTCCCTTTGGTTGGTGAGTGGGCTTTCTCCCTTTCTTCTTGTCTTCTCGTCTTTTCAGAAAAGTTGACGTTTTCGATTCTGATTCGGGATTTATCGTCGATTAAATTCAACTCGTCTTTTAATTTCTTCGTTTAATAGACTTGAGTTTCTTCGACATATGTAAATCTTCAATCTTTGGTCCTTTTCTTCGATAAATCTTCAAATAGGCCTAGTGACTTCAAATCTTTTGCATCTCTTGGACAATAGACTTCGTCTTGAGTCTTTTTCTTCCATAAAACCCGTGCAATCCCATGTTTTCTTCAATATTCACCCGGTTGGCTCTGAAAACACAATAAACACAAAAACCACGCATAATTCCAAACAAATGATATTAAATACGTGTTTTGGTCTTGTTTTAGTAAGAAATAAGTGGTAAAAGGATGGGTGTTTACACACCTATCAGAGTCCCATGCTTATCCTATGTACATATTATCGCTTTCTAATGTAGTTAACGTGTGGGGATTTGTGCCCTTCCAACCTTTGTTCCGTGGTTGTTTGTGAATTGTGAACTTTAGATGATCATGATCTTCACGATTGGAGCCTCTCGTGTTCGTTTTATGGGAGCACTCGATCGTTTGCTTTGAAGACTTTCTCAATATCCATGATATATCCTTGATTGTTCTAACCTTAGGTTTTTAGCACACTTCATAAACGGCTATTAATTTATTGGTCACACCCTTTCCATGCTAGATTAGGCATTCGACTACGTCTCTAGTATGGGGGTGTTTGCACCCCTAGACTCGAAACATTGAGGACAATGTTTAACTTTAGTATGGGGGGTGAATAGATACTTGCCTTGCCAAACCTTCACGCTTTCCAAAGTTTATCTTTTTGTTTATCGTTTTGTTGCAAAATAAGGCTAAAAATGGCCAAATTTTAAAATTTTTCTCATGTTTTATAAGTGTTTGAAAACACGAATGTAGGTTTTACGATGGCGAGAATAAGAGCAATTTTTGACTCGACCGTGCGTGTTGAGCACTTAGCTTTGATTCCTTAACTACACATTAGGCTAAGTCTCTTAAATGAGGACGAGAAATGATAGAGTTAATTATAAGTTACTATGCTAAACGTAGAGTACTCGTATTCTTTCAAAAACTCATGTGTTCTCGTTGTTTGCTTATTCTCCCTTCGCATAAATATTTTTTGCTTAATAAATATTGACTTAGCGGTTTAGTTAGGATTGTTGGGTTTCTAGTCTTTTCTAGTAGCTTCCGTGTAATTAAATTGGGAAGACATTAAGGTATCGCCAGCGTCACGGTTTTGAAGTATTGGCACCCGAATAATCGAAAGCTTCACCCAATAATAAGATTTCAAGTGCTCACCTAAATCAAGCAAACAATTTGAATCCCCACAAGGCCGAAAAATCTATGCAAAATTGAAAGTGAATCAAGCCTTAATCTTCGAAGCTTTAAAGATCCAAAATTCGCCTTAGCGTGAGGATATACATCTTTGGCTAATAAAACCACCGATGAGGCGGATAATAAAAGGCAAGGCAAGACCGAAGTCATAATAAAAGCTTCATGGCGAAGTTGAATAAAAGATGGAGGTAAACCAAAGATAATAAGGCCCTTCCGTTAGGGGGCGTATAAAAGTCTTGGTAATAAGTCTCATGTTCAAAACCGTTATAAAACCGTGTTTATCGATTCTTCTTGTCAACTTAATTTTTTGACATCGTTGTCTATTAGGAGGGGTTATTGATTTGATGGTCTTAGTTACACCGTTAGGACTCTATTTTTAGACCTAAATCTCTATTATCGCATAAGTCAAACAATGTATCCTCGTGAAACATTCAAGACAAAATAAAATATAAGAGATACAACTTAGGAATAATAGGAGGATAAGTACGTGATTAGGGCATATGAGTAGTGTTAGCATTACTAACTTATAATGACAATGATCTCGTTGCACGCTTGGCATGGAATTGGAGTGAAAATCGAGGACGATGAAATTATTTCTAACGAAGCATTCACATGTTCTTATTCTAAGAACCTAAACGTCCTATTTTGCGATGAAAATCATACATTATGTCTAAAACACAAGTAGTAGCAATAGTAGTAGTGTAGCTAGTTTATCATTCAATAAAGTGAATAAAAATGAATTTTGGAGGTGCTATGATACTTTATTCTAGCATTGCGTGAGGGCACGGCAATGGTTTAGTATAGGGGAGTGATGAGACTGCAATTATACATGGTCTCATCGTCCAAAACGGGCTTAAAATGCATTAATTATCATGAAAATACCCAAATATATGCTTGTGTTTGTTGCTTGTGTATTTTAGGTACGGATATTGAGAAAATGACAAAAGATCACAAGAATCATACAAAACACGAACACGGGAAACGAAGCCGCACAATGAACCGGGCCCAAGATGTGAATTTTCCAAAAATGCCCTTGAAGTTTGAAGAAATGACAAGTTTAGTCCTCCAAGTTTGAAGACTTATCATTTTATACCCTTGTAAAACTCTAAAATTACATTGTGGTCCCTAAAATGTCAAGAGTTTACATATTTGGTCAATGAAGAATTGCACAAGATCGAAGTCGGATCGCACTTAATGGAGCAAAGACGGGCATATTCGGATCGATTTGACAACTTTTGAAAATTTTACAAGAAAAGACGAAGTAAAGTCAACCCGAAACCCGACAATGAAATGGTCATGAAAAACCGATCCAAAAACCTTACTTTTATTTTACGAACCAACCCGCACCCGTTTAACGGGCCGGGTTAGCCCGTTAAATATTAATCAAGTCCTAGCATGTTTTTTTATATATATGATTCGGATATGGGCTTTCACTTTCCCACCAAGCCCGAAATACAAATCAACCCACCCCTTTTATCACATTATTGGGCCTCTTTTTGGATAACAATATAAACAAAAAAAGGGGTGTCTGCATCTTATTTTACAACGAGAAGAACAAAAAAAAAATGGGGATTAGGGTTCCTCTTATCCCAGCCACCATCTTAACCTCAAATTAACCTAATCCCAAATCTGTCACTTTCTACCTCGTGACACTCTTCTACCCCACATCTAGACAAGATCACGTGAAGATTCAGATGAAGGACGAAGACCAATCTATGGCTCATATTTACTCCTTGGGCTCCAATCCCATCTAAGGGTCAAGAATAGAAGACCTCGAAGCTTCTTACAAGAGACAAAATCAAGACCCCAGGTTTGAATTTCGAATATGCTTAAAAGATCCAAGATTCGCTCAAGGGTTTTTCTGGAAATTTACATCATTTAGGGTTAGTGTTTTTTTTATTTCTAGAACCTACTGTGACCCTATATATAAAGGGCATTATGATTTTTTATTTTTTCTTGTTCCAGATTTTTAGTGGGTATCTTAAATCTGAGTAACAAAAGTTTTCTTCAGTTTATGCAAAAGAGGAGTGAAGTAATTTTAATTTAATTGTCAATTTTAATTCTTGTTTTTATTTCGAAAATTGCTACTTAAATTTTTGTTGTAATTTTAATTCGAATTTTAATTAAATCCTTGGTTCGAAAATCAGTCTCATTTAATTTAACATATGTTATGATTGTCTTAACTTTGATTTAAAGTATTAAAGTTTTGATGTTTTGATATTGAAAAAAATATATTGTTGTTAACTCTTTATTGTTGCTGAACAAAAAAAAAGTGAGGTTGTTATTGTTCATTGTTGGTGAGTTTTTTTAGTTCTACTACTAGTCAGAAGAAGAGAAAAATGGGTTAGTTTAGTGTGTTCAGAAAAAGGGGATATTGTGTTATTGTTACTGTCAGATCACGAAAAAAAAAGAGAGTGAAGTATACAAAAGGGGGCTGTTAGCTTTGTCGCTCCTGTTTGTTCTTGTTCGACAGAAAAAAAGGGGGTTGTTTGTTTGATTCGAAAAAAAGGGTTGCTTGTTGTTACTGTGCGAAAAAAAAAGAAAAAAAGAATATATATGTATTGTTCTTGTTCGAGAAAAAAAGAAGAATTTGTTTGGGTTTACTCGAGTTTGAAATTCGATGCTTGTATTTGGATGGTGTACAAAGGGTGTTATGTAGACTAGTTCGTGTTTGATGATTGATGTTTGCCTTTCGGTTTGTTGACTTGATTCACTTGTAAGTTCAATGCACTTTTCATGTTTTTTTTTTAATTTTCTTTATTCTATGTTGTTACATTTGGTTATTGTTCATTATGGTTGTGCTACTGATCATTGTTGATGTTGATTATGTTTAGTAGTGTTAACTCTAGTCTTAGAATTTCATATGATTGTGTAGATGAACATCTGCGTAAGGCAGGTCTGGAGGTAGTGCCTCCTAAGAGATATGATAACTGTACCATTCAAGATCAATGAGCCCATTAGCAGTTTGGTTTAAAAAAAAAAGTTGTTTGCTGTCTAATTTTCCAAATCAGAAACAAAACGCTACTTAAAAAAAATATATATAGTAGTCTAGTTGTTATTTTTGTTTGGTTCAAGATTGCTAGTACAACAAAGAAGTAAGAAAATGTGTTCAAAAATATAGTAGAGTCAGGATTCGACCTCCTGACCTCTTGATTCCTAACAGAGAGCCCCTACAACATCTCCCACAACCATTTGAGCTAATGGCCTTTTCTTGTCATAATTTGCAAAGTTTTATATTTAATCTATTTTTCACCAAATTGCTAACAGCTTATATAAGCTTATTTCTAGCTTATTTAGTGTAACTTTTTTATCCATTTCATTTTTCCTAAGTTCTTTTCAGTATCATAGATTTTCTATTAAAATTTAAGATTTTTCCTAGTAGTTTATTATTTTTAATAATTTAATTAATTTAAAATTGTTTTGAATTCATAATAAATTATTTAAAAGTCGAAAAAAATTGTAATTCTTTTTCTGAAAATTTTATCTTTTTCATTTAGGACTTAGAAAAATTAAAATTGCATTTTTAGGCTTTAAATTCGTTAATTTGCTTAAATGTTGCGTTTTTACGTTTTATCATTAGTTAATTTTTTTCCTTCGCTTTGTCCCCATAGGCGTTTTAAGTTTTCCAATTCTTTTTTATGTTTTCCCTGAGTTTATTTTTAGTTAAGTCTAAAATAAAAAAAAATAAAAAAAATTTCGTCGATTTTTTTTTACGTTTTGATTCGCGCTTAACGCGTTTTCGTCTTAGTTTGATTTAATCGTAATCCATCCTTAATTTTTATTTTCTCTTTCCAAAAACGTAATCACTCAAATTAAATAACGTCTATAATAATTTTTGGCTAAACACCATACCTCCACCGAGAACGAACTCGATTGTCGTCTTTACGTTTTTCCTAAAACGTATTGATTAATACTTACCACGACTTAGCGTTTGCTTACTTTTTCCTAAAGGTAAGTAAAACGACTAAAAACCGCAACATCAGCCCCCAAGGTGCTCTTCCTTCTAACACCGAAACAAACCCTAGAGCGAATGTGAGTGCTATTAATACTCGAAGTGGAGCAACTCTAGTAGGAACTTCTACCCCTCCTCCCGTTACTCCATCTACACCTCCTCCGCCCCTATTTATCCCTCCTACTAGCACACCTAGTACTAGTTCTCCATTACCGTCTCCACCTCTTAATGAAGAAGTATCCAAGAAAAACCCTCCACCAACCCCACCTACCACCTCTAAACTTCTACATCTCAACCTTTACCTGCTACACCCACACCACCTAAACCCAAAATCCCTTATCCTTCTCGGTTAGACAAGTGAAAATTGCTCACAAAAGAGGATGCTCAAGTCACTTCTTTTATGAAGATGATCTCTCAAATGAATTTCAACATTAGCCTCGATGAAGCACTTGTCCAAATGCCGAAATTCGTCAAAGCATTCAAGGAATTGCTTAACAAGAAGGAAAAGATGGCTGAGTTTGTCAACACACGCTTAAATGAAAACTGTTCTGCAGTTATTCTTAAAGAACTTCCGGAAAAACTTGGAGATCCCGGTCGTTTTGTGTTGCCTTGCATTTTCAACAAAACCGAAGAATTTACTGCTTTAGCTGATCTAGGGGCAAGCATTAATTTGATGCCATTAAGTGTGTGGAAAAAGCTATCATTACCCGACCTTACACCGACAAAGATGACTCTTGAGCTAGCAAATTGCACTCTCGCTTACCCCGTTGGTATTGACAAAGATGTGTTTATTAAAGTTGGTACCTTCACTTTTCCGGTCGATTTTGTTGTTGTTGATTATGAAATGGACCCTCGTATTGCGTTAATACTTGGACGGGCATTTTTGAGAACCAGAAAAGCTTTAGTCGATGTTGCCGAAGGTGAATTAATTCTAAGGGTCGGGAATGATGCTCAAGTTTTTAAAATGGGGAAGATTACAAGTAAGACAAATGGAAAAGAATCCGCGAAAATGATTAATGTGCTTTAAGAAGAGCTTACTTCTACTTTGGAAAGTTTTAAGCTTGGTGACTTTGTTGTATATGATAATCCTCTTTTCGAGTCTTCCCATGATAATCCACTTTTCCAAGAAGATGTGGATAATTTTGATCATTCTCTCCCCAATGTGGATCCCCCACTAATCTATGATTCTCCACCGATCTATGATGATTCTAGTTCCGGTGGGGATGATTATGATAATTTTGTTTCCGAGTATCCCGACATTCCAACTTATGATGATTTTGATGATTTTGATACTCTCTCGAGTGATTCTTCTCATGATGACCTTACTCCTACTTTTGATGAAGATCCTCCACCAAACACTATTGATACTTTGGATAATTACTCATTTGAGGAAGATTTTGCTACTTTTCTCAATACCTACTTCCCAAATGAGAATGATTCTCCTCCTTTGGACTTTGATGATGCTCTTTATCCTCCTTCGGATATGAAGAAACCTATTTTAAAGGAGAAGAAGCCGGCCGACACCGATATCCGCAGTACCTATGTCTTGACACCTCTCTATCCACCTTCTGAGGATAAGATTGTGAGATTTATGAGCGGATCCTCTTCAAGGTCTACTGAGCCTAAGTGTTATTTCCCCTAAAGGAAAAGGTGTTCGATCCCAGTATTGCAATTTTTAAGCCATCTCAGTATCCATCTGATGAAATAAAAGGAAAGATTTTTGTAACTTTTGGAGATATGCTTGCACCTCATCACCCTTGCTACCACCATGCTCAACAACTACTTAAGGGAACCTTGCCTACTCTTCTTTGGCTTGCCTGGTTCGCCTTGAGCTTGTGCTATTTGATGGACGAAAACCATGTATTTGATCCTGGTGGATATGTTTCAAGCTTCTTCCTATGCTAATCAAGGTTGAGTCAGGCTCACGACTCGGTTAACAAAAACAAGCGCTTCTCGGGAGGCAACCCGCAATATTTATCCTTTTTCTTTGTTTGTTTTTATAATAAGTATAGGGGGAGACCCTAGTATATTTTTGTTGTTTTATTTCTTATCATGTGCAGGGATTCACGCTTTCAAAGATCCATTCTTGATGACTTTTGACGACCCGTGATTCCGTGTACCCGTCTTCCCGGTTCTATCCTAAACTCTTTTGATTCTCTATTTTATATTCTTCAATATTAAAATAGGAATCACTTTAGTTGTCTCTTCGTTAGCAAGATTTAAACAAAGTGCACAATGTCCTAAGTGTAGGGGAGTTTACTCCCACATGCTTAAACATTGAGGACAATGTTTATATTAAGTGTAGGGGGACTTCTATCGAAGTTAAGTGGGTTTTTCCTTGTATTTGTACTCATTTTAACCGGAATATTGATTTTTCGACATTTTTCAAATTTTTTTTATCTATTTTGGCCTAGTTGTTTTTATTTTTGTATAGTTATTTTCTTTCTTTGCTAGAATAAATTTTAATAAAGTGGTTTTAATTTTTAAACGTTGTGAATCTTTTGACTCAACCCGAGTTTACTTATCCAAGTTTACTCTAGCTAGTATCCTTAACGTGTTTAAGTCAAGTTTTGCTAGGCTTTTATATAGGGAACTTTAAAACGCGAAAGTCTTTACTCTCACAGGGTTAAGAACAAGAACTTTTCGCAAGTTCCTATAATTGATCCTTGAAAGTCGTTTATCAAGGGAACTTTATAATGCAAATTCTAAACCTGAAAATGTCTAAGAAGATGCAAGATCCTATAGATGACTTGAAAACCCAAAACTTTGATTTAATAGGCTAAGCATCCACGAGTCTCATTTCTTGAGATTTTAAATTGTGGAGAACGAGAGATGATAGAGTCAATTATAAGTTTGGTATTCTTTCATGAATTTATGTGAGTTGATTATGAGTTTCTTCTCCCATCGCTTATTAATAAATATATATGCAATAAATAAGGTCATACGATTTGAAAAGTTACTTAGCTTCTAGCACAAGATCGTTTAAAAGTTGCTCGGTATTAATTAGAGTTCATAGCCAAGGCATAACTTATTGAAGCGGGATGCGAAGATTGGCGAGTCCGAAAAGGCCCTAACAAGGCATGAGGGCTACATTTTGTTGCTAAAGATCCCAAGTGATGTGAAGAATCATTTATTGAAAATCAATATGAAGGATCGAGACACACGACGAAAAGCAAATACTCCCCTAAAGATCATGGAGAAGTATATCCAAAAAGGCCTTAACAAGGTATGAGGATAAATAGATCCAAGTCCTAAAAGGAGGCGGATCATTGTATATCAAAATACCAAATAAAGATTGGAGAAAAATGAAGAAGTCGTGGTCCAAATATGAAGAATCTCTCAAAAAGTTCAAGTGAAGAAATTCCTATTTTGAAGAGAAGACCATAATTTCAAAGAACGTCTCCCAAGATTTGAAGTATGAAGTCGCTCCCAAATATCGGTCCGAGAAAGTTCTCAAATCGTGAAGCGAGTTATGCCAAGATATGAACTTTATGAGGTCCCGAGAAGCAGTTTTAAAAGATTTTGTCCTTTAGCTAACTATTGATTAAATCTCCCTACTTTATTTTCAGCCTAAATAACTATCGAAATAAGTCAACAATGCATCCTCGTGATCATTCAAGAAAATAATAAAATATAAGAGATACACCTAGGAATAAGGGAGTCTAAGTAAATAATTGGCCCACATGAGTTTGTGATAGTTTGCTGACTTATAATAACAATGATCTCGTTTTTAAGCTTGGTTTGGGGAACGTGAAACTTGAGGGTGATAATTATTCATGACATTACAAAACCCTAAGGTAAGTTTTGATCTTTTTATTTGTTTTCTTCCTTTGAATATTTTATAATTTTCTATTTCTTTAATAAAGGCCAATGTTGATTGATTGTGATGGAAAATGTAAATCTTGCTTTATAACTATTACATTGCATGAGGGCATTGCAATGGTCAAGTGTAGGGGATTTGATAGGTGTGAAAACACCCATCCTTTTACCGCTTAACTATAATAATAACCAAGCCAAAACGTGTATTTTATGTCGTAAATGTCGGAATTATGCGTGGTTTGTGTTTTTATTGTGTTTTAGGACCAAAAGATGAAAAAGGAAGAAAACACGGGCTTTCACGGGCTTTTATCAAAGAAAACGAGAAAAGACGAAGTCAAGAGATCAAGAGTGCAAAAAGAACGGAAGTCCAAGGCCTATTCTGAAGATTTATTGAAGAAAAAGTCTAAAGACGGAAGTTTAATGAAGTCGGAGAACTCAAGTCTAATTATTGAAGAAATTATAAGACAAGTTCAATTTATATCGACAAATCCCTAGACGACGTCGAGAAAGACAAATAATTTAAATCGAGTCGAGACAAGAAGAAAGAAAGAAGAAAGCATCATCACATGTACTCCTCCTATAAATACCCTCCTAATGTGTCATTAGGAGGGTGGTTAGTTAATTTTAGTTAGTTTTATTTTTGTAAGGTAAGTAGGAGTAGATTAATATACTTTCTCTCTCTAGTTTTCCTTAATGTTCTTCAAGCTTTTTCTTTAATCTTGTGTTAAATGTTTGATCTTTAATCTTTTTAATTCAAGTTTTTAATCATCTTCTTCTACCTTTCTTTATTTTGTTTATCTTTGATTCGTGATAATCGTTGATTTTGTTTCATCTTAGTGTTCATGTGATTAAAAAGTTTATCTTTTTATTGATCTATAAGTTTTTATACGAATTTAGCTTTGAGCTTGACATGCTTATTGGCTTATTTTGTATTTAGCTTATTTGTTTTAAAGTTTTATTAAAGGTTTAGTATTTTTAAAGTTTAATTTAAAAAGTTGCTTATTTAGAGTTTTGTAAGTTTTTATTTGTGCTTTTATTTGTGCTTATTTAGTTATTTTCATTAAATAGTTAGTTAAGTTTTGGATTGTGCTTATTAAACGTAGCTTATTTGATTGCTTATTACGGATTTCTCTCCATCAGAATAGGGTTTACCCTTTCCGATCTGCATTCCGACGAGTATCACTATTATTCCGATCACAGGATCGGAAAAGGGTTTTGTTATTCCGACGCAGATTCCGATTGGGATTCCGACGAGAGTAGTTATTTTTTATTCCGACAGAAGTTAGTTTCAATTATTCCGATAGTTCGTTTTGATATTCCGATAGGTCGTTTTCCGATTAGCATTCCGATTGTTTTCCGTTTCTTATATTCCGACGGGATTCCGACGGAAGCATTCCGACGCTTATTCCGACGGGATTCCGATTACATTTCGATGGGTTTAAGCTTTTCGTTTTACAAAGTCAAGTTTTAAATTCATTACGTTTTAATTTCCAAAAATTGCACGCTTCCCGAAAAAGTGACAGTTTTTCTAGTTTTGCTTTTAGCTTATGTTGTCCCATATATTTAGATGATATAATACGAATTAAAGAAAGAAAATAGATGAAGATGATGAATTCTAGAGAGAGAAAGTAGTGAGAGAAAGTAGAGAGAAAATGGTTGAGAAACTTGTGAAATATTAGATTAGAAGAAAATGAAATGAACCAACACCCTTCCTAACATGCTAGGAAGGGTATATATAGTCCACCCACATGCGGGCTTCTTTATGGGCTATATGGTTTGGGTCGGGCTTTCCTTTTGGGTTCTAGTTACTTATTAATGAACTTTAGCCTAAAGTTAAGCCCGTATAACACGACTAATATATTACCTATTACAACGTTCTATAATACGATACATAATAAACATATGACCGATCATTCTTGTTTGACTCAATATTTTGAGACTAACAATCTCCCCCAATGAGAGGTCATAAACCTTGGTCATTTAGGAAATTTGTAGAGATTACTAATCTTGCCATAAATGAGTCTTGAACGTGTAATTGTAGTCTCGTTCCTTCATGCTGTGATCTTTGAGCCTTTGTCGTTGTCTTTCGACTTTTTCTTTAAGTTTGAGATCTTCAAATCATCCTTGACTTGTCTTTGCCATCTTGTGATCTTGTGTCTTCATCCACATGCTCACACTATTAATTGTCGAATATGTCTTTAGGCATCAGAATGTGGTTTTAAATCTTTGACTTTACTGAGTACACCGTGACGCCACTTTCTTGAGACAAAACATAGACATAGACTGAATGGATTTGAAATTCGTCCTAAATCGGTAGCGTTTTACCTCTGGTCGGTGAAGACCGTTATACGATATTAAATATCGTACCTGTGATTAGGTAGATTCAATTAAGAATCTCCTTGACAGGGTTTCACGGCTGTACTAGCCGTTCTCTTTACTCGACTGTCTCAAAGCAAGACTGCGAACATAAAGAGTGAATCAATTGGATAAATATCCGCTTGATTAAAGTCGCCAATTCAAATTCCTGGAACAAGTGTGATTCATAAAGAATCTTACCATTGTTTCTTTCCAGTTGACACAAGCTTGATTCATAAGAATCTCACAAGTCACCTACCGTAGCGCTGTTTGATGTTGACGCTAGAAGGATTTCCATTCGTCAATGTGAATATTAATGAATATCACTCTGAATGTTCTGGTAAGACCATAAAGAAATTGCGTAGAAACCTGAAACGAGTTTGAATCAATTCAGAATCAAACCACTGTTGCTTTTCAGTTTTACATATGTTCAATTCATAAAGAATCTTGCATATGACCTACCGCAGTGCTGTTTGATGTTAACACTAGAAGGATTTCCACTCATCATTGTGAATACTAAGTAGTATCACTCTGAGTGTTCTAGCAATATCACAAGGATATAGCGTAGGACTCTCTTGATCTTCATCCGTGTGTCCTAATGAGATTTGATTGATCTCTTGGCTCTAGACTCGATTTGTGCACTTTTAGTGGTCGGAGGCTGGAGCAGATGCCACCTATTCAATATCAACTATCTCGAAGTGAGAGAGTCAATAGAAGTCATGTTGTTCTTCGTGACAATAAAACAAACTTCTTTTGAGAGAAGCCTGAGTAGCTAGGAAAGGGTTGTACATACATCACTGGGTCCATGATGAGTTTGTCTTCATGATGAGTTAACCCGGTTTCTGCCTAAGTTGTATGGAGGGCTTCTTTCTTTACACCCTTTATCCTTACATTTCTTTTTTCATTCTTCAACCCCTTCAATGCTTACCAAGACATCATTACTAGCACCATGTTGTAATTGTTCCAGTGCTAGCATCAGTACTTAGTCGGCATTCAACTACGTTCACATTCTACTCCATCTTTCCTAAGGACTTCTAATAATCTATTGGATTGTCCCTGGGAAGATCCTTCCGGTTCTGGTTGGATCATAGGACTTAAACCTGACCACCCTTTTGACACCAGTAACGTCGTGAATTAAAGATGTTGTGGGTATTTGATCGTAACCATGAAAACTACTTTAAATTCTAACAAAGTGTTTGAAAAACATTTAACACCTTGCTAGTTTTGTCGTTTTAGAAATTCTCCCCCTTCACATGTGCATCGATAATCGAAAGTGTTTCGCACATGTAGGTAAGAGTTAAAGTGCTTGAGTCTTATATTAGATCACATTTTAATCACATTTTCTCCCCTATCTCTAATATATAAAATCTTTTGATATTAGAGATAGCAAATTTGATTAAAATATATTTTGAAAAAATAGTCGTGAAAATCTCCAGGAGAAAGATGTGTTAATCTTTTGCATGAAGTTAAAATGCTCCCCCTCAAAAATTGATCCAACTGAATTGTCGTTGTGAGGATATGATCCACATTTCGCTTTTTTGAGGATGGGAGTTGTTGAACACACAATTTGAAAGATTTTGAATAATTATTGAAAAATTCTTGAAAAAATTGTGTTCAACGCTTTTTGAAAAATCCTATTTCTTTTTGGCGAAGAGGTTTTTCGAAAGCATAAACTTGAGTTCATAGACTTTGAATGTCTTGACGAATCCACTCAAGTGTAAGAAGATTTCTCTTCTTTTGTTGAGAGTAAGCGCACTAAATCATACACTCCCCCGTGAATATAGATCCGGGTTGCAATCTGAAAGTGATTACAAGCCATTGTGTTGAGCTCAAAACGTTGAATGTTTTGTGACAAGCTCAACCCGTGATAGATTGCTCTACCCGTTGTATGGAAATATTGTCCAAAATAGACAATTTCCTTTATTAAAAGAAGAAATGACATGTTTTGAAAAATATTTACAACTTTCATTCGAGCTTTATGTACACACCCGTGTCGTTATTGAGCGACATTTCTAGGCACGTCCATATTATCGATACTGAAAGACATGTCGAGAAGAATATTATTGGATTTTGAAAGATTTTTAATTTTGTGTTTTGTTTTTATATATTTTATATTTTTGTATTTTGCTTTTTTCAAAGATATTTACAGGTTGATGTTTGAAAGATAAATCAAGCAGGCACCTTTGCCAGAATCTCCAGGTCTGCTGGAGTCAAACATCTCATACCAATTTGCCTAACAAGGCACTCAAACCTATATTTCGACAGTTCTTTCGTAAACAAGTCGGCTAATTGGTAATCCGTTCCAATAAAGTATAGTTCAACGATACCTCTTTCAACTTGTTCCTTTATGAAGTGGTATCTGACATCGATGTGCTTCGTGCGGGATTGCTGTACCGGATTGCAGGAGATGGCTATGGCCGACTTTGAGTCACAGTACATAGGTACTTTATCAAAGTGGAAGCCATAATTCGTGAGTTGTGTTCTCATCCAAAGAACTTGAGCACAACACGCAGATAGAGACACATACTCCGCTTCGGCTGATGAAAGTGACGTGCAATCCTGCTTCTTGGAAGACCATCCCACAAGCTTATCTTGACCTAGAAATTGTGCACCACCAGAAGTACTTTTTCGTGTATCAAGATACCCTGCATGATCAGAATCTGAATAGGCCGTTAGAAAGAAACCGGTTTCCCTCAGATACCAGAGTCCCAAATGAATGGTATTCTTAAGGTACCGAAAGATCCGTTTACCCTCCTTGAGGTGCTTTTCAGTGGGTCGTGCTTGATATCGTGCACAATAACACGTAGCATGTGAAATATCAGGTCTGCTTGCTGTTAAGTACATGAGGGAACCAATCATGGAACGATATTTCGTTTGATCGATGGCATTTCCCTCCAAGTCAGCATCTAGCGATGTGGTTGATAATAGTGTCCCAACGGGGTCACATGAAGTCATACCATGCTTTTTGATTATCTCTTGACAATACTTATCTTGGTTTATAAAGATACCACTTGGGGATTGGTGAACTTGAATTCCTAGAAAGAATTTTAGTTCGCCCATCATTGACTTTTCAAATTTGCTGTGCATTACTTTTTCAAACCATTTTGAAAGTTTTGGGTTTGTAGACCCGAAAATAATGTCATCAGCATAAATTTGCACAAGCAAAATGTCATCCCCATATTTATAAGTGCAAAAAGTTAGATCAGTGGAACCTTTTGAAAAACCTTTGGATACCAGAAATTTTGAGAGCTCGTCGTACCACGCCCTTGGAGCTTGCTTGAGTCCATATAGTGCCTTGTGGAGACGATACACCTTGTCAGGATAATGAGGATTGACGAATCCTTCCGACTGCGTGACATAGACTTCTTCCTTCAAAGGACCGTTAAGAAATGCCGTCTTTACGTCCATTTGATAGACAATGAATCCCTTATGTGCAGTATAAGCAAGGAAAATCCTGACCGCTTCTAAACGAGCAAATGGTGCAAATGATTCATCAAAATCAATTCCCTCTTTCTGGCCATAACCCTTAGCCACTAGCCTAGCTTTGTTCTTGATGATCGTATTCTCTTCATCCATCTTGTTTTTCCAGATCCAAAGAAGATTTAATGGAATCACATCGTATGGTCTGTCAACAAGTTCCCAGACTTTAAGTCTTTCAAATTGTTGAAGTTCATCCGTCATTGATTCAATCCAAGCATGATCATCCATGGCTTCTTTGATGTTTTTCGGTTCAGCAGTACTCACGGCGAGTAAGAACATACAAACATCGCCATCGGTGGCTAGTTGTCGTCTTGTACGAACGGGCTGTGAAGGGTTTCCAATTACGTGAACCAAAGGATGATCTCGGGTCCAATGATGTGTTGAAGGATGTCGTTGATAGAACGTATGCATATTTGACGGATCAACATGGCGAGTAGAAGACTCTCTAGTTTCGTGTACCGGTGTACCGAATGGGTTATGAAAATCGTCATCGTCAGATAATGCATCGTCTGCTTGATTAGTGTTCTTTGGAGCAATGACAGTAGTTGTGGATGTTGTAGGATCGATTGTTGAAGTGATATTCTGAGGAGGTAAATCTGCAGCAACCCGTGTTGAAGTAGATGAAGTTGTATCTGGTTGTTGACGATGATCGTTATCATCATTCTTATCATGAGTGACAGCGGAAGACTTTGATACAACATGTTTCTCCCCCGTGAAATATTCATCAAACATTGGTCCATATAACATTTCCAACTCTTCAAGTGTCGTTTCCACTGTCATATCTGCTCTAGGAACATGTTCAGGAACCAGCTTAGAACTTGACGGTTCATTGCTGTGGTCTTGAGTACCGAGTTTTGTGCGGTTTTGAATGGAAGTCGTTTGTCGTTGTGGATCGGGACTTAAACTGTTTTGTTCAAGTGCCATTTCTTGTAATTCATCAAATCTGATATGAATAGTCTCGACTATCAATTTTGTTCTCTTGTTGTATACTTTGTATCCTTTAGACTGAGTTGCATATCCCACTAAAATGCATGCATCACCTTTCTCTTTCATCTTGTCCAGATTTTCACCATCTCGAATAATGTAACACGTACATCCAAAAACATGAAGGTGTTTGAGTGAAGGTTTGCGATCATTAATTATGTGATATGGTGTCTTTTCGTGTCTTGGGATAATTAAGGAGCGGTTTTGTGTGTAGCATGCGGTTGACACGGCTTCGGCCCAAAAGTATAGTGGAAGTTTTGAAGCGGATAATAATGTTCGAGCAGCCTCAACTAAAGTACGGTTTGGTCTTTCAACAACGCTGTTTTGTTCGGGTGTTCGAACAATAGATGTTTCATGTTCAATTCCTTCAGCTTCAAAATAGTTTCTTAGTTTTGAATTCAAAAATTCAGTACCTCTGTCAGTACGAACCACTTTAACTTGAGCTTGAAGACCACGTTGTATCACTTTAAGGAAGCTGATGAGAACATCGGGTGTTTCATCCTTGGACCTCAAGAAGTGAGTCCATGTGTACCTTGAGTAGTCATCGACAATTACCATAACGTATTTTTTCCCATTGATACTTTGAACACGCATGGGACCACACAAATCTATATGAAGAAGATCTAACCGTCCTTTAGAGCTTGGTGTAGTCTTTGTCTTAAAACTACACCGTTTAGCTTTACAAAGCTCACAAGAAGAACAAAGATGATCTTTGATGAATTTCAAGTTAGGAAGGCCTCGCACAATATCTTTCTTGGAAAGCAAGTTGATGGTATCAAAGTTAAGATGAGATAAACGTTGATGCCATAACCAAGCTTGAGTCGTTGAAGCTTTAGCCATGAAACAGATTGGAGTTGAAGATGTGGAGTCTTGTAGTGAAATAGTGTAGAGATCAGTACCCCGTGTTCCGGTAAGTAAGTCATTCCCATCATAATCACGAACAAAACATGTCTTCTTTCTAAAAGCAACCTCCAAATCCGCATCACAGAATTGACCAACCGAGAAAAGATTGTGATTGAGCCCTTCGACGTAGTAAACCCTTTTGATAGTGATATTCCCCTGAACCAAGTCTCCATATCCTAGGATCGGTGCAAATTGATCATTTCCGAATCGGACCGTACCCAGGAACTTCTCCACGAAGTTAATTAGAAGCTTGAGATTCCCCGTCATGTGCTTTGTGCATCCGGAGTCCAGTATGAAGAGAATTATTTCGATCACCTGCAGAAGAATTAGAACACGATGGAGCATTTGCTAAATTGGATTCCATGTTAGTTGTGATTTCCGATTCATTAGTTTCCCTAGGTTCATCACTTAGAGTCACACTAACGCACATAGTCACATTTTCTGTCCTAACCTTAGGCATCCATTTATATCCTGGAGGACATTGATTAGCAAACCACCATTTCCAAGGCTTGCTAGCAGACTCATATAATTCCCTAATTCTGCTTCTAGGGTTCTTAGTGGTGGAGTCTGATGCAATACTTTTCTTAGGGGGGGGGGGTTGCACCAGAATGGTTCACTTTGCGTTTGGGTTTTCTAGCACTAATAGGCATCACAGTTTGCTTCTTAGTTCTAGTTTCTACGCCTTTGACATTATTCGAAACACACATAGCATGATTAGCATTAGCACACTTTACACATTTCACACAAACAAACTTAACATTCAAAGCATTCAAAGTCGAATCATTCATATCGTCATTACACGCGATTATAGACGTTTTATTCTTAGAAACATTGGAAATCCTAGGGTGGTCTTCTACTGTCTTCATCTTCCCTTGACTTTTGTTTTGCCAAACCTTTTCATTCATGCGAGTGCTCTTAAGCTGGGGCCGGCTAACACTATCAGTGGGGACTACTCCTGTAGTAAAAGACACACGTCTATTAGTGTTTCTAGAAGTCTGAGGTGATTGAGTTTCTTTGTTGTGTGTAGCTGTAGTGGCCAATCTATACATCCCTGGTTTAACCACATTTGTGTTCTTAATGCTTTGTGATCGAATATGTGTTTTGGGAGTGTTTGTGGTAACCTATCCTTCCCATCCGTCTTGGGGGCAAACGCAGGTTTTGCAAATGCAGAATTAGAGAAAACATATGGTTTTCCCAAGACAGAGGGTCTAGTCACTTTTTGAGCATTGGGTTGTCTTACAACAGGTTGCTTAATGCTAGGTTCCACGACTTTCCCACCCATTTTAGCAACGAGTTTCTGCAACTCTGCTATCGCTCTGTCCCTGTCTTGTAACTGAGCTTTCAACCCTTTAATTTCCAAATTCTGTTCATTCATTTCTCGAAACGTTTGGGAAAGTTTTTCTTGCAATTTATTATCATGTGGAAAACTACCAACGTCTTTTTGCAAAGCAAGTTCAAGAGAATGACAATGTTTTTGAAGGAAATCAGTTTTGTGTTGAAGTAACTCAAAAGCCTTTTTATCAACATTTTCTTTATGTTTCGAAAGCTCAAGTTCAAGACGCTCACATTCTTTGATTTTATCAAGATATTTGCATGCAACATCAGAATATTCATCGATATCAGCACAAGATTGAAGAGTAACACACAAAATATCTTTGGAGAGACATGCTTCTAAGAGTAGATCATATGCGTTTGAAAATTCTGATTTGTCATTTTGAAGTTCATCAATTTCTTTTTCAAGAGACTCAACATATTTCAAATCATCAAACATTTCAGACCGAATCAAATTTTCAAACTCAAGAACATGTTCTTTTATTATCTTCGTATTTGGTATTAAAAGTTCTTTCACAAGCACAGTTATGTCGTGAGGAATCTTGGTTTTCCACTTATCCTTTTGACGTTTTTCCCAATCGCTTTCAACAATTGATTGAACATTATCAACGTGGTGTTTAAAAAAACCAAGTGTTTTTCTACTTTTGCTTTTAGAAGCATCTAGAGGCAAATAGTTAATATATTTAAAAACATTAGTTTTCCTCTTAGCGACAAAATCCTTTTTCCATTGAATTCTTCTTTGTTTGCATTCTAAAAAGAATTCCTCACGAGACTTCTGTTTTTGTGGAGTGAAAAGAACATAAAGACTGTTTAGATAAGCATAGTTATATGGTTTCACAAAATCTTTATTGATTGGTGATCTACTCTCCTCATCCCAAAGGGACGTCTCTTCAGTATCGAGGTTAGCTACTGGGCAGTCATTATCAGTCCATTCGGACTCATCAAGATATAAGTGAGGGTTCGTAGCTTGAGCTTGTTCGAGGTACTTGGGGGTGGCAAAGCTAGGTTGACCCTTGAAAAACGACCGAGGTGCTATCATTCTTACGGTTTGAATGGAGTCATGTGTATTATAGACAACTTTTTTCAAAAAATCGACTTGTTCTTCGAGATCCTTTACTTTTTCAGTATCTTTGCTTTGTCTATTTTTGAAATCTTGTTTTATTGTTTCAACCTCTTGTTTCTTTTCGTCAAGAATTTTAGCATAATCAGTGGTGTTCATAGAAAGCCTCTGTCCAAGTTCATTAACTTTTGTTGTGGCAAGGTATGTTTTTTGACGTTCATCACTTAATAAAACATTAAGTTGACGTTTTTATTTAGTTAACAAAGCAAGAGCTTCATTGTATTTATTTTCAAAATCGTCCTTTTTAACGTTGATGACACGACTTCTATACCCCTCAAGCTCGTTGGTCTTTTGAAGAAGCTCAGCCCTATAACTATCAATAGTCTCACTATATTTTATAAGAGCGGCTTTGCATTCTTCAAAGTTTTGAGTGAGCGTTGCGTTTGCCTTCTTTAATTTCTTTTGACTCTTTCTATTTTCATTGACATCTTTTTGTAAGCTAGCAATTAAATTAGCAAGCGCGACACGCTCCTCGTCATCATACTCATTTGCATGTTGATCATCCTCAAACTCATTATTGCACATGTCTGATGAATCGGGTGTGGTATTGCTATCAACCGTTTCCATCATACACGTGTCAGTAATTGTTGTTGGTAGATCACTATGCTCATGTGTATCACCAAACACATTATATTCATCATCATGTTGTACCTTATCAATTGGCTCAGTATCAAAGATAGGACCATTTTCATCTTCAGTGACGTTAAGGACCTCATGAATCTTTGCCATGTATGAATAATGTGCCTCGAGTTCTTGGTCGGAGAGTTCATCATCTGTGTCGTCAAGCATTTCTCCTTCCTCAGCTGATAACTTGATTCCAGCTTCCATTTTCTTGCACAGCAGCATCTTTTCCTTATGATAACCATAATCTTTAACCCTCTTTGGCTGTCTGCATTCCTTAGCCAGATGCAAAAAACCTCTGTAGTTAAAACACTGAATCCCACTTTGTTTCACAACTTGAGTACCAACAGTTTCCCTATTTCCAACAATAGTAGCCACCCTCTGATTATCATACTTAGGTTGTCGATCATACTTTGGAGGACTCTCAGCACGTCTTCGTGTGTCATACCTTGGAGGACTCTATGCATGGGTGTTCCTCAGGTTTGAAGATGTTCGAAGGTTGTTGTTGGTGGGTTTGTATATTTTCTTATATTGCTTCATAATGAAAGCCATTTGTTTCTTGAATTCCCTATCCTTTTGAGCTACTTCTTCATCACTGTCTTCTTCGGATGATTGCTCATGTGTGGGTGATGGTGCTCTTGCAACTTCTTTGCCTCGGGATCGTGTTGGAGCATGTGACTTGGAGACAATGGATGATCGTGGTGATGATGATTGAGTAGAGTAGGTCTTTGAAGTACGAGAGTGATAATCTGGGTAATGTTGAGTGGTAGACACCAAAGCAAGTGGATTGGAAATCTTTGCAACTCGTTCAGGTCGAAGTTCATTTGCCTCATTTTGAAATTGTTTCAATATGTCAAAGAGCTTGTGATATGAAACTTCGTCTAACTTTTGTTGTTGTTTCACCAAGGGGACAAACCGTGTCCACTCTGGTTGAAGTTGTTGTAGAAATTGGACATTGACTTGCATGGTGGAAACTTGCAAGTTGTTTCGGGACATATCATTCATCATCTTGTAGAATCAGAAGTAATAAGAATCAATTGATTCCCCATCCTTTGATGTAAACTTGCCAAAGTTCCAAAACATCTTAGTTTTCACATCTTGTTTGTTAAGTGATTCACCTTGTTGCAGTCTTTCAATAGCCGTCCACATTTCTTGAGCAGTAGGGCATGCATCAATCGTAGAGTAAATATCATCTCCAATGCCACTGAGAATTAAGTATATTGCTTCCTTCTCTGCATCAAACCACGCACGATTCTCTGGGGTGAGGTCGGTCCTCTTTTCATCACGTTCATATGCGGGTTGTGCGTCACTTGTGTCTGTGGCTGGTACTGCAGGAACTTGAATCCTTGAGAGTTTATAGGGTCCTTCCAAAATACATTGCCTTAAAGCATCACCGTTAGGTTTTGTGTCAAGATAACGTAGAAAACGGGATTTCCATTGATCATATCGACCTGACACAAGCATTGGTGGTCTTTCTTTGTTACCTGCCACCATTATGTTATTGTTCGTCACACGATATTCGGCAGTAGAATGCATCTCAATATTCTCTGAAATGATGAAGTGAATATGGATCTTAAGTAGATATGATGTGATTGAGTTGTTGTTGAAATTCCGAAAAATGCTATTTTTTTTTCTCAGTCCGACATTAAATTCCTCAGTCCGACAAAACGGTAGACCAAAAAAATTTTGTATCTCCAAATTTTGAATTTGAGCTAGAAATGTCCTAAAACTAGTATGGAAAAAATTTGAATTTACTTGACGGAAAAATTTTAACTCTTTTTTTTTATTTTTTTTAATCTTCGTGTAAATGATATTATGAAACTAGTCTAGATGGTGGCTAAGACTAAAAAATACTCAAAGAAATTTAGCTAAACATGTCATCGGAATGTGCCATCGGAATGTTGGCTGTCGGAATGCTTAGATCGCAATGTACTGTCGGAATGTTTAGATCGGAATGTCCTTCTATCTAAATGCTTAGATCACAATGTATACCTGTCGGAATCCCAGATCGCAATGTATACCTGTCGGAATCCCAGATCGCAATGTACCTGTCGGAATCCCAGATCGCAATGTACCTGTCGGAATCCCAGATCGCAATGTACCTGTCGGAATCCCAGATCGGAATATGGCTGAAACAAATTTGGAAGAGTAACGACTCAAAATTCCTTAAAACCGCCGGAATCCCAGATCGCAAAGAACGATCGGAATGTCCATATCGGAATAAGGTGTCGTAATCCAGTGATCGCAAAGTAGAACCAGTTGGTTATTGCGATCAAACCCCTCTCTATTGTACTTTCCGATGGTGATACTAGCTTGAATTTCGGAATGAAGAAAAACCAAGAAATTTTGAATGTTTGATCCAAAAAAATTTGTGTTTTTAACCAAAACCAAGATACCAAAATCACTACAACACTATTGAAGAAGGTATACGACTCGAAATCACAAACAAACACAAAAAAATCTTGAATTTGTGGAAGAAATTAGGATCAAATCAAATAAATCAAGTGAAAACACAACAACTAATCACAAAACTATCCCATGGCGATTGATACCAATTGTTGTCCCATATATTTAGATGATATAATACGAATTAAAGAAAGAAAATAGATGAAGAAGATGAATTCTAGAGAGGGAAAGTAGTGAGAGAAAGTAGAGAGAAAATGGTTGGAGAAACTTGTGAAATATTAGATTAGAAGAAAATGAAATGAACCAACACCCTTCCTAACATGCTAGGAAGGGTATATATAGTCCACCCACATGCGGGCTTCTTTATGGGCTATATGGTTTGGGCCGGGCTTTCCTTTTGGGCTCTAGTTACTTATTAATAAACTTTAGCCTAAAGTTAAGCCCGTATAACACGACTAATATACTACCTATTACAACGTTCTATAATACGATACATAATAAACATATGACCGATCATTCTTGTTTGACTCAATATTTTGAGGCTAACAGCTTATTTTAATTACGGTTCGGGGTTAATTGTTTATTTTTAGTTCAGTTTTAAGTTTTAAATTCACTTTTAAGTTTTCAAGTTTTCATTCATTTATTTTTAACTCGTAATTTAGTTTAATCTTTAAAGCTTTTATTTTACTCAACGACATTTTCATATTTACTTTTAGTTTAAAATAGATAACCAAACCATTTAATTTTCCATCAAGAACGACTGAGTCGCACTTTCTAATAGTAATCAATTCGAAAAGATCGGTTTAACGAACTTTCATAACTAAGTAAAATCTAGTTATTAAACGGGCTTTTCCTTGTATTTGTCCCCATTTTAGCCAGAAAATCGATTTTTCGACATTTTTCGAAATTTTTGATCTATTTTGGCCTAGTTATTTTTATTTTTGTATAGTTATTTTCTTTCTTTGATAGAATAAATTTTAATAAAGTGGTTTTAATTTTTAAACGTTGTGAATCTTTTGACTCAACCCGAGTTTACTTATCCAAGTTTACTCTAGCTAGTATCCTTAACGTAAAGTTTTGCTATGCTTTTATATAGGGAACTTTAAAACGCGAAAGTCTTTACTCTCACAAGGTTAAGAACAAGAACTTTTCGTAAGTTCCTATAATTAATCCTAGGCTTTTATATAGCTAGAAAGTCGTTTATCAAGGGAACTTTAAAATGCAAATTCTAAACTTGAAAAAGTCTAAGAAGATGCAAGATCCTATATATGACTTGAAAACCCAAAACTTTGATTTAATAGGCTAAGCATCCACGAGTCTCATTTCTTGAGATTTAAATTGCGGATAACGAGAGATGATAGAGTCAATTATAAGTTTGTTATTCTTTCATAAATTTATGTGAGTTGATTATGAGCTTTTTCTCCCATCGCTTGTTAATAAATATATTTGCAATAAATAAGGTCGTACGATTTGAAAAGTTACTTAGCTTCTAGCACAAGATAGTTTAAAAGTTGCCCGGTATTAATTAGAGTTCATAGCCAAGGCATAACTTATTAAAGCGGGATGCGAAGATTGGCGAGTCCGAAAAGGCCCTAACAAGGCATGAGGGCTACATTTTGTTGCTAAAGATCCCAAGTGATGTGAAGAATAATTTATCAAAAATCAATATGAAGGATCGAGACACACGACGAAAAGCAAATACTCCCCTAAAGATCATGGAGAAGTCTATCCAAAAAGGCCCTAACAAGGTATGAGGATAAATAGATCTAAGTCTTAAAAGGAGGCGGATCGTTGTATATCAAAATCCGAAATAAAGATTGGAGAAAAATGTAGAAGTCGTGGTCCAAATATGAAGAATCTTTCAAAAAGTTCAAGTGAAGAATTCCTATTATGAAGAGAAGACCATAATTTCAAAGAAGGTCTCTCAAGATTTAAAGTATGAAGTCGCTGCCAAATATCGGTCCGAGAAAGGTCTTAAATCGTGAAGCGAGTTATGCCAAGACATGAACTTTATGAGGTCTCGAGAAGCAGTTTTAAAAGATTTTGTCCTTTAGCTAACTATTGATTAAATCGCCCTACTTTATTTTCAACCTAAATAACTATCAAAATAAGTCAACAATGCATCCTCGTGATCATTCAAGACAATAATAAAATATAAGAGATACACCTAGGAATAAGAGATTCTAAGTAAATAATTGGCCCACATGAGTTTGTGATAGTTTGCTGACTTATAATAACAATGATCTCGTTTTTAAGCTTGGTTTGGGGAACGTGAAACATGAGGGTGATAATCATTCATGACATTCCAAAACCCTAAGGTAAGTTTTGATCTTTTTATTTGTTATTTTCCTTTGAATATTTTGTAATTTTCTATCTCTTTAATAAAGGCCAATGTAGATTGATTGTGATGGAAAATATAAATCTTGCTTTATAACTAATGCATTGCATGAGGGCATTGCAATGGTCAAGTGTAGGAGATTTGATAGGTGTGAAAACACCCATCCTTTTACCGCTTAACTATAATAATAACCGAGCCAAAACGTGTATTTTATGTCGTAAATGTCGAAATTATGCGTGGTTTGTGTTTTTATTGTGTTTTAGGACCAAAAGATGAAAAAGGAAGCAAACACGGGCTTTCACGGGCTTTTATCGAAGAAAACGAGAAAAGACGAAGTCAAGAGATCAAGAGTGAAAAAAGAACGGAAGTCCAAGGCCTATTTCGAAGATTTATCGAAGAAAAAGTCTAAAGACGGAAGTTTAATGAAGTCAGATAACTCAAGTCTAACTATTGAAGAAATTATAAGACAAGTTCAATTTATATCGACAAATCCCGAGACGACGTCGAGAAAGAGAAAGAATTTAAATCGAGTCGAGACAAGAAGAAAGAAAGAAGAAAGCATCATCACATGTACTCCTCCTATAAATACCTTCCTAATGTGTCATTAGGAGGGTGGTTAGTTAATTTTAGTTAGTTTTATTTTTGTAAGGTAAGTAGGAGTAGATTAATATACTTTCTCTCTCTAGTTTTCCTTCATGTTCTTCAAGATTTTTCTTTAATCTTGTGTTAAATGTTTGATCTTTAATCTTTTTAATTCAAGTTTTTAATCATCTTCTTCTGCCTTTCTTTATTTTGTTTATCTTTGATTCGTGATAATCGTTGATTTTGTTTCATCTTAGTGTTCATGTGATTAAAAAGTTTATCTTTTTATTCATCTCTAAGTTTTTATACGAATTTAGCTTTGAGCTTGACATGCTTATTGGCTTAAATTGTATTTAGCTTATTTTTTTTAAGTTTTCTTAAAGGTTTAATATTTTTAAAGTTTGATTTAAAAAGTTGCTTATTTAAAGTTTTGTAAGTTTTTATTTGTGCTTATTTAGTTATTTTCATTCAGTAGTCGTTTAAATTTCTGTTTTAGCTTATTGTTAAGTAGCTTATTACGAATTTATTCCAATCGGAATAGGGTTTCCCTATTCTGACCAACTTTCCGATTAGGCCTCTTTTATTCCGACAAGCACCACTATTATTCCGATCAAAGGATCGGAAAAGGGTTTTGTATATTCCGACCAGGATTCCTATTTGGATTACGATAGCTTTTGAGTAACATTCCGATTGTTTGCTCTTACTTACATTCCGATAGGATTTGATTTGTTATTCCGATAGGACTTAGTTTACTACATTCCGATAGCTTTCTTTTATACACATTTCGATAGGATTCCTTTTGGTTGCATTCAGATAGGATTCCGACTGCATCATTCCGACGTGATTCCGATGGTGTATTCCAACGGCTTGAATTTTTAGTTTTACAAAGTTTTCAAGTTTTAAATTTATTACGTTTTAATTTCCAAAAATTGCACGCTTCCCGAAATCTCTGTTTTTACCAAGTGTTTTTCTAGTAATTTTTAGTTTAATTTTTAAAGCTTTTATTTTACTCAACGACATTTTCATATTTACTTTTAGTTTAAAATAGATAACCAAACCATTTAATTTTCAACCAAGAACGACTGAGTCGCACTTTCTACTAGTAATCAATTGAAAAGATCGGTTTAACGAACTTTCATAACTAAGTAAAATCTAGTTATTATTCTTTCGTTGTGATTTGTTGATCGTTGTTTTGAAGACTCTTTCCATCCTCGGAAAGTTTTGTTATTTTTCTATTACATATAGTATATATCGTTTTTATTGTTTTTTGTTATTAATATATTTTATTATGTAGAACAATAAAATTACCTACTTCCAAAAAAGACCTTAGTTGGGATTTCATCACCTAGCTATTGTATTCGAATCCAAAAAAATAAAAAAATAAAAGGCAAAATAGATAATTACTAATAAAAAGTTTGAACTCGATTTATATAAACTATAAGGTGGGTATAAGGCGACGAGCTATAAAAGACTGTCTAAAGAAAAAGGTTTTTAAGTGCTTTGTGTCACCTCGTTTCCCCGCTTGCTTGTGCGTATATTGAGAGGGACGACCAATTATTGGTTTGCCAACTCAAGTAGTAATAAATTTATTTTTGTTGTTTACTTATTGAACCTCGAGACGTTTAGGTTTTCACCTACATTTGAAAGTCGAGCGAGGGTAGTTTACTTCCATAGTAATTATCCTTATTCCTTGTTTATTTATCAATCTTTGATTGAGCAATACCAAATAAAAATACCAAAAATAATCTTCTTAATCCTCTATCATGTTTATTTTTTTTCTCCTCACCCTCCTATTTTTAATTCTTCTATGAATTCCTTCGTCCGTTGTGTAGGGTGTGGAGAACCGTTATATGGTCTTTTATCAAGTGGGTGATGTACGTGTGAGCGTTGTGGAAATGATTTACGTCACGATTTACGAGTTGGATTTTGTCCTTTTTGTAATGATATTTCTTCATGTGGAAAACCGAATTTTTCAAATAGCTCTCTCGATATTTACCCACCTCAACACCCCACATACGAGACACCTTCGTGTGAGTTATGTAGAAACGATTCTCATTTTGAAAATAATTGTTCGCATCGATTCTCGCTTAATTATGAGCAAGAACCGGGCTACAATCAAAACTAAAATTTTAATTGTTATCCACAAGATTCACCGAGTTTATAACAACAATATCTTTGTTGTGAGTATTTTGGGGGTCCTCACGAGAGTTTTAATTGTCAACCGAGAGATCAAAATTTTTATGAGCCCAATCCTCGCTATAATTCCATTTCCTCCGGTTTTGACCAACCCCCAAAATATTCTCTCGATGGTGAAGGTTTTAAATGAATTGAAATGTTGTTCCAACAAATAATGAATCAATAAAGTGTTGAATTTTTTGTAAAGAGCATCGAAGATATGTTCCAAGAAAAGAGACGAATTGATAAAGAGATTAACGATATAACTAATGAATTGGGAATTCGAAGATATCGAGGAGAAATAATTGATGAAGAATTTAAAAGAGAGTGTGAGATTAAGATTAGACAATGTTGGAAATACGTTTTACGTATATAGAAAGTCTCGGTCACTCCAACAATATAGTTATAGGCTCGTAGTAGTGTTTAAGTTACTTTTATTAAATAGCCTGACCCATGAGCATGTTCATGGGCCGGAGGCCCAATTCCATTAAGGACTTGGGTATATAAGCCTCTTTCCACCATGGAATGAGGTGTTGGTGGTTTCATTTCTCACTTTGATAATACATAGTTTCTTTCATTTCTCTCTCTAAGTTTCTCTCTCTAGAAAACATCAACCCTCTTGATTCATAAAGATTATCATTGTTCTACAATTGGTATCAAGAGCATGGGATGAAATATAGGTTGGTTTTCGTGTTGTGTATCCTTTATTAAGCATATCGTAGGTTTTTGAGTGTTCTTTGTCGAAACATCAATTTTTTTTTGTGTTTGTAGTGATTTCAAGTCGTATAACTTCTTTAATCGTGTTGTAGTGTTTTTGGTATCTTGGTTTTGGTTAAAACACAACCTTTCTTGGATCAAACGTTCAAAACTGTCTTATTTTTCTTCATTCCGAAATTCCAGCAAGTATCACCATCGGAAAGTACAAGTGAGAGTGATATGATCGCAATAACCAGTTGGTTCTACTTTGCGATCACAGGATTACGATACCTTATTCCGATCTAGACATTCCGATCGTACTTTGCGATCGTGGATTCCGATGGTTTTAAGGGATTTTTGAATCGTTACTCTGTCCAATTTGTTTTAGCCATATTCCGATCTAAGCATTCCGACAGTGCATTGCGATCTATGTATTCCGACATGTAAACATTGCGATCTAAGCATTCAGACAGAAGGACATTTCGATAGATTGATATTCCGATAGAACCAAGCATTCCGATACCAGCAACATTCTGACAGAAAGGGTATTCCGACAGAAAGCTACATTCCGATACTTGCACATTCCGATATAATTAATTTTTTGGATACTTAGAGGATTTTTCTATCGTGCATTAATTTAGTAATTTGGAAAATTTCAAAAACAAACACAACAACAAGATAACAACATCTTTCATTTAACAACACAAAAACACATAACCTTATTTCATTGTTCGATCATTTTTGATAATCTTTTTTCAATGGATCATAAAATGAATTCACATTCATATATGCCAACCATACCATGACTTCGCTTACCGATATCTCAATCATCTCGGGTACCGACACTCGCCCACCTTTGCTCATCAAAGATTTATTTGAAGCATGGAAAGGCCGCATGAAAACGTACATCGTGGGCAAACCCAGTGGTCGACTTATGCTTCAATCAATTGAAAAAGGTCCATTAGATTGGCGAGAAGTTACTGTTAACAATGTGACAAGGGTAAGGGGGTATCATGAGTTAACCGATGCTAACAAAATCATTTCCGATGAAGATGAAAGGGCCGTTCAGACAATTCTTCAAGCCCTTCCATCCGATATCTTTAGAATGGTTAGTGAACATAAAGTGGCAAAGGATCTTTGGGATCGATTAGCTGTTTTGTTACAAGGGACATCTCTAACTAAGCAAGAACGAGAGTGTCAATTGTATGACTTGTTTGATAGGTTTACATACAATCCAGGGGAGACTCTTCACGATTACTACTGGCGTTTCACTACTTTGATGAATGACATGAACGTGTATAATCTAAGGATTGAACAGTTTCAACTAAACACAAAGTTCTTGAACACGTTACCCCAAGAATGGAGTCAGTATGTCACCAATTTTAAGATGATTCGAGATTTGCACAAGTCAAATTTAGATCAACTCTATGCCTTCTTGCAACAACACGAGAAGCACGTGATCCAAAAACGTATCTCTCATGGATCTTATCATGAACCATTGGCACTAATGGCAAACAATCCTACATTGTCATATCACAACTCTCCGTTTGCTTTGGGACACCAATCTTTCTATCAACCACTGTATCAAACACCAAGCTTCCCACAATATTCGATCTTGCCACATCCGCCCACATCTTATCACCAACAACACAAGCAACCAGCAACATCATCATAATAAGTGTGAAAACACTTATCCTTTTATCACTTATTTCCAATAATAACATGACCAAAAAGTGTATTTTATGTCGTAAAAGTCGGAATTATGCGTGGTTTGTGTTTTTATTGTGTTTTAGGACCAAAAGATGAAAAAGGAAGAAAACACGGGCTTTCACGGGCTTTTATCGAAGAAAACGAGAAAAGACGAAGTCAAGAGATCAAGAGTGCTTAAAGAACGGATGTCCAAGACCTATTCTGAAGATTTATCGAAGAAAAAGTCTAAAGACGGAAGTATAATGAAGTCGAAGAACTCAAGTCTAAATTAAAGAAGAAAATTATTAAGACAAGTTCAAATCCCGAGACAAAGTCGGAAAAGTCGAATAACTTAAAAGACGAGAAGACGTGAAGAAAGAAAGAAAGAGGAGGCAACACATGCACTTCCCTATTTTCCTATAAATACCCTCCTAAACACATTTAGGAGGGTTGGTTAGAGTTAGCTAGTTTCATTTTTTTCATTATTTTCTTTCTAGTTTTTAGGGAGAGAAAGTTCCAAACTTTCTCTCACTAAGTTTTTATCTTTTCCTTCTTTTAATCTTTCAAGATTAAGCTTTTTGTATTTTGATTTCATTAATCAAGTTCAAGTTTAAGTTTTAGTTCTTTATTCTCTTTCTACCTTTCTTTATTTTAGTAACTTTTGATCCGAAATATTGATGATCCGTGTTTGATCTTGATGTTTTCGTGACTAAAAAGTTAATCTTTTTATTCCAACATAAGCTTTCATTCGGTTAAGCTTTAAGATCTTTGTCCTTATTGGCTTAATTTTATGTTTAGCTTATTTACTTTTTAAAAGCTTTCTTAAAAAGTTTCATTTTTTTTGGTTGGATTTAAAATATTGCTTATTTAAAGTTGGAAAAGTTGTTATTCGAGCTTATTTAGTTTATTTCATTGTTGATTTGGTGAAGTTTTAGTGTTAGCTTATCAAACATAGCTTATCACTAGCTTATTTTTGAATCACACAATAATCGGAAAAGGGTAAACCCTTTTCCGATTAAACATTCCGACCACTACCCATCATTCCGATCACCCTGATCGGATTAGGGTTTAACATTCCGATTGTGGGTGGTTTGAGGACATTCCGATTGGACTTATTTTTTAATTATTCCGATAGCTTGATTCTTTGACATTCCGATTTGACTTGTGTTTAATCATTCCGATAGCTTCTAATTCCATATTCCGACTGCTCTCTTTTACTGGATTCCGATTGGACATTTCGATTGCACTATCATTCCGACGAGAGTGTTGTTTGGTATTCCGATTAGTGATATTTTCCAACATTCCGATCATACTTTCCGATCAGCTTTCCGATCAGATTCCGATTTGGCATTCCGATGGATTAGTTTCTTGTTTTTATAAAATTTTCAAGTTTTAGACTTATTAAGTTTTCAAGTAATTTTCTAATTTTGTCTTTAAGTTTTTAGCATTTATTTTTAACCCGTCATTTTAGATTAACCTTTAAAGCTTTTACTTTACTCAACGACATTCACATATTTGCTATTAGTTTAAAACAGATAATCAACCAAACCATTTATCTTCCACCAAAAACAATTGAGTCACACTTTCTACCAATAGTCAATTCGAAAAGATTCGGACGATAACTATTTTTATACTTGGTGTAAAAACCCTTGTATTAAATGGCGTCGCTGCCGGCTCTTTTCGTTAAGATTAAAGGTTTTTAGTGAGAGACGCGTTGGATTTTGGGATCCGTTCATCTTTGAACGTTATTTTCCTTGCTTTAAAATTTTCAAAAAATCCTAAAAAATATAAAATTTTCAAAAATACAAAAAAATTAAAAAACATAAAAAACCAAAAATATTTCTTCTTTGTTAGTTCTTTTGCAGGTGTATGCGCACTCGATCAACGTCTTATCAAGAGCCCGAGACTCTCGATAACTTAGACATGGCCGGTGTACACAACAACAATAACAATCCACCTCAAAACAACATGAATAATAACAACAATGAACCTCTACCGGACAATCGTCCTATGATCGAACTTTTGCAAGCACATGTAGAGGGCAACCACGATGCTATTGTCATAACCACGATTGGAGCCAACAACTTTGAGCTCAAATCCGGCTTTATTCAAATGGTCTCTGCTCAACCACTCTTGGGACGTACCATTGATGATCCTCATGACCACATCAAAAGGTTCATTCAACTCACGAATAAGGTCAAATCCAATGGGGTTTCACAAGAGGTAATTCGTTTGCAACTTTTTTCCTTTCTCCTTAGAGGGACAAGCCCGACATTGGCTTGATAAGGAACCACCACAAAGTATTCTTACGTGGACGGACTTAGAGACCAAATTCATAAACTATTTTTTCCCACCCTCTCGTACTACCGCTTTGCGGAATGAAATCATTACTTTTGAACAAAAGTACGATGAGACTTTTAGTGAATCTTGGGACCATTTTAAAGAACTTTTAAGAAAGTGCCCACAACATGGTTTTACCAAAGTGCACCAAATTAATACTTGTTACAATGGTTTAAGCATGAATGACCAAGATTCACTAAATAGTGCCTCGGGGGGGGGGGGGGGGGGGGGGGGGGGGAATCTTTTGGTTAAGTCTTCTAATGCCGCTTGGGATATTATTGAGAACAAGTTTAGAGTTCAAACCAAGAGTGTTCGGACCAATGTGGCTAGTGCTAGCACTAATGAGAGCGATAAGAGACTTGATAAGCTTACTTCGCTTGTTGAATCACTTGATCTCCAAGCCGCCAATAATACTAAAGCTATCACTGCCCAAGCCAATGCTATGACTCAATCTTGTGATATCTTCGGGGGATCTCACTCATACCCCGATTGTCCTTCGACTCACGAGAATCCGGAAAATGTGTATGCCGCTAACGGTACCTATTCTACGGGAGGCTATCAAGCACGTCCTTAAGGTGACCGCAATTTGCTCAGCTATCGCTCAAACAACTTTCTTTCACCTCCCGATTTTCCCCCACAAAACCCTAACAACCTAAATCGCAACAATCAAAACCAACCACGTGCTCCAAATCAATATCAAAACCAAAGAAACCCATATCCACCTCAAAGAAACAACCAAGTTTACCAACAACCTGCTTATCAACCACCCGCCTACCATGCTCCTCCTCCCAACCAACCCACCGCATTACACCAAGATGTTGAAACCTACATGAGGACTAATGATGTGATCGTGCAAAATCTTCAGCGGGAAATGGCCAACATGAAAGCAGATATGGTGAAGAAAGGGAATGATCTTCGAGCTGATATGCAAAACACTTTGGCAAGTCAAACGAATGACTTGAGGAATATGATGGCTAGTTTCTTCCCTAGTAATCAAGCCTCTGGATCGGGTTCTCTTCCGAGTAACACCGTTGCTAATCCAAGAGGGGAGATGAAAGCAATCACCACTCGCAGTGGAAAAGGTTTAAAGGAACCCGAGCTTCCTACACCTACACCGGTGATTGTGACAAAGGAAAACGAGTCTCCTTCTCCGAATCCTCCATCTTCTATTCCTCCAACTTCTACTTCTCCAATTCCACCACCTTCTACTTCTATCCCTCCACCACCCACGGATGTGAGTGCGAATTCTATCCCAAAGCCTTCATCTCAACCCAATATACCTTATCCTTCGAGGTTGAGGAAAGAGAAATTGAAGAACAAGGATGATATTCAGGTTTCGAACTCTCTTAAAATGTTCAAACAACTGAATTTCAATATCTCCTTTGCTGAGGCTCTCGCTCACATGCCAAAATATGCTAAAATGTTTAAAGATCTTCTCAGTGATAAGGAGAAACTCCTCGACATTGCTCAGACCCAACTTAATGAGAATCGCTCCGCAGTGATCTTAAGGAAATTACCAACCAAACTTGGTGATCCGGGTCGTTTCCTGATTCCTTGCAACTTCCCGGGAGTAGAGAATTGCATGGCCCTAGCCGATCTAGGTGCTCGTATAAACTTAATGCCTTTAAGTGTTTGGAAGCAATTATCTCTCCCCGAGCTAGTCCCCACACGAATGACTTTGGAATTAGCCAACCGTACGGTTGCTTATCCAGTGGGGATAGCCGAAGACGTCTTCGTTGGCGTTGACAAATTCACCTTCCCGGCGGATTTTGTTGTCGTTGACTACGAGATGGATCCCCGTGTTCCATTAATCGTTGGACGTCCGTTCTTGAGGACCGGACGCACTCTTATCGACGTAGCCGCAAGCGAATTAATCATGAGAGTTGGTGACGATAAAATCGTCTTCAACATGGGTAAACTTTCTAAGCAGCCTTCTGAAAACGAGAGTGTTAATTTCATTGATGTTCTTGATGAGGCTTGTGAAGAACATTTCAAAGACGCTTGTAAAAGTGGTTCTTCTTCTCTACCCATTGTTGAGACCGTTGCCTCTATTGCTCCATCACTGACTCCATTTGGAGATTTCATCTTGAAAGAATTTGAAGCAACTTTGGGAGATGTGGACTTAAAATATGACGATTCTCCCTCCAATTGGGATGAAGACATTCGTATCATTGATAAACTTCTCAATGAGGACCATACTTCTCCACCATCTCCTAAGGATATCTCTATCGATGAACCGAATTTGACTACGCCTTCCATCGAAAATCCTTCGGATTTAGAGCTTAAGGACCTACCGTCTCATCTCGAGTACGTTTTCCTTGAAGACAACAAAAAGTCACCCGTGATCATCGCAAAGGACCTGAAAGAAGAAGAAAAATCCCGACTTATCGCCGTGTTGAAGAATCATAAGAAAGCGATTGCTTGGAAGATCTCCGATATTCGTGGAATTGATCCTCACTTTTGCACACATAAAATTCTCATGGAGGACGACTTTAAACCCAGTATTCAAAGCCAACGAAGGGCGAATCCTAAGATCCATGACGTTATCAAAAAAGAGGTTATCAAACTTATTGATGCGGGCATGATCTATCCTATCTCGGATTCACCGTGGGTTAGTCCCGTCCATTGTGTGCCTAAGAAAGGCGGAATCACCGTTGTTCCCAATAAAAACAACGAGTTGATTCCTACTCGTCTTGTTACAGGGTGGAGAGTTTGTATAGACTATCGCAAACTCAATGATGCTATGAGAAAGGATCATTTTCCCCTTCATTTCATGGACCAAATGCTTGAACGTCTAGCGGGTAATGACTATTACTGCTTTTTGGACGGTTTCTCCGGGTATTTTCAAATTCCCATCGATCCCAAAGACCAAGAGAAAACCACATTCACTTGTCCTTATGGAACATTTGCCTACAAAAGAATGCCTTTCGGCTTATGCAATGCTCTTGGGACTTTCCAAAGGTGTATGATGGCTATCTTCCATGACATGGTTGAAGAAACTATGGAAGTCTTCATGGATGATTTCTCGGTTTATGGCGATTCTTTCTCTGCTTGCCTTGCCAATTTAGAACGTATGCTTAGGCGGTGTGAAGACACTCGCCTTGTTCTAAATTGAGAAACATGCCATTTCATGGTAAAAGAGGGCATCGTGCTAGGACATAAAATCTCCAAAGCCGGTCTTGAAGTGGACCGTGCTAAAGTCAATGTTATTTCTAAATTGCCTCCACCTTCAACCGTGAAGGGTGTGAGAAGTTTCCTCGGTCATGCGGGCTTCTATTGTCGATTCATTCAAGATTTCTCTAAAATCGCTCGCCCGATGACCCACCTCTTGGAAAAAGATACTCCTTTCATCTTTTTCAAAGAGTGTCTTGAATCCTTCAATCTTCTTAAGGATAAGCTAACTAAGACACCGGTCTTGGTTACCCCTAATTGGGAGCTACCTTTTGAGTTGATGTGTGATGCTAGAGACTTTGCTATTGGAGCGATTTTGGGCCAAAGAGTGAACAAACACTTCCAACCAATCCATTATGCTAGCAAGACAATGACGTGGGCTCAATTGCATTATACCACTACCGAAAAAGAGCCTTTTGCTGTAGTGTATGCTTTTGAAAAATTCCGCCCCTATCTTGTCCTTTCTACCACCATCGTGTATACCGATCATTCCGCGTTGAAGTACTTGATGACTAAGCAAGATTCTAAGCGAAGACTTCTTCGTTGGGTTTTGCTCCTTCAAGAATTCAACATTGAAATTCGTGACAAAAAAGGGAGCTGAAAAACTAGCAGCGGATCATCTCAGTAGACTTGAGGATCCTTATCAAGGGGATCATCCGAACAAAGAGATCAATGACTCTTTTTCCCCTAAGGACTTAATGTCTATCAATCCAAATCTCGATGACACCCCGTGGTTTGCGGACATCGCAAACTACTTAGCGGGTGGAATTCTCAAGGAAGGGTTAACGTCCCAACAAAAGAAAAAGTTCTTTAAGGATATTGAACATTATTTCTGGGACGACCCTTACCTCTTCAAACAATGTGCGGGTCTTGTCATTCGTCGATGTGTTGATGGGCCGACAGCGGTACAAATCCTTGACGCTTGCCATAAAGGACCCACCGGTGGTCACTTTGGTCCCAATTACACCGCGAAGAAAGTATTCGACTCTGGATTTTATTGGCCCACCATTTATCGTGACGCTCACGACATGGTCAAACATTGTGATGCTTGCCAAAGACAAGGCAAGATCACACATAAATATGAGATGCCTCAAAATATCATATAAGAATGTGAAATCTTTGATGTCTAGGGTATCGACTTTATGGGGCCATTTCCATCATCTAAAGGGAACAAGTACATCCTCATAGCCGTTGACTACGTTCCTAAATGGGTTGAAGCTAAGGCTCTCCCTACGAACGATGCGAGGGTGGTTGTGAACTTTTTGAAGCAACTTTTTGCTCGATTCGGTGTTCCTCGTGCTATCATCAGTGACCGCGGGACTCATTTTTGCAATGATCAATTTGCAAGAGTCATGGCTATGTATGGTGTTAATCATCGTCTTTCCACCGCCTATCATCCCCAAACCAATGGGAAAGCCGAGATTTCCAATCGTGGATTGAAGCGAATTCTGGAGTGTACTGTGGGAGAGCATCGTTCCGCGTGGCCGATAAGTTAGATGATGCTTTGTGGGCTTTCCGTACCGCATATAAGACGCCGATTGGTTGTACACCTTATCGTCTTGTGTACGGGAAAGCATGCCACCTCCCCATCGAGCTGGAACACAAGGCGTACTGGGCCTTGAAGTGGGCTAACTTCGACATCAACAAAGCCGGTGATCTTCGCAAGATTCGACTCAACGAGCTTAATGAACTGAGGAATGTAGCTTACGAGAACTCACTGATCTACAAGGATAAGACCAAGATCATCCATGATGCAAGAATTAAGAACCGAGAGTTCCACATTGGTGATCAAGTCTTACTTTTTAACTCTCGGTTGAAGATCTTCTCGGGCAAGTTGAAGAGCCGCTGGTCTGGTCCATTCACCGTTGCCAAAGTCTTTCCATATGGGACCATTGAGCTTTCTCAGCCAAATGGGCCCAATTTCAAGGTGAATGGCCAGCGTTTGAAGCTGTACTTTGGTGAGGACATCTCTCATGAGATGATTCCATCCCTCACAACGTTTCCCATGAACTAGTTTTGGGTCAAGTCAGGCCCGTGACTCGGTGAACAAAAACAAGCGCTTCTCGGGAGGCAACCCGTGATCTATCCTTTACCGCTTTCATAATAAGTGTAGGGGGAGCCCCGTATGTGTTTGTTGTCTTGTTTCTTATTTTGTGCAGGGATTCAAGCTTCAAAGAGCACCTTGATGACTTTTGACGAACGGTGATCCCGTGTTCCCATCTTCCCGGTTCTATCCTAAACTCTTGTGATTCAATATTTCATATTTCATATGTACACATTGAAATCACTATAGTTGTCCTTTCCTTAGCAAAATTTAAACAAAGTGCGCAATGTCATAAGTGTAGGGGAGTTCACTCCCACATGCTTAAACATTGAGGACAATGTTTATATCAAGTGTAGGGGGACTTCTATCGAAGTAAGTGGTCTTTTCCATGAATTTGTCCTCATTTTAACCGGAAAATTTAATTTTTCGACATTTTTCAAAATTTTTAATCTATTTTGGCCTAGTTGTATAGTTGTATTTTCCTTTGTTATGGTTATTTTCTTTCCTTGCTAGAATAAATTTGCAATAAAGTGGTTTTAAATTTTTCAAAGTCATGAACATTTTGACTCAACCCGAGTTTACTTATCCAAGTTTACTCTAGCTAGTATCCTTAACGTGTTTAAGTCAAGTTTTGCTAGGATTTTATATAGGGAGCTTTAAAACTCGAAAGTCTTAACTCTCACGGGTTAAGAACAAGAACTTTTCGCAAGTTCCTATAATTGATCCTAGAGAGTCGTTTATCAAGGGAACTTTAAAATGCGATTTCTAAAGTTGAAAAAGTCTAAGAAGTTGCAAGATCCTATAGGCGACTCGAAAACCCAAAACTTTGATTTAATTGGCTAAGCATCCACGAGTCTCATTCCTTGAGATTTTAAATTGTGGAGGACGAGAGATGATAGAGTCAATTATAAGTTTGGTATTCTTTCGTGAATTTATGTGAGTTAATTATGAGCCTATTCTCCCATCGCTTGCTAATAAATTTATTTGTAATAAATAAGGTTGTACGATTTGAAAAGTTACTTAGCTTCTAGCCCAAGATCGTTTAAAAGTTGCTCGGTATTAATTAGAGTTCATAGCCAAGGCATAACTTATTGAAGCGGGATGCGAAGATTGGCGAGTCCGAAAAGGCCCTAACAAGGCATGAGGGCTACATTTTGTTGCTAAAGATCCAAAAGTGATGTGAAGAATCATTTATCGAAAATCAATATGAAGGATCGAGACACACGACGAAAAGCAAATACTCCCCAAAAGATCATGGAGAAGTCTATCCAAAAAGGCCCAAACAAGGTATGAGGATAAATAGATCCAAGTCCTAAAAGGAGGAGGATCGTTATATATCAAAGTCCAAAATAAAGATTGGAGAAAAATAAAGAAGTCGTGGTCCAAATATGAAGAATCTCTCAAAATTTCAAGTGAAGAAATTCCTATTATAAAGAGAAGACCATAATTTCAAGAACGTCTCTCAAAGATTTGAAGTATGAAGTCGCTGACAAATATCGGTTCGAGAAAGGTCTCAAATCGTGAAGCGAGTTATGCCAAGATATGAACTTTAAGAGGTCCCAAGAAGCAGTTTTAAAAGATTTTGTCCTTTAGCTAACTATTGATTAAATCGTTCACTTTATTTTCGGCCTAAATAACTATCAAAATAAGTCAAACAATGCATCCTCGTGATCATTCAAGACAAAAATAAAATATAAGAGATACACCTAGGAATAAGGGAGTCTAAGTAAATAATTGGCCCACATGAATTCGTGTTAGTTTGCTAACTTATAATAAAAATGATCTCGTTTTTAAGCTTGGTATGGGGAACGTGAAACTTGAGGATGATAAACGTTCATGGCAGCCAAAACCCAATGTAAGTCTTTAATTTCTTACTTGTTTCTATCTTTTTATGTTTAGTATTTAATAAGGGCCAAGGTGGGTTATTTATGATGGAAAATGTAAACCATGCTTTAAAATTAATGCATTGCATGAGGACATTGCAATGGTCAAGTGTAGGGGATTTAATAAGTGTGAAAACACTTATCCTTTTACCACTTATTTCCAATAATAACATGACCAAAACGTGTATTTTATGTCGTAAAAGTCGGAATTATGCGTGGTTTGTGTTTTTATTATGTTTTAGGACCAAAATATGAAAAAGGAAGAAAACACGGGCTTTCACGGGCTTTTATCAAAGAAAACGATAAAAGACGAAGTTAAGAGATCAAGAGTGCTTAAAGAACGGATGTCCAAGACCTATTCTGAAGATTTATCGAAGAAAAAGTCTAAAGACGGAAGTTTAACGAAGTCGAAGAACTCAAGTCTAAACTAAAGAAGAAAATTATTAAGACAAGTTCAAATCCCGAGACAAATTCGGAAAAGTCGAAGAACTTAAAAGACGAGAAGACGTGAAGAAAGAAAGAAAGAGGAGGCAACACATGCACCTCCCCATTTTCCTATAAATACCCTCCTAAACACATTTAGGAGGGTTGGTTAGAGTTAGCTAGTTTCATTATTTTCATTATTTTCTTTCTAGTTTTTAGGGAGAGAAAGTTCCAAACTTTCTCTCACTAAGTTTTTATCTTTTCCTTCTTTTAATCTTTCAAGATTAAGCTTTTTGTATTTTGATTTCATTAATCAAGTTCAAGTTTAAGTTTTAGTTCTTTATTCTCTTTCTACCTTTCTTTATTTTAGTAACTTTTGATCCGAAATATTGATGATCCGTGTTTGATCTTGATGTTTTCGTGACTAAAAAGTTAATCTTTTTATTCCAACATAAGCTTTCATTCGGTTAAGCTTTAAGATCTTTGTCCTTATTGGCTTAATTGTATGTTTAGCTTATTTACTTTTTAAAAGCTTTCTTAAAAAGTTTCATTTTTTTTGGTTGGATTTAAAAGATTGCTTATTTAAAGTTGGAAAAGTTGTTATTCGAGCTTATTTAGTTTATTTCATTGTTGATTTGGTGAAGTTTTAGTGTTAGCTTATCAAACATAGCTTATCACTAGCTTATTTTTGAATCACACAATAATCGGAAAAGGGTAAACCCTTTTCCGATTAAACATTCCGACCACTACCCATCATTCCGATCACCCTGATCGGATTAGGGTTTAACATTCCGATTGTGGGTGGTTTGAGGACATTCCGATTGGACTTATTTTTTAATTATTCCGATAGCTTGATTCTTTGACATTCCGATTTGACTTGTGTTTAATCATTCCGATAGCTTCTAATTCCATATTCCGACTGCTCTCTTTTACTGGATTCCGATTGGACATTTCGATTGCACTATCATTCCGACGAGAGTGTTGTTTGGTATTCCGATTAGTGATATTTTCCAACATTCCGATCATACTTTCCGACCAGCTTTCCGATCAGATTCCGATTTGGCATTCCGATGGATTAGTTTCTTGTTTTTATAAAATTTTCAAGTTTTAGACTTATTAAGTTTTCAAGTAATTTTCTAATTTTGTCTTTAAGTTTTTAGCATTTATTTTTAACTCGTCATTTTAGATTAACCTTTAAAGCTTTTACTTTACTCAACGACATTCACATATTTGCTATTAGTTTAAAATAGATAATCAACCAAACCATTTATCTTCCACCAAGAACAATTGAGTCACACTTTCTACCAATAGTCAATTCGAAGAGATTTGGAACAACGAACTTTGATACTTGGAAATCCCACGTATTACATCACAAGGAGATTCACATCCGTTACCTTATGCTTCACACTAGTATTCACCTTATCAACCTCCAACAAACCCTGCTGTTACCTATCAACAATTTGAGGCTCCTCAACCCCATTACTCACAACAAGTTAGTGCTCCATCAAATCAACTTGTAGCTCAATCAGCACCAGCATTCTACTGTGATGATGAGATCCCTGTCCTTGAGTTTAGACAAGGGGATAGTCCTACTGATATACTTGCTCAAATGTCTGTTTATCTCACTCAAACATTGAACAAACGAGGTTACAGAGGTCCAGCAACAACTAACAATAGTTAAGGAACTCTTCTAACTCTCGACAACAGGCTACAATTCAGGATGGTAGAGTCATGGTGCAACCACTTCAGGGGAGACCCAATTCATCTACTGCTGCTGCACGTTCATCTAACACTGCTACTACAAGAGGAAATAGCACTGGCAAAATGAAGGTGATTATATGCTACAACTGCAAAGGGGAAGGGCACATGGCCCGAGAGTGCAAGCAGCCCAAGAGGAAAAGGGACAGCACATGGTTTCAGGAGAAGATCTACTTGGTGAATGCTCAAGCCCAAGGACGTGAGCTCGATGAAGAAGAGTTGGCATTTCTTGCAGATCCGGGAGTAGCGGACACTGACGGTCTCACAGCAGCCATCACAAATAATGTCGCATATCAATGTGATGATTTGGATGCATACGACTCTAACTGTGATGATCTCAACACTGCCCAAGCAGCTCTCATGGCAAATCTTTCACTTTATGGAGCTGATACAATTTCTGAGGTACCAAATACTGCTACAGATACTAGTATTGTACCTTATCAAGTTGCGCAAGTGTCTGAGTATTCGGAACAGCCTCCGGTGGTTAGTAACTCAATCGAGGAGACAAACAATGATAGCAATATCAAGGCAAGTCCCCAGACTTTGAGTGAACCACAACCGGGAGATATTACGACTACCAATTCATCTGCTCAACCTGATTTGGTTATGGTCTCGGCATCTTTGCTTAGCAAATGAATAATGCGGTCATTGAAACCCTCAATGTTAATCAGACTCTATCCGCCGAGCTTGCTTTGCATAAGGAAAAGGTTAAAACCTTGGAATTAACTCCAATGTCCACGACCTTAACCAATCCTGAATTTGATAGGTTTAGGCAAGTCCAAATGGATAATCTGCTAGAAATTGAGAGTTTAAGAGCAAATCTTTCTAAAGAACTCAAAGAAAAAGAGTCAGTCGTTAATAATTTTCAAAAACTTCAAACTGATTTCGAAATTCTCGAGTCTAAAAGAGTTGAAACGAAAATTAAGGCGTCTGAGAGAGTTAAAAAGACTGAAATTTTGCTTTTAAAACAATATGCTGCTTCACATTTAGTACACTTGTTTCATTCTTCTTTTCAAGAGTTCAATCTATCGCGTCTAATAGACCTACCACCTAACCCGGGGTATGCAAAGCAAATATTTCACCATAACCCACGACTTTATGATGCAACCGAGTTAGGATTGGTATTAGATCCGATTGTGTTCTTGAATGAAATTGAGAGCATGACACCATATGAAGAGAAGCGATTAAAATTACTTTCTACATATCCTGAATATGACTATGCTCAAATGAATGCAACAAATGCTACAATAGATCTTAGAACTCGATTTAATATGCAAAAGAGAACTATCCAAACATCCACTTTCATGCCTACTAGAGAATGCCTTAGTATAATTCCTACACTCGTTATCTCGGACGAACCGAAGGAAATTCCTAAGAATCTTCCACCGGTAAGTACGGTAAAACTCAGCTTGGAAGAGATTGAGCGATACCTTACCGAGTTTGACAAGGTCATCCTGGAATGTACGACTTCAACGGCTCTAACCGCTGGAGAATGGGCTTTCGAACACATGAAAATGGTGTTTGAGAAAGAGATCGTTCCATTTGTGAACCATATTAAAAATGGAGTCTATGATCTAGCGGGTAATCTAAGTTTTGAAATTGGTGAAGTTCAAAAAGTTTTCTATGAAATGGATGATTCTTATGAACAACATTTAATTGAAAAAGAAAATATTTTATCCGAATATGACCATTTCTTAGAACATATAGTGTCTCTCGAAGTGATGCAAGTTGTTACTCTTAAATATGCTCATGAGATTGCATCTACTACTGTGAATAAATGTGATGATGTGCATGATATATCTGTGAATATTGTTGAGCCTGTGATTAATGTAGATAATCATTCTTGTCATGAATCCAACGCTGAATTTTTAAAGCTTCAAGATTCTTATAACACACATTCAAAAAGTTTTAATGAGCTTCAACAACATTGTATATCTCTTGAGATTGAAAATCAATCTAAAAATGAAACTCTTTCAAAAACAAATGATTGTGAAAACTCCGTTGAGACAAGTGACAAGATGATTCAGGTGGTTCAGGATTTAGAGGAAGAAATTATGAGACTGAAGAGAGAATCAGTAGCAGAGAAATTGGAACTAGAGGCTGCAGAGATTAAGAATCATGCCCTAGAAGATAGAATTTATTCTATGATAGGGGAGCTTGATAAAGTTAAGCAGGGTTTTTCACAAATTTATGGTTCATTAGAAAATCGTTTCGCTTTTAAAGCGACAAACCAAAAGTCACTTGTTGACAAACTGAACCGTAAGAGCGAGGAAATCTCAAACTTAAATATTCAACTCATCAATAAAAACATGGTTTTGGCTGAATTAAAGGAGACACTTCAACTCAAAGGACAAGAAGTTGTTGATAATCCAACTACAATCTCTGCCTCGACCTCTAGTGCCTCCATACCCAACCCACGTGTGCTATATCGGGACCCAAAATTTAAGAATAGTCCAACTAAGTTTGCCACATACATGAAAAATGCCTTAGAACATGCAGATCTTGCTAGAGAGATCGTTGATGACATGCGTGAACTAGATCCCACAAGTCATCGTCTATATGAGCTTTTATTATATGTGGATCGCGTTCAGGATTGTTTAGCAAACTTAGAGTACATTAGGCAACCGATATCTGTACCACCTAAACAACAAACCACCATTGCCATTACTCCATTCAATAAGACCCCAAGAGCTAAGCCTATTTTGAATTCACCCATCAAGGCTAAGTCAAAATCTGTAACTAATGTTCCCTTGGCTTCTACAGGAGTAATTATGTCCATTAAGGCTAAAGGATCTCAAGACAAGAAAGATAGGATCAAGCTGTGACAACCGTGGTTTTGAGGTTCGTCACTTGGTCTTACTTTTAGGTTATTTTATGTGTGACTACTTGATTTTTGTGCTTACGTGTTTATTTTGTGTGAACGAGGTTGGTGTGATTATCGTTTCTGAGTATAGAGTACTCATAAGTAAATCGAGGAACGGTTAATTCATGTTCATGAGATCATAATTAGTGACTATGAAATGAAATGGTGATATTTTGGTGGTTACGTATACGTATAAGTATTATAGTAATAGTTTATTTTTTTAGGATTTACGGTTTAGCATTTAGAGGTCTCGGATAAGGTAATTAGTCAAATGAATATTTTTCGGGATGGTTTTAGGTCATTTAGGACTTAATTATAAAGTTTATTTCAAAATTTGAGATTTTTTTATAAAAGTGTATATTTTACGTCTTTTACGGTAAAACGCGTAAATTTGACTAGTTTTACGGTTTTGAGGTTTTGGGAGTTTTAGGAGCTAAAATAAATTAAGGTAAATTAAGGTAATATTAATAAGATATTAATTAACAATAAAAAGAAAAAAAATAAAGAAAAAAACGAAATTAGGGGTGTTTGGGTCGGTTTAGAAGAGAAAAAAAAGGAAAAAAGGGGAAAAAAAGGAAAGTGGGCTTTGGGTTGGACTAGGATTCACCCATACCCTATATAATGTATATACTAAACCAAATTTATTAATTTTCTCCTGGAGATGAAGGAAATTCGTGAGTCTTATAAAAAATTAGGGTTCTTCATAAAATTTGGGGGTTTTCATAAATCCAAGGTAAATCTTCAAATCCCTTTTTAATTAAATTGTTTTTATGTTTTCTTTAATAATCTTATGATGGATTTAGGTTAGGGTTTAATATAAAAACAGTAAATTAATGTTGTATTAATCATAATATGATGATTACATAAATTAGGGCTTGTAATTAGAGGGATTAGGGTTAATTAATGAGGTTGATTTTGTTAAACCCGTTTTTAAAAACTGGGCAGATTTTTGAGTCAATTGTCTTGATCATATCGGGAGTTCTATAAACTCTTATTTTACGATCCAAGTACCCCTGGAAAGATATTTGAAGTGGCTGTCCAATGCAAGAAACTAGAACTAAATTGGAGGTCGGGAAGTGGGTCAAAAACAGGTTACAACAGTCGGAGGTCAAAACAGTTTTGAATTCAGCCTGTTTTCTTTTTAAGTTTTGGGTTGTTTGGGGCACTTAGGGTTGCATTGGGATCTTCTCACGAACGTGAGAGATGGTTTATATATTTTAGTTAATATCTGCACTTGGGCTAAGGTGGTGGTTTAGGGTAAGACCCCTTAATGGTAACAAACTTTTAGTACGTTTAAAATCAGGAAATCTGGAATGACGAAAGTAGATATATATATATATCGGGGCCTTAACAGTAGCTTTAAGGTTAGGGCAAGTGGGAGGTGTTAGCCAACATATGTAAGGGTGTGAATATTCCTTTTACAGAAACCATGGATAGGTTTAAGTGGGCGTTTGACCTAAAGTTTTAAGACCTAAAAACTGGGACTGTTTTGGGTAAAATACGAACGGGTTAGTTGTTAAACTTAACCAAGTTAAGGACTTGTTAAGGAAGGGTAATGGGGTAATTAGATCTTATTAATGAGGTAAATATGTGAGAATGGGTTAGATGTCCATCATAGGTTAATGAGCCATCTTAGTGATTGGTTCGTTTATTGATTTCGTGTTTTTGGTTTGTTAGCTTGTTGCTAGTGCAAGGACATGTGAAGGAGCGATCAGGTGAGTGTTCATAGTCCCATGTTTATTTTTGTTTTTGACTTCCAGATGGGATGGAAGAGACACTGTGTTGAGTTGTTTCTAAATTGTTGCTGTGAATGTTTTATGGTTGTGATGGACTTGTGTGTACACTTATGTGATTAACTGCTATGCGATTTTTGATTTGTTATTGTGGTTTGACAAGGTAGTGGCCTTGTGGTTTGCCAAGGTAGTGGCCTTGGGATAGGTACATAGGGTGATCATCTAAGGTACCATGATGTTGTTTGGCAAGGTAGGAGCCTTGGATTGGTTTGGTATGATTGGCCTTGATTGATAGTTGTTAATACATAATTGTAACACATTGTCCATATGTTCTTTTGTTGATGATTGTTATTCACAGCTTGTAACTGATTTAGCGTTGGAGTCTAAACCTATGACTCTCACCAACTTTATGTTGACGTGTTTTAGTGTCTCTTTCAGGTGAGAATGTGGTTAAGCTTGAGGATAGAAGTGGCTAGACTTGGATGCCTTAGGATTGCATATATAAGGAGATCCCCGTTCCTTCTTAGTTTACCTATATGTTTGTTTGGTTTATGTTTATTGTTTGTCTTGGGTAAGTGGTAGGACTGTTACCTACTTACCTAGACTCCTGCATTGTTGAGATATTGTCATGACATTTGTGTCGCCATTTATGACATTATATTTGAATTTTAGTCTTCTCTATAGAGACACCATTTGTTGTGATGATATCCATACGTCGCGCCCCATATTCCGCCATTGGTGGGGTGTGACAGAATGGTATCAGAGCCAATGGTTATAGAGAATTAGGTTGCCTAGTCGCGTAGCCTAGTCTATAGCTTAAGGGTCCCTGCATATAGGCGTCATAGGAGTATGTGTGCATTTTATTATAATTGATGTGTTTGAATGTTATTTATTGTGATGTTTTGACTGGTATGAATTGAACCATAGTAAGTTCATACTTAGCCACATGTTACTTTCTTTTCGAGTTGTGAGTAGTGCGGGTTTAACCATAATCGCCCACGCTAGTCATTGTCGTATTTTACTTATAATGTACATTATAGTACATAATTTGGTACATAGTAGTTTCTATCTTTTGTTGGGTTATTTTATGTACCTGAGGGGTATTATTTTCTTTTGATGTTTAAGTCATGTTCCCTAAGAATCATGTGGTGGTTCGAGTTATTAGGAGTAGGTGAATATGAAGGACCTTATGCTATTTCCACTCTTATGGGCGACATGACTTATAACTGATTATGTTTTCGTTTTGGATTTAGTCTAGGCTGTTTTAGCTAGACTATGGATTTCTGTATTCCAAGAGTTTTATTATGTTATTTTATAGATGGAGTTTTGGACCTTATTGGTTATGTGGTTATGAGCTTTGTGAGTAGATAGATTTATGTGTTATATGTTGTATTTATTCTTATAAGTGTCATCATAGTAGGGAGTGCATTGGGGAAAGGGTAATTGTATAAGTATGGTGGCCAACATAGTTATACAAGTACCACAACTTCAATGGGTTCTCAAGTATGATTGCATGAAAGAGGATTAGTAAATGCTTGTATATGGTGAGATGTAGATATTGGGTATACGTATAATATATGGGTTTATGTAACGGCTGCCTACGATATGGCTATTTTTATTAGTGTGTTATATGTTTTGGGTTATAGTTGTGTTGTCTGATTTTGGGGTCACACGATATGGTTTGGTTTTGGAGGTGGGTTTTATGCTTTGTTGTGGCACGGTGAGATGGTGATTACTCGTGTGGAAAAAACGAGTGTATGACGTGATTGGTTGATCCGACATGTATGGTAACGAGTATGTTTTGGGTGATTTAATAGGTATATATATGCGGATGTATATATACTACTATGTGTTAAGTTATGGTATATGGTCGTTCACTAGTTATTATAACTTGAACGTACCTTGTGTTTGTTCGTGTTTTATGGTGCTGGAGTTGATGGAGTTTCAACAACGTTTCGAATTTTTTGAACTGTGTCTTGTAGCGTATTCTTTGAGTTCATATTTCACGTGTACGTTTTAAAATGTAGTTCTGGGTTTCCGTTGAAATAAATGGAGATTTCTTTTGGGATAATGAAATCTTTTGGGTTGAGTCTTACATTTCTTTTGGTTGGTATATGGAAAAAGGGGGGACTTGGAAATCTACTATAGAGTTAGATAGTTGGTTGTATTCGGTAAAATAAGGGTAAGGTGTTGGAGTCATGTTTGAAACAAGATGTAACATAAGTTTTTTTTATCAACACTTATTTATTTCAAATTATAAAAGACTTTCTTTAAAATAAAGCGAAGTAAAATTTCTTTCTACTTACATAGTTTATATAATTGGATTTAACCGATTCATGTCATTTATAGTTATTAATACAAGGTTAAAAGGAGTTTATGAATATTTCACATACAATTATATCTTTTCATTGAAAAGGATTGCATTGATCACTAAGTCTATTCTTTAGTTTTTAAAACAACTAGCATAAAATTGTTTTGGTCATAACTTATTCGTTTTTAAAGCTTTTTGGGTGATTCAAAAGCCTAAAATTATGTACTCGGAACGTACTTTTCAAATATTCAGAATGTATAGTCATGGGAGGTCAGTGGACTGGTCGGAATTGTTGTACAAGTGTCGGGTTCAAGATTGAGTTTGAATAGTAGTTTTATTTTTATGATTTGGGATGCACGGGATACCTAGTCTTTGAGTTGAGTTTTGAGAACGTCTAGAAGGTTGTTTGTAGATGGTTTGAGTCACATAGATGTGGGGAGGTAAAAAAAATAAAATTTAAATATATATATATATATATATATATATATATATATATATATATATATATATATATATATATATATATATATATATATTCTTTTGGAAAGTCGATCTTTTGCACGGTTTAAATAATATGTCGCGGGGCGCAATATGTTTTGGTTGCCATTGGGTGTTTCTTGGATTATTTTTTGTTGTCATGGTTCATTTGGAATTGATACATATTTTGGGTTTGAGTTTTCTTTGGAGTCTCGTGGTTTTTGATTTGTTTTAATTAGTGCATGTGAAATGTCGTTAGTTATCCGTGGGTTTAATTCGTCGATCGTATCTGGTGTATTCAGGATGTAGTTTTGGTTTTGTATGGTTTAGGAGCGTTGAGGTAGAACCATGAATAGAGCAAGTAAGAGAAGTGAGAGGAGTTGTAGTTAGTGTCTTCCAAGGCAAATCGTTGATGGAGTGAATTAAGAACAAGAGCTGTTAGAAATTGCAAGGAATTTATTTGTATTGCCGCTAAGAGAGGGTGTGACAGAAATTGCAAGGAATTTATTTGAGGAGGACATAATTGAAATTGCTATGGATGTTGTATGAACGCTTTGGGTTTACGGTTATGCATTTGGCTTCGCCAAAGCACTAGCGGTTTCATGGAGTCAATGAACCGAGTGTGCATGAACGTATATAAACGAGTTGTCATCGGGAGCATCGACGACATCTTGATCTACTCAAATCATAGAAGGAGGATGAGGCGAATTATGTGTTGGTTTTGGAGTTGTTAGTAAAGGGAATGAAACGTGAGATTTTCAAGTGTGAGTTTTAGGATTTGGTTGGCCAGGACTAGTAGTCAGAGATGATGGCATATCGTGGAACCAGCAAGGGGCGAAGTGAAGAAGGACGAGGAAGCATTTTGGAGGCTGAAGAGGTGGATTGGATGATGAGCAGATCTTGGCATTATCGGAAGGACTGGATGAATTCGCGAAGCATGACGATACGTGGAGCAGGGATTTGGACGCGTACGAGGATGACAAAGAAAGGCGATCGCTTATACGTTGCAGGAACTGAAGATTTGGAAGAACTTGATAGACTTAGTTAGTGGAGCTGGACTGTTATATTTGCCTAGAATGCTAGAGGCATTTGGTGTACGAGACGTGGAGAATGATCTATACGGATCATGAACGTATCCAACACATATTCAATCATCTTGATTGAACATTTGGCAAAGGTGATGGGTGGAGTTAATTGATGAAAGAAAATTGCAAGGCCAAGTACCATCTGGGAAAGGCAAGCATGGTCGATGAGACATGGAATAAGAAGGATGAGGTGAAGCTGAGACGAACTTGAACTATAGGGATGATGTATTAGAGTGGTTTGGATGAAGGATGTGGGTTGCACGAGTTGAGTTGTCTGAAGCAGTGAACGCATCAACATTTATGTTGTGTGGCTTGGACAATCGTAAGGAGGAAAGGGACGTAGACTATACTTCCTACATGGATAGGAGTAGTTTAGAAATGGCGATGTAAGGACGAAGTTGGTGGAAGGGATACATAATGCGGTGGGGGATTAAGTACGATGAGAGTTAGGTGATAGTCGATAGACTGACTAATTCATCACCTATTTCAAGAGGAATGAGAAGTCACGTAGTTGGGAAGTTGGAAGAATTAATGGATATGTGAAAGACCGTCATAGGTCACTTTGTAAGGAAATTGGAATTTAAAGTAGTTTGGGATACGGACTGAAGGGAGTTGATGAACGTAATTTTACATGGGTGATTGATTTAGAGGTAGTTCAGAAACTCGTTAGCGATGGCTGAGTTTTCATATAATGATAGTTATCGTACTAGAAGTCGATAAATGCCATTTGAGGCACGATATGAAAGGATAGGGTGAGTTGTCCTCATTGTGGACTAGAATTGGTAAAAGAGGCTACTAATGTGGTAATGGTGTTTGTGGACAGAATGAGAGCAACAAGGGATGCTATTTAGAAAAGGAGGAAACCACTAGATTTAGTGATAAAGTTATGTATGGAGTTTCACCCATAGTAACGGGTGGTATGTTTTGGTAAAATAGAAGAGTTGATGTAGAGTTTTGTAGGTCCATTTATGATCTTTGGGAAGATCAGACCATTAGCTTATGAGCATAGAACTACCTGGGGGGAAATGAGTTGTATACATGATACATTTCATGTATTGGGATTGGTAAATGTTGTTTGAGGATGCATATTTGCATGTCCGGTTATTTGGGTTTTGTGCTAATAAGAGTCTTTGTTTTATCAAAGAGTCATTTGCGAGATTTATTGACTGTGAGGTCAAGAGTTTGGCAATGGGTTTAATTTTGGTTTGTACATGTGGTATCTTGAAACTTGAACTGAAGTTCACGTGGAAATGAGAGGAGTTCATTTAGAACAAGTATCCTCGTGTGATTTGTTGTCTGTGTGTTGATCCTAAGGAGTAAATCTCGGGACGAGATTTCTATTAGGAGGGAGTGATGTGACAACCGTGGTTTTGAGGTTCGTCACTTGGTCTTACTTTTAGGTTATTTTATGTGTGACTACTTGATTTTTGTGCTTACGTGTTTATTTTGTGTGAACGAGGTTGGTGTGATTATCGTTTATGAGTATAGAGTACTCATAAGTAAATCGAGGAACGGTTAATTCATGTTCATGAGATCACAATTAGTGACTATGAAATGAAATGGTGATATTTTGGTGGTTACGTATACGTATAAGTATTATAGTAATAGTGTATTTTTTTTAGGATTTACGGTTTAGCATTTAGAGGTCTCGGATAAGGTAATTAGTCAAATAAATATTTTTCGGGATGGTTTTAGGTCATTTAGGACTTAATTATAAAGTTTATTTCAAAATTTGAGATTTTTTATAAAAGTGTATATTTTACGTCTTTTACGGTAAAACGCGTAAATTTGACTAGTTTTACGGTTTTGAGGTTTTGGGAGTTTTAGGAGCTGAAATTAATTAAGGTAAATTAAGGTAATATTAATAAGATATTAATTAACAATAAAAAGAAAAAAAAATAAAGAAAAAAACGAAATTAGGGGTGTTTGGGTCGGTTTAGAAGAGAAAAAAAAGGAAAAAAAGGAAAAAAAAAAAAGAAAGTGGGCTTTGGGTTGGACTAGGATTCACCCATACCCTATATAATGTATATACTAAACCAAATTCATTATTTTTCTCCTGGAGATGAAGGAAATTCGTGAGTCTTATAAAAAATTAGGGTTCTTCATAAAATTTGGGGGTTTTCATAAATCCAAGGTAAATCTTCAAATCCCTTTTTAATTAAATTGTTTTTATGTTTTCTTTAATAATCTTATGATGGATTTAGGTTAGGGTTTAATATAAAAACAGTAAATTAATGTTGTATTAATCATAATATGATGATTACATAAATTAGGGCTTGTAATTAGAGGGATTAGGGTTAATTAATGAGGTTGATTTTGTTAAACCCGTTTTTAAAAACTGGGCATATTTTTGAGTAAATTGTCTTGAACATATCGGGAGTTCTAGAAACTCTTATTTTACGATCCAAGTACCCCTGGAAAGATATTTGAAGTGGCTTTCCAATGCAAGAAACGAGAACTAAATTGGAGGTCGGGAAGTGGGTCAAAAACAGGTTACAACAGTCGGAGGTCAAAACAGTTTTGAATTCAGCCTGTTTTCTTTTTAAGTTTTGGGTTGTTTGGGGCACTTAGGGTTGCATTGGGATCTTCTCACGAACGTGAGAGATGGTTTATATATTGGAGTTAATATCTGCACTTGGGCTAAGGTGGTGGTTTAGGGTAAGACCCCTTAATGGTAACAAACTTTTAGTACGTTTAAAATCAAGAAATCTGGAATGACGAAAGTAGATATATATATATCGGGTCCTTAACAGTAGCTTTAAGGTTAGGGCAAGTGGGAGGTGTTAGCCAACATATGTAAGGGTGTGAATATTCCTTTTACGGAAACCATGGGTAGGTTTAAGTGGGCGTTTGACCTAAAGTTTTGAGACCTAAAAACTGGGACTGTTTTGGGTAAATTACGAACGGGTTAGTTGTTAAACTTAACCAAGTTAAGGACTTGTTAAGGAAGGGCAATGGGGTAATTAGAGCTTATTAATGAGGTAAATATGTGAGAATGGGTTAGATGTCCATCATAGGTTAATGAGCCATCTTAGTGATTGGTTCGTTTATTGATTTCGTGTTTTTGGTTTGTTAGCTTGTTGCTAGTGCAAGGACGTGTGAAGGAGCGATCAGGTGAGTGTTCATAGTCCCATGTTTATTTTTGTTTTTGACTTCCAGATGGGATGGAAGAGACACTGTGTTGAGTTGTTTCTAAATTGTTGCTGTGAATGTTTTATGGTTGTGATGGACTTGTGTGTACACTTATGTGATTAACTGCTATGCGATTTTTGATTTGTTATTGTGGTTTGACAAGGTAGTGGCCTTGTGGTTTGCCAAGGTAGTGGCCTTGGGATAGGTACATAGGGTGATCATCTAAGGTACCATGATGTTGTTTGGCAAGGTAGGAGCCTTGGATTGGTTTGGTATGATTGGTCTTGATTGATAGTTGTTAATACATAATTGTAACACATTGTCCATATGTTCTTTTGTTGATGATTGTTATTCACAACTTGTAACTGATTTAGCGTTGGAGTCTAAACCTATGACTCTCACCAACTTTATGTTGACGTGTTTTAGTGTCTCTTTCAGGTGAGAATGTGGTTAAGCTTGAGGATAGAAGTGGCTAGACTTGGATGCCTTAGGATTGCATATAGAAGGAGATCCCCGTTCCTTCTTAGTTTACCTATATGTTTGTTTGGTTTATGTTTATTGTTTGTCTTGGGTAAGTGGTAGGACTGTTACCTACTTACCTAGACTCCTGCATTGTTGAGATATTGTCATGACATTTGTGTCGCCATTTATGACATTATATTTGCATTTTAGTCTTCTCTATAGAGACACCATTTGTTGTGATGATATCCATACGTCGCGCCCCATATTCCGCCATTGGTGGGGTGTGACACAAGCCTTCCACTAGTAGGACTGAGAAGAAGAAAGTAGAAGTGCACCCTAGGAATGTTATTTCAGTCTTAAATAAAAAGAATCATGTAGCTAAGACAAAAGGTTCTCCCTCTGGGTGGAAACCTAAGCAAAATGTGAATTCTAATTCGAAATGTTGGAATTGTAATGAATGCATGTTTTCTCAGCGTCATGATTTATGCCTTGTTGATCACGTGAATGAAATGTATGCTATTAGGAACAATCTTGAATGGATTCCAACGGGGAAGAAATTCACCCAAGTTGGTTGGCAATGGAAACCCACTGATAGGACCTTCACTGCTAATGGAACTAAGTGCCCTTTAACTAGGATCACATCTACAGAAGTTAGGTCTCAGCGTCCTTTAAATAGGAACACTAGCACTAAGAAATGGAAAAAGCACCCTTTAACTAGGTCTACCCCCACTATTGTGCCTACCAGTGTTACTGTTCCCAGTCAAAAAGTACCTCAGAATACTAGACAACTAGAATCTAAACCAACAACTAGTAAGAAAATTTGGAAGCCTAAAGATTCTTCTGATAGCAAATCTAAGATAATTACATTTGTACCTGCTAACTCAGAGGAATAACTAGATTCCGATACATCGTCTTTGTTTGGTGATATTTTCAGGTCGTCCAAATTATTCTTTGGTATTTGGACTCGGGGTGCTCCAAACATATGACTGGAGACCGCTCGATGCTCAGAAATTTCGTCAGCAAGTTTCTAGGAACGGTTAAATTCGGCAACGACCATATTGCGAAGATCATGGGTTATGGTGAATACCAAATTGGGAATGTTACGATTTCAAGGGTTTATTTTGTGGAGGGACTTGGTCACAATCTATTTTCAGTAGGACAATTTTACGATTCTAACCTTGAGGTGGCTTTTCGACAACATACTTGCTTTATTTGCGATCTTGTAGGAAATGATTTGTTAAAACGTTCTCGAGGGGATAAGCTTTATACATTGTCTATTCAAAACATGATGGCCGCCTCTCCTGTTTGCCTTCTCTCCAAAGCATCTAAGACCAAGTCATGGTTGTGGCATCGCCGGTTATCTCATCTTAACTTTGATGCTATTAACCATTTGGCTAAAAACGAACTTGTTCGTGGTATTCCAAAACTTAAGTTCGACAAGGATCATTTATGTTCCGCGTGTTCTTTGGGGAAAAGTACCAAGAAATCATACAAACCTAAAGCTGAAGACACCAACCAAGAACCACTGTATCTTTTGCACATGGATCTTTGCGGGCCAATGCGTACGGCTAGTGTGATTGGTAGAAAATACATCCTCGTTATGGTGGATGATTTCTCAAGGTTTACATGGGTAAAATTTTAAGCATCCAAGGATCAAGCACCAGAGTATATTATTACCTTCCTAAAGATGATCCAAGTACGTCTTAATGCTACTGTTCGCCTCATTCGCACTGATAATGGAACTGAGTTCGATAATCAAACTCTACGAGACTATTACGAAAAGGTAGGTATTTCACATGAAACTTCTGTTGCCCGCACTCCACAACAAAACGGTGTCGTGGAAAGACGTAACCGTCCACTTATGGAAGCTGCTCGAACTATGTTGATTTATGCGAATGCTCCTTTATTCTTATGTGCTGAAGCAGTGGCAACCGCATGTTATACCCAAAACCACTCCATCATTCGTAAACGCCATGGTAAAACTCCATATGAGCTACTTCATGGACACAAACCCGATATTTCATTTCTTCATGTGTTTGGTGCACTGTGTTATCCAAACACAAATAGTGAGAATTTGGGCAAACTTCAACCGAAGGCTGATATTGGAATTTTAATTGGTTACTCGCCTGCAAAGAAAGCTTACCGAGTTTATAACCATCGTCTTGGCAAGATTGTAGAAACTTTGGATGCCGATTTTGATGAGCTGACAGCGATGGCTTCTGAGCAACGCAACTATGAACCCGCATTACATGAGATGGGAACCGGTACAATCAGTTCCGGATTAACTCCCAACAATCCTACTTCTCCATCATTTATACCACCTACAAGATCCGAGTGGGATGAGTTATTTCAACCTATGTTTGATGAATTCTTTGATCCACCGAGTAATGATTCTCCAGCACCTGCAGCAGTAGCTCCGATTCCCGAAGTTGTTGCTCAAGATAATGGAAATCAGTCCGAGACATCTACTGTTACTCTTAAACCAGATGTCCCATCCCCCACCAAATCACAAACTACACCTGAATCATCACCCCCACTCGTTCCCAATGATGTTGAAGAGGATCCATATGATCACGATATGGAAATTGCTCATTTACAAGAGCTTCCGTTCTTTGGTTCACAAATATCCGAAAACCCTAACGGTGCGTCTACCTCAGAGGAAGCTCCTACCATCGTTCACTCCCGACCACCACGGATTGAAACTCACAACACAAAATGGACAAAGGATCACCCAATCCGCAATATCATTGGTGACATCGATCGACCAATCTTAACACGCCACCAACTCCAAGAACATGAATTATATTGCTTTTTTAATGCATTTCTTTCCGACACTGAACCTAAAAACTGGCAACAAGCCATGACCAAATCATCTTGGATTGAAGCCATGCAAGAGGAACCTAATGAATTCCAACGTCTTGAAGTATGGGAATTAGTTCCTTTACCCAGCAACATTGAAATCCTTACATTGTTGTGGGTATATAAGGTTAAACTCGATGAGTTAGGTGGAGTGCTGAAGAACAAAGCTAGATTGGTTGCTAGAGGTTACAAACAAGCTTTGGGTATTGACTTTGAAGAATCCTTTGCTCCTGTTGCACGATTGGAGGCAATTATACTATTCCTTGCTTTTGCTGCTCATATGAACATGATCGTCTACCAAATGGATGTTAAGAGGGCATTTCTCAATGATGAATTAAGGGAAGACGTCTACGTAAGCCAGCCGAATGGATTCGTCAACTCCAGAGTATCCTAATCACGTGTACAAGCTCAAGAAGGCTCTTTATGGGTTGAAACAAGCTCCACGCGCGTGGTACGATCTCTTATCGCCGTATCTCATCTCGAAAGGCTTCTCCAAAGGCAAAGTGGACCCAACATTATTTATTCTCAAGGAGGACAACGACATGATACTGGTACAAATTTATGTTGATGATATAATATTTTCTGCTACTAATCAACGATTGTCTGACCATTTTAAGAAAATTATGTCCACACGTTTTAAGATGTCGATGATGGGAAAAATTTCATTTTTCTTAGGGTTGCAAATTTCTCAGAATCCCAGAGGCATCTTCATTAATCAATCCAAATTTGATCTTGAATCATTAAAGAAGTATCATTTTGAAAACTGTGACCCCGTGGATACTCCAATAGTGGAGAGATCCAAGTTAGATGAAGATAAGGAAGGGATAGCTGTCGATCCTAAACTTTACCGTGGAATGATCGGCACCCTTCTCTATCTGACTGCTAGCAGGCCTGATTTGCAATTTGCTATAAGCATGTGTGCCCGGTATCAGGCTCGGCCTACCGAAAAGCACTTACATGTTGTGAAAAGGATCTTTTGGTATCTTAAAGGAACACTTAATCGTGGTCTATGGTATCCGAAGGATTCTTCTATTGCACTAATCTCATATGCAGATGCGGATTATGCTGGGTGTCAAGATACTAGACGTAGCACTTTTGGCAGTGTGAAACTTCTTGGAGATAGACTTGTTAGTTGGGCATCAAAAAGGCAGAAAAGCGCTGCGATATCAAGTACATAGACTGAATACATTGCTATGTCCGGTTTTTGTGCTCAAGTTCGTTGGATGAGATCACAATTAACTGACTACGGTCTTGGATTCAACAAAATCCCGATGTACTGTGATAACAAAAGTGCAATTGATTTGTGCTGCAACTACGTTCAACATTCCCGGGCAAAGCACATTGACATACGCTACCACTTCATCAAAGAGCAAGTGGAAAACGGAGTGATCGAACTGTACTTCGCCAACACTGAGTATCAGCTGGCAGATATATTCACGAAGGCATTAGATCAAGGACGTATCGAGTTTTTGATCGAAAAGCTAGGCATGAAATCATTCTCACCAGCGACACTTAAAGGAGTTGGCAGAAGAATCTGAAGAATAGTAGTGGTAAACTATTCTCGAGTATCCTTTGATCGTGATCTTGTATATTATCGTATATATATTTAAACCACCAAAAGAAAAATACAAAAATATAAAACATAGAAAAACCATAAAAAATATAAAACATTCAAAATCCATAAAAAATATAAAATCAAGAAAATCCAAAAGTATTTTTCATTTTCAAAACGGGCATGTCTTTTAGTACGGTAATATTTACGGCCTTAGAAATGTCGATTAAAATTGACACGGCGCCATAAATAGAGTCCGTATAAAAGTTGTATATGTTTTAAAAAATGCCCATTATGGCTTGTAGTTATTTCAGACTGCAACCCGCTTTTCGCATTAAAGTCACGTATTTCTTATGAAAACGTTGGCTCACAACGGGAATTAATTTTCTCGGGCAAGGTTTACTAAAAACCTTGTAAGGGAATAAGTTTACTTTCTAACTTAGTCTAACACAAATTAGTGTACGTATCAGTGCACTTATTTTGTAAAAATAAGAGAAATCTTATTGCCACCAGAATCGTTCCAACCAATCACTTAACCGGAAAATGTCTTCATGAATATTTGCGTCCTTAAAATCATCGACTACAGCTCTTTCAATAGAACACGGGTCAACAATTGAGTGGGAGCAATTGTCAAGCATTCAGAATCTTTGACGCCGAATGTGCCAAGTTCACATATTGGTGTCAAGACAATGATATCAATCGTACACATGGAGTCAAGAGATAACTTCAGACGTGATGAGGCGACCAACATTCGTGAACAAGAACCGTGTGCTTCTTTCATATGATGTTCTCCATCATTCAGGTCCAACCTCATAAATCGCTAATCTTGTGAATACATTACCATATATGATCTTTGCACGTGATAAATACCTTACACTTGTGTTTAAAAGGTATTTAATTTGCGTTTCAAGTACACCCTCATTAATTTGAGGGGGAGCTTGTGTAAATCAAGAAGATAATTGGATTTACATTTTTCTTCCCAAATTTTCTTAAAATGCTATTAAATCAATTGATATTAAAAACATCGATTGGGTTAATATTTTTAATATGGGGGAGAAAATGTGATTTAATATGGGAAATGATTAATCACAAATGGTTTGACTTAACGTGATAGCTCATCCCGACATGTGCGAAATGTTTTCAGATATCTTGGCATATATTAAGAGGGAGCAAAATAGATTTGCACTTCAAAATGGATTTCATGGTGACATACACTTACCCAAAACATCTCTATTCACGACGGTGTAGATTGTAGTGACATAAGGATGGTAGGATACGTTAAAGTCCAATGATTCCTCAAGAACCGGAGGAATCTTCCCAAGGACATTCCATAGCTAGAAATAGTAGTTCCTAGGAAAGATGGAGAATGATTATGAACGTAGATGAATGCAGACCAAGTACTTAAGCAAGCACTGGAACAATCACAACAAGGTGCTAGTGATGACGTATTGGTAAGCATTGAAGGGGTTGAAGAATGAAAAAGAATTGTAAAGATAAAGGGTGTAAAGAAAGAAGCCCTCCTTACAACTTTAGGCAGAAACCAGGTCAATACATATGCTATTGAGATCATTTTTTTAATGATTCTCGATATTAAAGAAAGACATCATGGACCCAGTGATGCAATGCAAAACCCTCCCCAGCTAACTCAAATATCTCTCAAAAGATATTTGTTTTAATCACACGAAGATCAACACGTTATCTGTTGGTTTATTCACTCTGAATAGACTGATATTGTATAGGTGGCACTCCTCTCCAGCCATCGCTTACTAAATCAAAACGCACTATCGAGTCTAGAGCCACGAGATCATCAAAAGTCTCATTAGGACACTTTCCATTTATTCCTTGCTTCTTCACACACTGTGAAAAGTAAGAGATCTTTATGATTCCTACGCAGTATTCTTGTAATATTGCCAGAACATCCGAGTGATACGCAAGTATTACAATAAAGATGGAAATCCTGCTTGAGTCAACATCAAACAAGCTCATGGTAGGTGACACGCGCGGTTCTTTAAGAACCAATCTTATGAAAACTGGAAAGAAACAATAGTTTAATTCTTAATTGAACTTAAACTCGTTCCAGGCCTCTACACATTATCGTATGATCTTGCTAGAACACTCAGAGTGACAGTCTTTAGTGAGTGGAAATCCTTCTAATGTTAACATCAAACAGCACTTGGTAGGTGACAAGCAAGATTCTATTTGAATTAAGTTTGTGACAACTGGAAAGCAACGATGGTGAATATTGATGTAGGTTTTTCGTACACGTTTTAGGAAAAACGCGTATGAGTGGCAAGTATTAAGTTGCACGCTTTAGGAAAAACGGGAAACCGAATAAATGCGGGTTCGTTCTCGAAGGAGGTGTGTGGATTAGGTGTGCCAAATATATAAAATCAAGTTTGGATTAGTGACGTTTTTGGTTTAGAAGAGAAAAATTAAAGACGAGCAACGACTACGACTAAACTACGACGTTGACGTAAAACGATGACGTAATTACGTAAAACGTGACGAAATTAAAAATAAAACCTAAAAATTAATTAAAAGATTAAACTAAGTCTAAATTAATATAAATAAGGATAAAAATCCAATAAATATATTTTAAAACCTTTTATTAATTAAATATTCAATTTTAAATGCTAATTAAAGCCATAAAATTAAATATAATTAAGAAAAAGCCCAAAATATTATTTTATTGGACTAATAACTCACTTATATTATTTAAAGACCAAAAAGTATTTTTCCAAAATATTTAAAACTATTTTTCTATTTTTAAAAGGCTAAAAACACTTTTTAAACTAAAATAATAATAAAAATAATAAAATAATGCTAAAAATAAATATTATTTTTCTAAAAAACTTTTTTTAACTAAATTAACAAGGGAGAAATGAAAAAGTTAAAAAAAATTAAAAAAAATGGCTAAAAACGAAAGTACCCCAAAGTACTCCAAGGTGGAGTACTTTAGTGTTGTCCAATATCCTACCAGACAAAGGACTTGTCCAAGATCAGTGTTGTCCGATATCGGACAACACTAAAAAAAATAAAAAATCTGCAGCGTTCTCGGACAACAAAAAAAAAGTTGCTGTATGGTTTTTTCGGCTCATTTTGGGCTCGTTTTCGCTTGTTTTAGGCTTGTTTGTTTGCGTTTTTGGGCACAAACGGCACCCCCAATAGCAGTAGGCTATTGGGGAGTCAAGCAAACACACAAAAACACAAATTCCAACACAAATTAAGCATCAAATTAATCAAAAACTCCCACTGTGGACAGAAAAGGGTCTGCTGGTCTTTTTGGATACACAGTGGGTTTACAAGACACTTTTGAGCTATAAAAATCTAAGAAAACCCTAAGACCAGATAATGTAGAACTAGTATGGCCTATAAACTATCTATAAACGAATTTCCAAGTCATAAAACCCAATAACAAGCTCTAAAACACCTGCTGATCATTTGGTATGCAGAAAATGGAGTTTGCTTGTTGTATGCTGAAATTAGTGAGCTAAAATGGAAACTTAGACCACCCAAAATTCTTCCCAAATGCAATACCAGCTAATGCAAGGCTATACTACCCTATACGCTAGCTAATAAGCCAAAAACATGCCTCAAATCTTGTAAACAAAACACAAACACTTGTTGATGTATTAAGTAGGCAGAGAGTAGGAGTTTACTAGTTAAGTGTGCACAAAGATGAAATTTTGACTAGAGTATCAAGTAAAATAGCTATTCAAACCTCAAAATACATAATGCAAACCTAGAATTTCATATAAACTAACTATAGACCCAATTTAATACACCCAACTCAAGTAGAAACCTACAAATGACCTACTGATCTAAAAAACCAGAAAAATGGAAAACCACTTAACTTTGATATGTGTTGAAATTTAATGAACTCAAAGCACAAGCTAACTATGTATAACCTCTTAAACTTGTTACAAACAACCTTAATCCTAGGTCCTAAACCTATGACATGATTTCTACTTAAACCAAACACTCCTTAAAATCTGATAGACAAAAATTTTCAAAGAGATTTTCACAAGAACAAGTCTAAACCTATTTAAACTAACAAAGATTGTTCAAAACAACTAATTTATCATAAACTAACAATAACTCACTTATCAATAGCACATACAAAGATCAATCGCATAAGTCACATAAATAAAAAGAAAACCAAGAATGGGTTCAAGCTTTACCGACTTAGTTTACATCCAAACCAAGGGGGTGGCATTTGCTGATGCCATCATCCTTTAGCTTTTCTTAGAACCTTGGAGCTTATGGACAAGCTTATGGCTATTGAGACAAAGATCAACAAACTTCCACACCAAAAAGACTACAACAGTCAAATATTGGTGTGGTCTTCCACCTGATTTGAAACAACTTAACACACAAAGACACAGGTATTTCAAGCTTCAAAAAGCCGAGCCCACAAGCTGGTGTCAAGAGCTTGTGGGTTTAGCTATTGAAACAGTGAATATGAAGATAATAAGAAAAGTAAACTAAACTTTTGAAACCAAAATTTTTAGAAAACCAAATTGGTTAAAGTGCTTACGTTACTCCTACTTTATGTCTTCACAACACCCAAACTTTGTCAAATGTTGGATGCCATGATCAAACATAAACCAAAAGATTCCAAAAACTTTAGCCAAAAAATCTGTTATGAACCAAAACTGAATAAAACTAAATGAACATTGCAATTCAAATAAATCTTTAAGCTAAACAAGTAATAAAACTTGGGAACTCAGAATTACTTTGAAATAATATAAAGAAAACTTTAACTATTTTATTTCATTAAATTTTTTTACAAAGTAAGACTGGAACAAAGGGGATACCACATGTTGGTCCTCCTTTTATACTACAACTCAGAACATTCTACTAATCCTAAAAACCCTAATAATTCCTCATTTGCCCTTGTGTTTGAATCTTGAAAAGTCAGTCAAACTAACCATGTGATGTCTTGCTGGAATGATGTGTCCTTGAGTGATCTGGTACGTTCATATAATCCTTTGAGAAGAAGGAATTCAATTTGGTTCGTTGATGCACTGTAGAGATTCTCCTTTTGCCATATTTGAACAAACAGGGGAGCACATGTGGGCCACAATAGTCACGGGGTGTGGGTTTGAATGGTGGGGTTTAGCTTGAATGAAGGTAAATTGGTGTTCTAGATAATTATAGGTGTTAATTTGGGGTTAATTAGAAAGGGGGATTAGGGTTCATGAGTTGGGATTTGGGGAGAGATAGGTACAGAAAGTGTAACCCGGTTTTATTAATTATAAGATAGTAATTTGAATACCAATTAATATTATAACCAGGTATTTAGTGGATAGGATATGGGCTGGGTAAAAATTCGGGTTATGTTGGGTATGGGTTTCATTTGTTGCACATTTGGTCCCCTGTGTTTGTAAAAATATGCATAGCAAGTTTTCAACATCATTTTCATTCATTCCTTTGTTATCATCTTTGGGTCACTTGTCATTTTTGACACCATTATCTAGCAAACTTTTGACAAGGACCTTATATGCAATTTCTTCATTCTTGAAGGGCTTATATTGTTCATTCTTGAAATATTAGGGACCCAAATGTAGTATAAGAGATTTACAAGGGTATAATATGACAAGTCTTTAAAAGATGAGGGACCAATCTTGACAATCTTCAAAACTTCAAGGACTTCGTTAGAAATTCATGACTCGGGCCCGGTTCTTTGTGCGGCTTCGTTTCCCGTGCTCGTTTTTGCTTGATTCCTTTGATCTTTTGGTGAATTCACGATATCCGTACCTAACACAATGAACAAACACAAGCATATATTTGGGTATTTTGATGATATTTTAAGCGTTTTAAGCCTGATTTGGACGATGAGACTATGTATAATTACAGTCTCATCACTCCCCCATACTAAACCATTGCCGTGTCCCCACGCAATGCTAGAATTAAGTATCAGAGCACTTCCAAAATTCATTTTATGATGACATTTATTTAAGACATAAATTTAAATAAACTACTACACGCGTTTTAGACATAATGTATTGTTTTCATCACGATAAAGTGACTTTTAGGATCATAGAACAAGAACACGTGAATGCTTCGTTAGAAATAATTTCGTCGTCCTCGATTTTCACCCAATTCCATGCTAAGCGTGTAACGAGATCATTGTTATTATAAGTTAGCAACATGAACACATCTCATGAGTGTTAATTACGAACCTAAACTCCCTTATTCCTACTTGGTATCTCTTATATTTTATTTTGTCTTAATGATCACGAGGATACATCATCGACTTATGCGTGAATAGAGATTAAGTCTAAAAATAGAGTCTTAACGGTGTAACCAAAATCATTAAATTAATAATTCACCCTAATAGACAACTATGTCAAAAAATTAAGTCAACAAGAAGGATCGATAAACACGATTTTATAACGGTTTTGAACATGAGACTTATTACCAAGACTTTTATACGCCCCCTAACGGAAGGGCCTTATTATCTTTGGTATACCTCCATCTTTTATTCAACTTCGCCATGAAGCTTTTATTATGACTTCGGTCTTGCCTTGCCTTTTATTATCCGCCTCATCGGTGGTTTTATTAGCCAAAGACGTATATCCTCACGCTAAAGCGAATTTTGGATCTTTAAAGCTTCGAAGATTAAGGCTTGATTCACTTTCAATTTGGGCATAGATTTTTCGGCCTTGTGAGCTTCAAATTTTTTCTTAATTTAGGTGAGCACTTGAAATCTTATTATTAGGTGAAGCTTTCGATTATTCGGGTGCCAATACTTCAAAACCGTGACGCTGGCGATACCTTAATGTTTTCCCAATTTAATTACATGGAAGCTACTGATACACTGGTTTTGTTTGGGTTCAGATTAAGTTCTCGGAATCCTCTCGAATTGATCGCGGTTTAAAGTGGAATGATTTGTTCTTGGTGTCCAATAATGGGTTTGGTTTTCTAATCTACTAAACAGGGAAATGAATAACGTAGAGAAAGATTTAAGCTTAAAACAATTAAAAAGTAAAACTAGACTTAACAATTTAAATCAAACAGTGAATGGAAAAATACCCTAACAGAAACTACCCTATTCGGAAAACAAGTACTATGCGGAATAAATTCTTCTTATGCGGAATAAATGCTCAATTCGGAATGTTTTGCTATGCGGAAAACTAACCCTATTCGGAATAAAATACTATTCGGAAAATAAACCTATGCAGAAAAATAACTCTATTCGGAAAACAGTTCCTATTCGGAAGGAGGTCCTATTCGGAATAACTGCTCAATTCGGAATGTAAAAACATTCCGAATAAGAAAAAAATGAAATGGCAATTTGGAATATACAAAATATTCCGAGTAAGGGAAAGTCTAAGGAAGCAATTCGGAATATTGGGACAATTCGGAATATGTAAAATATTCCGAATAAGGATGAAACAAACAAGCAAATCGGAAAGAATGAAATGTTCCGAATAAGAGAAAAGGGAATACGCGTTTTCGGAATATCTAAAATATTCCGAATAAAGGAACAAGAAAAATGCTATGCGGAAAGTCTGAACATTCCGAGTAAAAGAATAAGAAAAAGTGCTATTCGGAATATTTCTGGGCGAAGAACAGTAACAGTAGCAGCAAAAACGTTTTTAAGATCAAATCACCGAAATACTCAAAAAGGTTTTACCAAATTAACCACAAATCATTTAAATATCATAAGTAACAAATCCCAACAATAAAAACACTAAATCAACAACTTTTTAAGATCAAACTAGAACCAAATAAAATCTTAAGAACTTGCAATAAAAAGATGATGAAGAACAAGATGGATAGAAAGATTGGAATTGAAAGATTAATGTAAAAGTTAACAATAGTAATGATCAAACACTTACAAGATTGAAGGAAAAATGAAAAATCACCAAACACCCTAATGGTGTTGGTGATGAAACGAACCAAAGAAACCTGGGAAAGAAAAATAAAGCTAACTCCCTAATTGTGTGAAGGAAAAATCCTTTTATAGTCCTAGTGGTTGGTTGGTGAGTGGGCTATCTCCCTTTCTTCTTGTCTTCTCGTCTTTTCAGAAAAGTTGACGTTTTCGATTCTGATCCGGGATTTGTCGACGATTAAATTCAACTCGTCTTTTAATTTCTTCGTTTAATAGACTTGAGTTTCTTCGACATATGTAAATCTTCCATCTTTGGTCCTTTTCTTCGATAAATCTTCAAATAGGCCCATTGACTTCAAATCTTTTGCATCTCTTGGACAATAGACTTCGTCTTGAGTCTTTTTCCTTGATAAAACCCGTGCAATCCCATGTTTTCTTTAATATTCATCCGGTTAGCTCTGAAAACACAATAAACACAAAAACCACGCATAATTCCAAACAAATGATATTAAATACGTGTTTTGGTCTTGTTTTAGCCAGAATTAAGTGGTAAAAGGATGGGTGTTTACACACCTATCAAATCTCCTACACTTAACCATTGCCATGCCCTCATGCAATGCTTAGTGATAAAGCAAATTTACACTTTTCTCATAATCAATCAACCTTGGCCTTATTCAAATACTACTAAATAAAAATCAAAATACTAAGAGAAATTAAAACTTTAAAATAAACAAAAGGATGGAAATAACTTGTAAAGAAATCAAGGACTTACATTAGGGCTTTGGTGCTGCGAAGATTTATTACCCTCAAGTTTCACGTTCCCCATACTAAGCTTAAAAACGAGATCATTGTTATTATAAGTTAGTAAATCAAACACTTACACACATGGCTTAATTAAATGCTTAAACTCCCTTATTCCTAGGTGTATCTCTTATATTTTATTTTTGTCTTAGAATGATCATGAAGATGCATTTTTGGACTTATTTCGATAGTTTATTTAGGCTGAAAGCAAAGTAGGACAATCTGATCAATAGTTAGCTAAAGGACAAAATCTCTTAAAACTGCTTCTCGGGATATCAAAAAGTTCATATCTTGGCATAACTCGGTTCACGATTTGAGACCTTTCTCGGGCCGATATTTGGCATGTACTTCATACTTCATATCTTCGAGAGACGTTCTTGAGATAATGGTGTTCTCATCATAATAGAGTTTCTTCACTTGGAGACTTTTGAGGGGTACTCCAACTTTGTTGACCACGACTTCATGATTATTTCTTCAATCTCTAATTGGGATTTTGAGATACAACGATCCGCCTCCTTTTCGGACTTGGATCTATTTATCCTCATACCTTGTTAGGGTCTTTTCGGATAGACTTCTCCATGATCTTTATGGGAGTTGATTGCTTTTCGTCGTGAGTCTTGATCCTTCATATTGACTTTGGGAATAATGCTTTTCACATCACTTTGGATCTTTAGCAATAAAATGGAATCCTCATGCCTTGTTAGGTCCTTTTCGGACTCGCCAATCTTCGCGCCCCGCTTCATAAGTTATGCCTTGGCTATGAACTCTTATCATTACCGAGCAACTTTTAAACGATCTTGGGCTAGAAGCTAAGTAAATTTTCAAATCGTACGACCTTACTTATTGCAGATAAGTTATTAGCAAGTGATGGGAGAATAGGCAAATAATTACACCAAGTGAGCTTGCGCAAGAATACCGACTTATAATTGACTCTATCATTTCTCGTCCTCCACAATTTAAAATCTCAAATAATGAGACTCGTGGACACTTAGCCTAATAAACCAATTAAGGTCTACCTGGTTAAGGATACTAGCTAGAATAAACTTGGATAAGTCTATTCGGGTTGAGTCAAAATAAACGCAACGGGCCTAATATGTCAAAGACTTCTAAACTAGCTACACCACTTTATTAATAATTTTGACTTTATTGTGGAATATATACATATGAAAGCAACGATAAAAATTTAAAAATTACAACTAAATGGCCAAAGTTAATAAAAAATTTGAAAAATGTTGAAAAATATGATTTTCCGGTTAAATGAAGGCATTTTCATGGAAAAGTCCACTTAAAACTTCGATAGAAGTCCCCCCTACACTTAAGATAAACATTGTCCTCAATGTTTAAGCATGTGGGAAAAGGCTCCCCTACACTTATGACATTGTGCATGTTGGTTAACTCAAGTTAAGGAAGAGACGACTAAAGTGATCAATTTCAATATGTGAGTATGAAGAAAATTGAATCACGATAGTTGAGAGATAGAACCGGATTTCGGATAACACTGGAGCACGGTTCTTCAAAGATTCCAAGAGTGCACTTATCCCTGTAATCACATCACCACACAAAGACAAAGAACCGATAGAGGTCCCCCTACACTTAGGAGTTTAAAACATAAAAGGATAGATACTCGGGCTGCCTCCCGAGGAGCGCTTGTTTTTGATAACCGAGTCACGAGCCTGACTCGACCCAAAATTAGTTCATGGGGAACGTGGTGAGGGATGGAATCACCTCCTGAGAGGTGTCCTCACCAAAGTACAACTTCACTCGTTGGCCATTCACCTTAAAATTAGGTCCATTAGGTTGAGCGAGCTCGAGAGTACCATATGGAAAAATTTGGGCAATGGTGAATGGGCCGGACCAACGAGATTTCAGCTTGCCCGAAAAGATTTTCAACCGAGAGTTAAAAAGTAAGACTTTGTCTCCAACATGGAACTCTCGGTTCTTAATCTTGGAGTCGTGAATGAGCTTAGTTCTTTCCTTATAGATTAAAGAATTTTCATAAGCCTCATTACGGAGTTCATTCAGCTCATTGAGTTGGATCTTGCGTAGGTCACCGGCTTTGTTGATATCAAAATTGGCACACTTCAAGGCCCAGTAAGCCTTGTGCTCCAACTCAATGGGGAGGTGGCATGCTTTCCCGTACACGAGACGATATGGTGTACAACCAATCGGAGTCTTGTATGCAGTACGAAAAGCCCACAAAGCATCATCAAGTTTATCAGCCCATGCGGCACGATGCTCTCCCACGGTTCTTTCCAGAATTCGCTTTAGACCTCGGTTGGATATTTCAGCCTGGCCATTAGTTTGTGGGTGGTAGGCTGTGGAAAGACGATGATTTACACCGTACTTAGCCATGACTCTTGCGAATTGGTCATTGCAAAAATGAGTCCCACGATCACTAATAATGGCACGAGGCACACTGAATCTAGCGAATAGAGCTTTCAAAAAGTTACAAACCACCCTTGCGTCATTAGTAGGTAAAGCTTTGGCTTCAACCCACTTTGAAACGTAGTCAACGGCTACAAGGATGTATTTGTTTCCTTTAGAAGAAGGGAATGGCCCCATAAAGTCGATACCCCAAACATCAAAGATTTCACATTCTTGTATGAAATTTTGAGGCATCTCATCTTTATGTGTGATCTTGCCTTGTTTCTGGCAAGCATCACATCGTTTAACCATATCGTGAGCGTCACGATATATAAAGGGCCAATAAAATCCCGAATCAAACACTTTTTTGGCGGTGTAGTTGGGACCAAAGTGACCACCGGTGGGTCCTTTGTGGCAAGCATCAAGGATTTTTGACGCTGCCGGTCCGTCAACACATCGGCGGATAATCAGGTCGGCACATTGTTTGAATAGGTAAGGGTCGTCCCAAAAGTAAGTCTTAATGTCGGTGAAGAACTTTTTCTTTTGTTGGGACGTCAACCCTTCCTTAAGAATTCCACCCGCCAAGTAGTTTGCAAAGTCCGCAAACCACGGGGTTTCATTAGATTTCGAATTTATAGACATTAAGGTCTCCAAGGGAAAAGAATCATTGATTTCTTTGTTTGGATGATCCCCTTGGTAAGGATCCTCAAGTCTGCTGAGATGATCCGCGGCTAGGTTTTCTGCTCCTTTTTTATCGCGAATTTCGATTTTAAATTCCTGGAGCAGCAAAACCCAACGAAGAAGTCTTGGTTTGGAATCTTGCTTTGTCAACAAGTACTTCAGCGCGGAATGATCGGTATACACAATTGTGGTGGAAAGGACAAGATAGGGGCGGAATTTTTCAAAAGCATAGACAACAGCTAAAAGCTCTTTTTCGGTTGTCGTATAATGCAATTGTGCCCCCGTCATTGTCTTGCTAAAGTAATGGATTGGTTGGAAGTGTTTGTTCACTCTTTGTCCTAGAACCGCTCCAATAGCAAAATCACTAGCATCGCACATCAACTCAAAGGGCAGCTCCCAATTAGGGGTAACCAAGACGGGTGCCTTAGTTAGCTTATCCTTAAGCGCGTTGAAGGCTTCAAGGCACTCTTTGGAAAAGATAAAAGGAGTATCTTTTTCCAAGAGGTGGGTCATCGGGCGAGCGATTTGAGAAAAATCTTTGATGAATCGACGGTAGAAGCCCGCATGACCCAGAAAACTTCTCACACCCTTCACGGTTGAAGGTGGAGGCAACTTTGCGATAACATCGACTTTAGCACGGTCTACTTCAAGACCGGCTTTGGAAATCTTGTGTCCCAGCACGATGCCTTCTTTTACCATAAAATGGCATTTTTCCCAATTCAGAACAAGGCGAGTGTCTTCACACCGCTTAAGCATACGTTCCAAATTGGCAAGGCAAGAAGAGAAGGAATTCCCGAAGACCGAGAAATCATCCATGAAGACTTCCATGGTTTGTTCAACCATGTCATGGAAGATAACTAACATGCACCTTTGGAAAGTCCCGGGGGCATTGCATAAGCCAAAAGGCATTCTGTTGTCCCATATTTGTGATGATTAAGCAATGAAGAGAGAAAGAAAATAGATGAAGAAGAGATGAATTCCTAGAGAGAGAAAGTAGTGAGAGAAAGTAGAGAGGAGATGATTAACTTGGTGAGATTAGATTAAGAAAAAGAAATTACAAATGACCATCCACCCTCCTAACATGCTAGGAGGGTAGTATATATAGTCCACCCATATGCGGGCTTTAATGGACTATATATTGGGCCGGGCTTGTCTTTTGGACTTTAATTAGTTTAAATCCAAGCCCGTGAACCACGACTAAATAACTACTTATTACAACGTTCTAATAAATATTACAATAGAAACCTATGACCGAACATTCTTGTTTGACTCAATATTTTGAGGCTAACAATCTCCCCCAATGTGAGGTCATTCCTCTTTGATATTTGGATTCCAATGGAGATTTATGAATTTAGTCATAAATGAGTCTTGAACGTGTAACAGTAGTTTTGTTCCTTCATGCTATGATCTTTGAGCCTTTGTCGTTGTCTTTCGACTTTGTCTTTTAGTCTTGAGATCTTCAAATCATCCTTGACTTGTCATTGCCATCTTGCGATCTTGTGTCTTTGTCCACATGCTCACACTATCAATTGTTGGATAAGTCTTTGGGCATGAATATGTGGTTGTGAATCTTTGACTTTGCTGAGTACACCGTGACGCCACCTTCTCGAGACAAAACATAGACACGGACTGAATGGCTTTGACATTCGTCCTAAATCGGTAGCGTTTTACCTCCGGTCGGTGAAGACCGTTATACGATATTAAATATCGTACCTGTGATCAGGTAGATTCAATTAAGAATCTCCTTGACAGGGTTTCGCGGCTGTACTAGCCGTTCTCTTTACTCGACCGTCTCAAAGCAAGACTGCGAACATAAAGAGTGAATCAATTGGATAAATATCCGCTTGATTAAAGTCGTCAATTCAAATTCCTGGAACAAGTTTGATTCATTAAGAATCTTACCATTGTTGCTTTCCAGTTGACACAAGTTTGATTCATAAGAATCTCACAAGTCACCTACCGTAGCGCTGTTTGATGTTGACGCTAGAAGGATTTCCATTCGTCACTGTGAATATTAATAAATATCACTCTGAATGTTCTGGCAAGACCATAAAGATATTGCGTAGAAACCTGAAACGAGTTTGAATCAATTCAGAATCAAACCACTGTTGCTTTTCAGTTTTACATATGTTCAATTCATAAAGAATCTTGCATATGACCTACCGCAGTGCTGTTTGATGTTAACACTGGAAGGATTTCCACTCATCATTGTGAATACTAAGTAGTATCACTCTGAGTGTTCTAGCAATATCGCAAGGATATAGCGTAGGACTCTCTTGATCTTCATCCGTGTGTCCTAACGAGATTTGATTGATCTCTTGGCTCTAGACTCGATTTGTGCACTTTTAGTGGTCGGAGGCTGGAGCAGATGCCACCTATTCAATATCAACTATCTCGGAGTGAGAAAGTCAATAGAAGTCGTGTTGATCTCCGTGACAATAAAACAAACTTCTTTTGAGAGAAGCCTGAGTAGCTAGGAAAGGGTTGTGCTTCACATCACTGGGTCCATGATGAGTTTGTCTTCATGATGAGTTGACCCGGTTTCTGCCTAAGTTGTATGGAGGGCTTCTTTCTTTAGACCCTTTATCCTTACATTTCTTTTTCATTCTTCAACCCCCTCAATGCTTACCAAGACATCATTACTAGCACCTTGTTGTGATTGTTCCAGTGCTAGCATCAGTACTTAGTCGGCATTCAGCTACGTTCACATTCTACTCCGTCTTTCCTAAGGACTTCTAATAATCTATTGGATTGTCCCTGGGAAGATCCCTCCGGTTCTGGTTGGATCATAGGACTTAAACCTAACCACCCTTTTGACACCAATAATGTCGTGAATTAAAGATGTTGTGGGTATTTGATCGTAACCATGAAAACCACTTTAAATTCTAACAAAGTGTTTGAAAAACATTTAACACCTTGTTAGTTTTGTCGTTTCAGAAAAGCTCCCCCTTCACATGTGCATGCGAAAGAATTTAAGTAAACATTTTGCACATGTGGGTAAGAGTTAACGTGCTTGAGTCTTATATAAGATCACATTTTAATCACATTTTCTCCCCCTATCTCTAATAAATAAAATCTTTGATATTAGAGATACCAAATTTGATTAAAATATATTTTGAAAAATAGTCTTGAAAATCTTCGGGAGAAAGATGTGTTAATCTTTTGCATGAAGTTGAATTGCTCCCCCTCAAAAATTGATCCAATGGAATTGTCATTACGAGGATTTGATCCACATTAAACTTTTGAGGATAGGAGTTGTTGAACACACAATTTTTGAAAGATTTTGAATATCATTGAGAAATTCTTGAAAAAATTGTGTTCAACGCTTTTTGAAAAATCAATTCTTTTTGACGAAAACGTTTTTCTAAAGCATAAACTTGAGTTCATAGACTTTGAATGTCTTGACGAATCCACTCAAGTGTAAGAAGATTTAACTTCTTTTGCTAAGGGTAAGAGTACAAAAGCGTACACTCCCCCGTGAATTTAGATCCGGGTTGCAATCTGAAAGTGATTACAAGCCATTGTGTTGAGCCCAAAACATTGAATGTTTTGTGACAAGCTCAACCCGTGATAGATTGCTCTACCCGTTTGTTAGGATATGGTATCTTTAAAGATACACTATCCGTTATTTGAGGTCCGAGTTACAGTCTGACATTTAACTGTAAGTCGTTTACATGAGCTTAAAAACTTTGAATGTTTTTAATGAGAGCTCATGACCGAGAAATTTTATTTTCCCGTTGTTGAGGATAAGTAATCATCGTGATCAACTTTCCTTTCTTTGAAGTACGAGTCACAATCTGAGGTAATTGTAAATCATTGAAATGACATGTTTTGAAAAACATTTACAACTTTCATTCGATCTTTATGTACACACCCGTGTCGTTATTGAGCGACATTTCTAGGTACGTCCATATTATCGATACTGAAAGACATGTCGAGAAGAATATTTTTGGTATTTTGAAAGTTTTTCCATTTTTTTTTTTTTTTTTTTTGTTTTTCTATGGATATTTACATTTTATTATATTTTTGTGTTTTCTCAAGGTTTTCGAAAATAATCCAAAATAGACTTTTGTACAGCAGAAGAAGGTGATATAGAATGTACAGAATTGGAACCCTTTGAAGAAGGAGAAGTGGGTTCAGAATCTGCTGTTGTACCTGCAATCACAGAAGACGAGTTTGCACAAATACTAGAATTAGGAGTAACAAATTCCTTTTCAGTGTGTAGAACAGTAGCATTAGTGCTAGTGCAGGTGTCATTTCTCTTCTCTATTGGAATCCACTTAAGACCAACTTCTGTGAAGATCCGTCCCGTTGGTTTCCACTGAAGACTAGATTTAGGAGTAGCTTTCTCTTGCACAGCGGAAGACTTCTTTGGAGAGAAACTATGTCCTTTTTGAATCCACGTCTCATATTTGGTGTGGTTGCTTTTCTTTACGACGGGTTTGTATCTCCTTGTTGTCTTATGGGATTCTGTATTCGATCTCCGTTCAAAGGAACGAGATTTGACCTCATAGAGGTATTGCAAAATGCAATGGTCATGATTGCCATTGTGAATGCCCTTTTTGCAAGTGGGACATACAGGGAATTTTGGATTCACGAAAGTACTTGTATTCCTTTGTTTTCCAAATCGTTCAGGCGTAGTGTTTGAAACACGACTATTCATGGATGGTTTCCAATTCCTAGATTGCTGAAGAGGGATCCTAGGTTTTGGTTGACTACCATTAGGGGTGTGTAGAACTCTAGCGGGATTTGGTGAACTAGGTTTTTCATACACTGGTTTGTCTTTCTGAATCTTCCCTTTTTGTTTCGCATCCTCTAGGTTGTGGGTATGAACGAGGTCATTTGAACCTACAGATTCCTTTGTGGACGTGAATGTCACACGTTTTGGAGGTGTCCTAGAAGTGCTAGGTGCATTCACATGGTTGGGTTTAGCAACAGTGTGCTTTCTAAATGGAGGAACATAGGGTGATATGGATGGTTTTGGAACACTTGGTTGCATATCAGTCTTAGGGGGTAACCTAGATTTCATATGAGAAGAATTGGAGAACGGAGTCGGTTTTCCTAAGATAGACGGCTTTGGATCCTTGTAGGCATTGGGTTGTCGAACAACAGGTTTCACAACTTTAGGTTCCACGATTTTCCCACCCATTTTAGCAACGAGTTTCTGCAACTCTGCTATCGCTCTGTCCCTGTCTTGTAACTGAGCTTTCAACCCTTTAATTTCCAAATTCTGTTCATTCATTTCTCGAAACGTTTGGGAAAGTTTTTCTTGCAATTTATTATCATGTGGAAAACTACCAACGTCTTTTTGCAAAGCAAGTTCAAGAGAATGACAATGTTTTTGAAGGAAATCAGTTTTGTGTTGAAGTAACTCAAAAGCCTTTTTGTCAACATTTTCTTTCCGTTTCGAAAGCTCAATTTCAAGACGTTCACATTCTTTGATCTTATCAAAATATTGGCATGCAACTTCAGAATATTCATCAATATCAGCACAAGATGTAAAATAAGCACACATAATATCTTTAGAAACGCATTCTTGCAAGAGTAAATCATATTCATCAGAAAAAGCGGACTTGTCCATTTGAAGATCATCAATTGCTTTCTCAAGAGACTCAACATATTGTAAATCATCAAACATTTCAGACCGAATTAAGCTTTCGAATTTAAGAACATTTTCTTTTAGTGTGGCCGCGTTCGGTATTAAGATTTGTTTGACAAGCACAGTTATGTCTTGAGGAATTGGTTTCTTCCACTCGTCATTTTGTCGTTGTTTCCAATCATTATCAATAATGGACTTAATATTATCTATGTAATGAGTAAGAAACCCAAATATCTGCCTACTCTTGCTTTTAGAAGCATCTAGGGGCAAGTAGTTGATGAACTTAGAAACGTTTGTTTTCTTAGTGGCAAACGCTTTCTTCCATTGAATTCTCTTTTGCCTGCATTCTAAAAATACTTCCTCACGAGATTTTTGAGTTTGTTTGTGGAACAGACCATAAAGACTATTCTCATAAGCATAATTATATGGTTTCACAAACTCCTTATTAACTGATGGTTGACTATCAGCATCCCAAAGGGCAGTCTCTTCACTATTGGCACTTAGAGGCATGCAATCAAGATCTGTCCTTTCAGTCTCATCAAGATAAAGATGCGGGTTCGCAGCTTGAGCTTTGGCAAGGTACTCAGGACTTGCAAAGCTAGCTTGACCCTTAAACATCGATGGAGGTGCTAGCATTCTTACGGATTGAATAGAATCATGCGTTTTATAAACAACATTCTTCAAAAAGTCGACTTGTGCTTCTAATTTCGTAACTTTTTCGGTTTCTTTATCATATCTACTTTTGAAGTCTTGTTTTAACGCATCTACCTCTTGTTTCTTATCCTCTAGAATTTTAGCAGAATCAGTAGTGGTCATAGAGAGCTTTTGTTCAAGTTCATTAACTTTGGTAGTGGCAAGGTACGTTTTTTGACGTTCATCCATTAAGAAAACATTATATTGACGCTTCTCTTTAGCTAATAACTCAAGAGTGGTATTATATTTGTTTTCAAAATCGTCCTTTTGACTTTTTAACGCACTTCCCTTGTACCCCTCAAGCTCTTTGGTTTTCTGAAGGAGCTCATCTCTATAGCTTTCAGTCATCTCAGTAGATTTGATAAGAGCAGCTTTGCATTCTTCAAAACTTTGAGTGAGCGTAGCGTTTGCCTTCTTTAATTGCTTTTGACTCTTTTTATTTTCAGTGACATCTTTTTGTAAAGTAGCAATTAAATTAGCAAGCGCAATACGTTCCTCTTCATCATATTCATTTGCATGTTGATCATCCTCAGACTCATTATTGCACATGTCTGATGAATCGGGTGTGGTATTACTATCAACCGTTTCCATCATACACGTGTCATTAATGGCATTGGGTAGATCACTATGCTCAGGAATATCACCAAACACATTATATTCATCAGTAGTGTGTACCTTATCGATTGGCTCAGTGTCAAAGATAGGACCATTGTCATCTTCAGTGACTTTGAGAACTTCTTCAACATGTGCCATGTACGAGTAATGTGCTTCTAATTCCTGGTCGGAGGCTTCATCATCAGTGTCATCAAGCATAGCTCCTTCCTCAGCTGACAGTTTGACCCCTGCTTCCATCTTTTTGCATAGCAACATCTTTTCCTTGTGATAGCTGGAGTCTCTAACCCTTTTCGGCTTCCTGCATTCCTTTGCCATATGCCCAAAACCTTGGCAATTATAACATTGAATCCCGCTTTGCTGAACCACTTGACTTCCAACCGTTTCCCTATTCCTAGTAGCAGCAGCAATCCTCTGAGTATCATACTTTGCAGTTTGTCGATCATATCTTGCAGAACCCTCAACATGCGTTGGATTATGTCGATCATACCTAGAAGGACTTTCACCACGTCGACGTGTGTCATACCTTGGAGGACTCGCAACATATCGGTTCTTTGTGTTAGATGATGTTCGAAGATTGTTGTTGGTGGGTTTGTAGATCTTCTGGTAAGTCTTCATAATGAAAGCAATTTGTTGTTTCATCTCACTATTCTTCTGAGCTTGATCTTCATCACTATCTTCTGCTGAAGATGACTCAGATGGTGGTGAAGGTGCTCTTGGTGCTTTGCCGCGTGATCTTGTGGATGATGAAGACTTCGATGATGTGGAATATCGTGGTGAGGATGATGGGCTAGAGTATGGCTTAGGAGCATGAGATCGATGATCTTGGACATTTTGAGTGGTAGTTAATAAAGCAAGTGGATTAGCCGTCTTTGCCACTCGTTCAGCTCGAATCTCATTTGCTTCATGCTGAAATTGTTTCAAGATATCAAAGAGAGTGTGATAGTTTACCTTGTCTAACTGCTTCTGTTGTTTCACCAAAGTGACAAAACGTGTCCACTCTGGTTGGAGTTGTTGTAGAAATTGCACATTGACTTGCATGGTGGAGACTTCCAAGTTGTTTCTTGTCATATCATTCATCATCTTGTAAAATCTTGAATAATAGGACTCAATTGATTCTCCATCCAATGCAGTAAACTTACCAAAGTTCCAAAACAAGTTTGTTTTGACATCTTGCTTGTTGAGAGACTCTCCTTGTTGCAAGCGTTCAATGGCCGTCCACATTTCTTGTGCTGTAGGACATGCATCGACTGTGGAATAAATATCATCTCCAATTCCACTTAGGATCATATAGATCGCTTCTTTTTCTGCATCATGCCAAGCACGTTTCTCGGGTGTAAGGTCAGATAAAGTTTCCTTTTTCTTTGTTGCAGGTACTTCTGGACATGTGTCTGTGGCTGGTGTATAAGGAACATCAATTTCAGAAAAGACATATGGGCCATTGTTAATACATTGTCTCAAGGCATCACCATTAGGTCTTGTATCAAGATAGCGAAGAAAGCGTGATTGCCATTGAGCATATCGACCAGCCACAAGCATTGGTGGTCTCTCTTTATTACCCGCGACCATGATGTTGTTGTTCGTCACACGATATTCTGCAGTAGAATCCATCTCAAAATTCTCTGAAATGATGAAGTGAATATGGATCTTAAGTAGATTTGTTGTGATTGTTGTTGTGGTTTAAATTCCGAAAATTGCAATTTTTCTCCAGGCCGACAATAAATTCTCCAGTCCGACTTAAACGGTAGTCCAAAAATTTTGTAATCGCCAAAATTTGAAATCGAGCTAGAAATGTCCTAAAACTAGTATGGAAAAAATTTGAATTTACTTGACGAAAAATTTTTAACTCTTTTTTTTTTTTTTTTTTTTTTTTTTTTTTTTGATCTTCGTGGAAACGATATTCCGAAACTAGTCTAGATGGTGGCTAAGTCTAAAAAATACTCAAACAAAATTTAGCAAAACACATCATCGGAATAACCAATCGGAATGTTATCGGAATAACCAATCGGAATATCATCGGAATAACCAATCGGAATGTCAATCTGAATCACCAATCGGAATGTCAATCTGAATCACCAATCGGAATGTCAATCTGAATCACCAATCGGAATGTCAATCTGAATCACCAATCGGAATGACAATCTGAATCACCAATCGGAATGTCAATCTGAATCACCAATCGGAATGCCAATCTGAATCACCAATCGGAATGCCAATCTGAATGCACCAATCGGAATGCCAATCTGAATGTACCAGTCGGAATGCCAATCTGAATGTACCAGTCGGAATGCCAATCTGAATGTACCAATCTGAATCAATAAACCCTTTTCAGATTGCACCAATCAGAATGTATCCCCCTTTTCTCGGACAAAACTCAACCAATACGTGATTTTAAGCCAAAAAATGATCAAAAAACCCAAAACTTTTGTGTTTTTAGCCAAAGTAAATATACCAAATCACTACTACAACTATGTATAAGATGTAGATGATTAAGCAAAGCACGGAAAGCACAAAAAAAATTGAATCCGAGATGATTTATGGATTAAATCATTCGAATCAAAGATAATAACACCAACCAATCACAAATCTACCCCGTGGCGATTGATACCAAATGTTGTCCCATATTTGTGATGATTAAGCAATGAAGAGAGAAAGAAAATAGATGAAGAAGAGATGAATTCCTAGAGAGAGAAAGTAGTGAGAGAAAGTAGAGAGGAGATGATTAACTTGGTGAGATTAGATTAAGAAAAAGAAATTACAAATGACCATCCACCCTCCTAACATGCTAGGAGGGTAGTATATATAGTCCACCCACATGCGGGCTTTAATGGACTATATATTGGGCCGGGCTTGTCTTTTGGACTTTAATTAGTTTAAATCCAAGCCCGTGAACCACGACTAAATAACTACTTATTACAACGTTCTAATAAATATTACAATAGAAACCTATGACCGAACATTCTTGTTTGACTCAATATTTTGAGGCTAACACATTCTTTTGTAAGCAAAAGTGCCATAGGGACAAGTGAATGTTGTCTTCTCTTGATCTTGGGGATCGATGGATATTTGGAAATAACCCGAGAAACCATCAAGAAAGCAGTAATATTCATTACCCGCTAAACGTTCAAGCATTTGGTCCATAAAAGGTAGAGGGAAATGATCCTTTCTCGTGGCATCATTGAGTTTGCGGTAGTCTATACAAACTCTCCACCCAGTAACGAGACGAGTGGAAATCAACTCGTTGTGTTCATTGGGAACAACGGTTATTCCGCCCTTCTTGGGCACACAATGGATTGGACTAACCCATGGTGAATCCGAAATAGGGTAAATCATACCCGCATCAAGAAGTTTGATAACCTCTGTTTTGATGACTTCATGGATTTTTGGATTCACCCTTCGTTGGCTTTGAATTGTGGGCTTAAAGTCGTCCTCCATGAGAATTTTGTGTGTGTAGAAGTGAGGATCAATTCCACGAATATCCGAAATCTTCCAAGCAATAGCCTTCTTATGATCTTTCAACACGGCGACAAGTCTGGCTTTTTCTTCTTCTTTTAGGTCCTTTGCGATGATGACGGGCGACTTCTTCTCTTCTCCAAGGAATACATACTCGAGATGGGGCGGCAACTCCTTAAGTTCTAAATCCGGAGGATTTTTGACGGGAGGCGTATTCGAAGTCGGAGTATCGATAGCAATGACCGTGGGAGATGGAGGAGAAGGATTGTCTTCTTTGAGAAGGTTTTCAATGAGGCGGAGATCTTCATCCCAATTGGTAGTAGAATCGTCTTTGTCTAAATTCACATCTCCCATGGTAGCTTCCAAATCTTTCCAAAGGAAATCACTTTCTCCAAATAGAGATAGTGATGAGTCGATAGAGGAAACGGTCTCAACATTGGGAAGAGAGGTAGGAATACTTTTACAAGCATCTTTGAAGTGTTCTTCACAAGCCTCATCAAGAACGTCAATACAATTAACACTCTCGTATGAATAAGGCTGTTTAGAAAGCTTTCCCATGTTGAAGACTACTTTATCGTCACCCACTCTCATGATAAGCTCACCGGCTTCAACATCAATGAGAGTGCGACCGGTCCTCAAGAATGGACGACCAACAATCAGTGGCACACGAGGGTCCATCTCGTAGTCGACGACAACGAAATCAGCAGGAAAGGTGAATTTGTCGACTCCTACAATGACGTCTTCGGCTATCCCCACTGGATAAGCAACCGTACGGTTAGCTAATTCCAAAGTCATTTTGGTGGGGACTAGCTCTGGGAGAGATAATTGCTTCCAAACGCTTAGAGGCATAAGATTAATACTGGCACCTAGATCGGCTAGGGCCATGCAATTCTCTACTCCCGGGAAATTGCAAGGGATTAAGAAACGACCCGGATCACCAAGCTTGGTTGGCAATTTCCTTAAGAGCACTGCAGAGCAATTCTCATTAAGTTGGGTGTTGGCAATATCGAGGAGCTTTTCCTTGTCGCTCAGAAGATCTTTAAACATTTTCGCATATTTAGGCATGTGAGCGAGAGCCTCGGCGAAGGAGATATTGAAATTCAGTTGTTTAAACATCTTAAGAAAGTTGGAAACCTGAATATCGTCCTTGCTTTTGAGCTTCTCTTTCCTCAACCTAGATGGATAAGGTATATTGGAAGAAGAGGAAGGCTTTGGAAGAATAGGATCACTCACATCCTTGGGTGGAGGAGGGGTAGAAGGAAGAGGTGGAGAAATTGGGGAAGGAGAAGGAGGAGGAATAGGAGCAGGTGACTCGTTCTCCTTAGTCACAACCACCGGTGGAGGTATAGGACACTCGGGTTCCTTGGTACCTTTGCCACTTCGAGTAGTGATTGCTTTCATCTCCCCTCTTGGATTCGCAACGGTGTTACTCGGAAGAGTACCTGAAGAAGAGGGTTGATTACCTTGGAAGAAACTAGCCATCATGTTCCTCAAGTCATTAGTTTGGGTATCCAACGTATTTCTCATGTCGGCTCTCAAATCGTTTCCTTGCTTGACCAAGTCTGCTTTCAGGTTGAGCACCTCACTCTGAAGATTTCCCACAATCACATCGTTAGTCCTCATATAAGTTTCCACTTCTTGGTGAAGAGCGGTGGGTTGGTTGGGAGGAGCATTGTATGCGGGTGGTTGATAAGCAGGTTGTTGGTAAACTTGGTTGTTACGTTGAGGTGGTTGTTGCTGCTTGTGAGGAGGTATGTATGGTTATCGAGGCTGTTGTTGTTGTTGAGGAGGGCGATTGAGGTTTTGTTGTTGGTTTGGGTTGTTTGGGGGAAAACCAGGTGGGGAAAGATAATTGTTAGAGCGGTAGCTAAGCAAATTACGGTCACCTTGAGGTCTAGCTTGATAAGCAGGTTGAGGATAGGTGCCATATGCTGCATTCACATTCTCAGCAGGGTAGTCTTGGGTGGCAGTACAAGTGGTGTAAGAGTGAGGACCACCGCATATCTCACAAGGTTGGCTGACAGCGTTAACTTGGGAGTTTTTAGCGTTGTTGCTGTTGTTGTTGCTGACGGTGTGGGTGACAAGCGATTCAAGAAGCGTAGTGATTTTGTCCAATCGCTTGTCGCTGTCACTAGTGCTAGCACTAGCGACATTGGTCCGAACACTCTTGGTTTGCACACGAGATTTATTCTCAATGATGTCCCAAGCAGCATTGGAAGTCTTAGCCAAGAGATTACCCCCTGAGGCACTGTTTAGTGAATCTTGGTCACTCATGCTTAAACCATTGTAAAAAGTATTAATTTGATGTACTTTGGTAAAACCATGTTATGGGCATTTTCTTAAAAGATCTTTGAAACGGTCCCAAGATTCACTGAACGACTCATCGTACTTTTGTTCAAAATTTATGATTTCATTCCGCAATGCGGTAGTACGAGAGGGTGGGAAAAAGTAATTGATGAACTTAGTTTCCAAATCCGTCCATGAGAGAATACTCTGTGGCGGTTCCTTAGCAAGCCAGTGCCGGGCTTGTCCCTCTAAAGAAAAGGGAAAAAGTTGTAACCTGATAACCTCTTGTGGAACACCATTGAACTTGACCGTGTTAGTGAGTTGCAAGAATCTCTTGATATGGTCATGTGGGTCATCAATGGTACGTCCCAAGAATGGTTGAGCGGAGACCATCTGGATAAAGCCTGATTTTAGCTCAAAGTTGTTGGCGGCAATTGGAGGTATGACAATTGGATCCGTGTTGCCATCTACATGAGCTTGCAGCAATTCAATCATCGGGCGATTATCCGGAAGGGGCTCATTGTTGTTGTTATTGTTCATGTTGTTGAAAGGCGGGTTGTTGTTGTTATTATTGTTGTTCGGAGGTGGTATGTTATTGTTGTTTTGTACACCAGCCATGTCTAAGTTATCGAGAGGCTCGGGCTCTTGATAAGACGTGGATCGAGTGCGCATACACCTGCAAAAGAACGAACAAAGAAAAACAAGGCAAAAATATATTTGGTTTTTATGTTTTTTAATTTTTTTGTATTTTTGAAAATTTTATATTTATTTTATTTTATTTTTTATTTTATTTTTTTTTTTGGATTTTTTTGAAAATTTTTGTGAAAAAGTAACGTTCACGGGGAACGGATCCCAAAATCCAAGTTCTCACAAAAAACTTTTGATCTTAACGAGAAGAGCCGGCAGCGGCGCCATTTGATACACTGGATTTGTTTGGGTTCAGATTAAGTTCTCGGAATCCTCTCGAATTGATCGCGGTTTAAAGTGGAATGATTTGTTCTTGGTGTCCAATAATGGGTTTGGTTTTCTAATCTACTAAACAGGGAAATGAATAACGTAGAGAAAGATTTAAGCTTAAAACAATTAAAAAGTAAAACTAGACTTGACAATTTAAATCAAACAGTGAATGGAAAAATACCCTAACAGAAACTACCCTATTCGGAAAACAAGTACTATGCGGAATAAATTCTTCTTATGCGGAATAAATGCTCAATTCGAAATGTTTTGGTATGCGGAAAACTAACCCTATTCGGAATAAAATACTATTCGGAAAATAAACCTATGCAGAAAAATAACTCTATTCGGAAAACAGTTCCTATTCGGAAAGAAGGTCCTATTCGGAATAACTGCTCAATTCGGAATGTAAAAACATTCCGAATAAGAAAAAAATGAAATGGCAATTCGGAATATACAAAATATTCCGAGTAAGGGAAAGTCTAAGGAAGCAATTCGGAATATTGGGACAATTCGGAATATGTAAAATATTCCGAATAAGGATGAAACAAACAAGCAAATCGGAAAGAATGAAATGTTCCGAATAAGAGAAAAGGAAATAGGCCTTTTCGGAATATCTAAAATATTCCGAATAAAGGAACAAGAAAAATGCTATGCGGAATGTCAGAACATTCCGAGTAAAAGAATAAGAAAAAGTGCTATTCGGAATATTTCTGGGCGAAGAACAGTAACAGTAGCAGCAAAAACGTTTTTAAGATCAAATCACCAAAATACTCAAAAAGGTTTTACCAAATTAACCACAAATCATTTAAGTATCATAAGTAACAAATCCCAACAATAAAAACACTAAATCAACAACTTTTTAAGATCAAACTAGAACCAAATAAAAACTTAAGAACTTGCAATAAAAAGATGATGAAGAACAAGATGGATAGAAAGATTGGAATTGAAAGATTAATGTAAAAGTTAACAATAGTAATGATCAAACACTTACAAGATTGAAGGAAAAATGAAAAATCACCAAACACCCTAATGGTGTTGGTGATGAAACGAACCAAAGAAACCTGGGAAAGAAAAATAAAGCTAACTCGCTAATTGTGTGAAGGAAAAATCCTTTTATAGTCCTAGTGGTTGGTTGGTGAGTGGGCTATCTCCCTTTCTTCTTGTCTTCTCGTCTTTTCAGAAAAGTTGACGTTTTCGATTCTGATCCGGGATTTGTCGACGATTAAATTCAACTCGTCTTTTAATTTCTTCGTTTAATAGACTTGAGTTTCTTCGACATATGTAAATCTTCCATCTTTGGTCCTTTTCTTTGATAAATCTTCAAATAGGCCCATTGACTTCAAATCTTTTGCATCTCTTGGACAATAGACTTCGTCTTGAGTATTTTTCCTTGATAAAACCCGTGCAATCCCATGTTTTCTTTAATATTCATCCGGTTAGCTCTGAAAACACAATAAACACAAAAACCACGCATAATTCCAAACAAATGATATTAAATACGTGTTTTGGTCTTGTTTTAGCCAGAATTAAGTGGTAAAAGGATGGGTGTTTACACACCTATCAGCTACCAAAACAAATTAGAAACCAACAATAGTGACTAAACCGCCAAATCAATATTTATTAACAATTTATTATGCAAAAGCGTTGGGAGAATAAGCTAATAATTACTACACATGAGATCGTGACGATTACGAGACTTATAAATAACTCTATCATTTCTCGCCCTCATTTAAGAGACTTAGACTAAAAAGTTAAGGAATCGAAGCTAAGTGCTCAACACGCACGGTCGAGTCAAAAATTACTCTTATTCTCACCATCGGAAAACCTACATTCGTGTCTTAAACACTTATGAAAAACAAGAAAAAATTTAAAATTTGGCCATTTTTAGCCTTATTTGCAACAAAACGATAACAAAAAGATGAATATTGGATTGCGTGGTGACGTAAGCAAGGTGAAGTATCTACTCACCCCCCATACTAAAACTAAACATTGTCCTCAATGTTTCGAGTCTAAGGGTGTAAACACCCCCATACTAGAGACGAAGTCAAATGCTTAATCTCGAGCATGGAAAGGGTTATACGAATAACCTAAAAGCCGTTTATGAATTATGCTAATAAGATAAACATTAGAACATAAAAGGATATCATCGGATATCGGAATCTCCAAAGGCAACGATCGAAGCTCGAGTGATCCGTAAAACGAACACGAGAGGCTTCAATGATGACGATGAACCTAATAAATCACAATCACAAACAACCACGGAACAAAGGTTGGAAGAGCACAAGTCCCCTCGTTACATTAACTAAGAAAGCGATAATATTTACAAGGATAAGCATGAGAATCCCGCACGAGGCTTCTTGTTTTTGATAACCGAGTCAAAAGCTCGACTCGAATCCCCATAAATGTGATCATTTAGGGATAATCTTGGTATGGTCATTTTTGGTGGGGCTTACATGATAAACAAGGCCCAAAAGTACATGGAGTACTATTAAAAAGCCGATACACGAATACCGGGGTCAAAGATAGCGTCCTCGTTTTCAGATGAAAGACGAAACAACGCCTCTCCAACATGAACCCCAATGGGGTAGAAGAAAATAGATAAGAAGTAGAAAGGTGGGGGAATGGGTAAGTCAAACATATGAGCTACTCGAGGTAGACTCACACCAAGAAAATAGATACGATTTCCATTTATTGCATCGGTGGAAGACCGAGATTTCCCTTTATAAGCAATTCCGCGATCGTAAATCTCGTCCTCGGTGGTAAAGTGTGAGTGAACATAAGGGGCTTCCCCCATACTAAAACCACACCAACCGTCGTCAAAAGGAGTAGACGAGATGGTAGCACTCATAAAACGATGTGATGACGGAGTTAAACATGTAGAAAAATCTTTTAAAACATTTTCAAAATCTTTTCCTTTTTCATCGTTTTTAAACTCTTTATGAAAACCTGATTGAATAATGTCGAAAATATTTGGCGTGTCAAATTCAAAATTAGTCGCGCTAAAAATCCTCACATTTAAGTCGTGGTTAGGGCTGGTGGATTATATAAGTTCTCAAAACGTCGATCAATAAAGAACACCGCCCCCTCGGGGTCTACATACTCGTCATCTTCATGAACGTCGATCTCATCGATTTCTTCATTATAGATAGGCTTGTCAAACCATGGTTTGTCATTCCCCTCTTTGAGTATCTTAGAAACTCTCTCGAAAAGATCACGATCACGCACGGAACCATCATTCTTTTGTGGGGATCGTTGATAAGTTAGATCCTCACGAATGTGGTAAACGTCATTCTCAAATGAGGAGTGTTTATAAGGTAACTCCTCGAGAATGGGACTTGTGTCTATAGCAAGAAAATCATCGACCTCCTTAAAGAATTCTTCATCATCACAATCGTGAAATGAAGGAGGATCGATGATGTGGTTATCAACGTTCTCGAATTCATCATCAAAAATGGGATTATGATGAAAAATAGGTTCGTATACGGAATTCGAGTACGTTGTGAAAGTGTCGTCATTCTCATCATCATAAGAAATTTCCGACATGAGATCGTCCTCTTCATTTGAAGATTTATCAAAGGGTATATCCTCGAAGATGGATGGCGGATTAGCAAGTATATGTTCGATCTCGGTAAAATAACCATCGCCATCAAAGAAAGTGTCGATGTGAGCAAGTTCTCGAGTGGATTTCTCGAGAGTCACAACCATGGACTTACAAGTCGAATGACTATGCTTAGGTGACATTTCTATGATGGGTGAGATTGCATTGGGTTGGGCCACCTCCTTAGCCTTAATGGGTTTAGGGCTAGGAGTGGGAGGCACTTCAATGGGTTTAGAAGTACGGGCCTCAAAGTCATGGTCCTTCGAAGGTGGTGAAGACGAGCCCATATTGGTCTTTGTCGTGATGGCACTAACGTCGCCCTTCGGAATTGGTGTTTCACTTGTTTCGCTAAAAACATCCCAAAGTGAGTTTTCATTCATAAATTTACACATACCCTTTTGAATTAGGTACACGTATTCTTTATCATTAAAATCATCATCTTTAAAACCGTTTTTCTTAATTCTTTCAAAACATGCATCAAGCTTCATTCTTTCCGCTAAAGTGAACATTTTGAAATCATTAGGTTTAGAAACATTAGGTTTTGAAACCTCGGTTTTTTCATTATCATTAAACCCTCGGGATTTTCTAGCGAAAAAGTCCATTTTGTCATCCCCATATCTCATAGTAAGTCTCCCCTCGTGAACGTCGATTACGGTTCGAGCCGTCGATAAGAATGGTCGGCCTAAAATAATGGGACATTTAGGGTCACACTCGTAATCGGATATAACGAAATCCGCGGGAAAAACAAACTTTCCAACTTCGACATAGACATCCTCGGCTATTCCAATTGGTATAAGTGGAGTACAATTTGCAAGCTCGATTGTCATGTTCGTGGGGGTAAGCGAAGGCAATCTCATCAATTTCCAAAGAGAATGAGGCATAAGATTGATGCTAGCACCTAAATCGGCAAGGGCTAAACATCCCTCAATCTTGGAAAAATCACAAGGTAGTAGAAATTGGCCCGGATCCTTTTCCTTTCTCGGCATACGCCTTTTGGGTTTTTTAAGAAGGATCGATGCACAAGTTTCTTCAAGGGTTACTTTGGTAAGGTCTACAAAGCTCTCTTTTTGAACCGTGGATGGAATTTGAGGTACACGAGGGTGTGCACTCTTTTCCTTGGTCGCCACGTTCACCCCATCGACTTTAGAACAAGAAGACGTCTTAGAAGTCGAGGGTTGAGAAGAATAAACAACTCTAAATCCATCAAGGTTAGGGGTAATCACACGACCTTTTCCAATAGACGAGTCGGCTTTACATTGTTCCTTCGGATTGGGTACGGTGTTACTAGGTAACGTACTCGAAGACGAACTCGCTTGATTGCTCATGATTGCCGAAAACATCTTTTTAATCTCACTTTGACCTTGTTCAATTTTACTATTTTGACCTTTCAAAGTGTTGGAAAATTCGTTTTTCAAAGTACCAATTTTTCCCTCTAATCGTCTCATATTAGCCTCATTCGTTTTCATATATTCTTGAAAATCGTTTGACGAACGATTTTGATTAGCATTAAAGTTCCCTTGGTTTTGATTACTTCTTTGAAAATTCCCTTGATTACCATTCGAAAAATTGTTTCCTTGATTAGCGTTGTTTTGAAAACTCGAGTTTTGGTTGTTGTTGTTATCTCGGTTTTGCCAACTTAAATTTCGACCTTGATTATAACCTCCTTGATTCGAAAATTTTTCTTGTTGATTATTACCTTGAAAATTGTTATGATTTTGATTCGAAAAATTGTTGCCTCGGTTATAATTGCCTTGTTGTGATGGACCGGTGTTAGAAAAATTGTTGTTTAACGCACTCACATTCGACGTTTGGCCATCCGTAGCCGCACACTCGTAATAATTATGAGGTCCACCACAAAACGTACACGAAACCTCAACCGCTTTCACCGTAGCGGGCGCGTCTTTCTTTTGCATCTCAATGAGAAAAGACGTAAACACATTCGTCAACTTGTCGACTTCCGCATCAACTCTCTCAATGTCGCGATTAGAACTACTAACATTGGAGACATTGGCAACACTCGGTGCGTTGCGGAGTTGGTAAACCTTGGATCGGTTTTCGATAATTATCAATGCATCTTTCGGAGTTTTACACAAAAAGTTGCCACCGGCGGCGGAATTCAACGTATCTTGCTCTTGAAAATTAAGACCGTTGTAAAACGTATCGATTTGGTGCAACCCGGAAAAACCATGGTGAGGACATTGCCTAAGCAATTCCTTAAAACGATCCCACGGGTCTCTAAAAGATTCATTCGGTTTTTGCTCAAATTTCGTAATTTCATTCTTGAAAAACGTCGTCTTAGACGGTGGGAAAAAATAATTAACGAACTTGGAGACGAGATCCTTCCACGTAGTTATGGAATTAGGTGGCTCTTTCTCGTACCAATCCTTGGCGGCACCATCGAGCGAGTACGGAAAAAGCATAAGCTTGACGACATCGGTGTCGACGTTCTTAAACTTGCTCGTGGCTAAAAGACGATCAAAATTCCGAATATGATCGTGAGGATTATCGGCTTCACGGCCTCGAAACTTCGTAGCTTGAATCAACGAAAGCATTCCGCTCTTTATCTCAAAATTCTCCGCTTCGATAGCGGGAATTACGATCGCGTCTCCATAACCCTCGGTGGGCGCTTGGAGCAATTCCATCATCGAACGATTGTCGGCCATCTCCTCTACGGTCTCTTCAACAACGATATTAGGAACGTCGGTTTCTAAATCTCGTCTACGTCGTCGATTCCTTCGATTACGATTGCGTCGATTCGAAGCTTCGCTAGAATTGGAATAATCCTTCGATCGAGTGCGCATGCACTAAGCGTAGAATGGGTGGTAGCAAAGAAGATTCTTTTTGCGGTTTTTCGATTTTTCAATTATATTTTTTGGTTTTTGATTGTTTTTTTAATTTTTTTGGATTTTTGAATGTATTACGTAGACACAAATCTACAAATCTCCCTTCGAATCGACTTTCTCGATTAAAGGAGCCTCAAAGAATGAAAACGATCACGTGGAGTGAACGCCTTCGATGACTTTAGAACGTTGCTGGAACACCAAAATGTTCAAGAGGGTTTAATCTTGAAAACACAAGCAAATATAATATACGTAGATAATACTTGGGCGGCAAACCCTCGATTAGCCTTCTTTCTCAAAACACGCACAAGCAAGCGGGGGAAACGAGGCGGCGCTAAGCACTTAAGAGCCTTTTTCCCTTAGGTCGTGAAATACAACCGCCTTATACCCACCTTATAGTTTGTGTTAATTGAAATTGAGCCTCACGAAAGTATTTATCTATTTTGCCTTTAAACTTTTGCTTTAGATTCGAATACAATGATCGAGTGATGAAATCCCGAATCAAGGTTGCGTTTTCACGCTTTTGGAGTACTTGTATTTTTATTGTTCTTACGTAGATACAATATAGTAATAATATATTTACAAAAAACGAAAACCAATATATCTACAATATAGTAAAATGATTGTTGTGTTTAATTTAGGAAAACTAAACACGATTTATTTGGATATTATAATATATTAAGGAAAAATAACAAAAATGAGTATGTACGTTTATGTACGCTTTTCAAAAAATGAAAAGCAAAAACGCACTACTCACACAAACACGATAATAATAGTAATGGCACACTAAACACCTCCCCGGCAGCGGCGCCAAAAATTGATGTAGGTTTTTCGTACACGTTTTAGGAAAAACGCGTATGAGTGGCAAGTATTAAGTTGCACGCTTTAGGAAAAACGCGAAACCGAATAAATGCGGGTTCGTTCTCGAAGGAGGTGTGTGGATTAGGTGTGCCAAATATATAAATTCAAGTTTGGATTAGTGACGTTTTTGGCTTAGAAGAGAAAAATTAAAGACGAGCTACGACTAAACTACGACGTTGACGTAAAACGATGACGTAATTACGTAAAACGTGACGAAATTAAAAATTAAAGCTAAAAATTAATTAAAAGATTAAACTAAGTCTAAAATAATATAAATAAGGATAAAAATCCAATAAATATATTTTAAAACCTTTTATTAATTAAATATTCAATTTTAAATGCTAATTAAAGCCCTAAAATTAAATATAATTAAGAAAAAGCCCAAAATATTATTTTATTGGACTAATAACTCACTTATATTATTTAAAGACTAAAAAGTATTTTTCCAAAATTTTTAAAACTATTTTTCTATTTTTAAAAGGCTAAAAACACTTTTTAAACTAAAATAATAATAAAAATAATAAAATAATGCTAAAAATAAATATTATTTTTCTAAAAATCTTTTTTTAACTAAACTAACAAGGGAGAAATGAAAAAGTTAAAAAAAATAAAAAAATGGCTAAAAACGAAAGTACCCCAAAGTACTCCAAGGTTGAGTACATTAGTGTTGTCCAATATCCAGACAAAGGACTTGTCCAAGATCAGTGTTGTCCGATATCGGACAACACTAAAAAAAATAAAAAATCTGCAGCGTTCTCGGACAACAAAGAAAAAGTTGCTGTATGGTTTTTTCGGCTCGTTTTGGGCTCGTTTTCGCTTGTTTTAGGCTTGTTTGTTGGCGTTTTTGGGCACAAACGGCACCCCCAATAGCAGTAGGCTATTGGGGAGTCAAGCAAACACACAAAAACACAAATTCCAACACAAATTAAGCATCAAATTAATCAAAAACGCCCACTGTGGACAGAAAAGGGTCTGCTAGTCTTTTTGGATACACAGTGGGTTTACAAGACACTTTTGAGCTATAAAAATCTAAGAAAACCCTAAGACCAGATAATGTAGAACTAGTATGGCCTATAAACTATCTATAAACCAATTTCCAAGTCATAAAACCCAATAACAAGCTCTAAAACACCTGCTGATCATTTGGTATGCAGAAAATGGAGTTTGCTTGTTGTATGCTGAAATTAGTGAGCTAAAATGGAAACTTAGACCACCCAAAATTCTTCCCAAATGCAATACCAGCTAATGCAAGGCTATACTACCCTATACGCTAGCTAATAAGCCAAAAACAGGCCTCAAATCTTGTAAACAAAACACAAACACTTGCTGATGTATTAAGTAGGCAGAGAGTAGGAGTTTACTAGTTAAGTGTGCACAAAGATGAAATTTTGACTAGAGTATTAAGTAAAATAGCTATTCAAACCTCAAAATACATAATGCAAACCTAGAATTTCATATAAACTAACTGTAGACCCAATTTAATACACCCAACTCAAGTAGAAACCTACAAATGACCTACTGATCTAAAAAACCAGAAAAATGGAAAACCACTTAACTTTGATATGTGTTGAAATTTAATGAACTCAAAGCACAAACTAACTATGTATAACCTCTTAAAATTGTTACAAACAACCTTAATCCTAGGTCCTAAACCTATGACATGATTTCTACTTAAACCAAACACTCCTTAAAATCTGATAGACACAAATTTTCAAAGAGATTTTCACAAGAACAAGTCTAAACCTATTTAAACTAACAAAGATTGTTCAAAACAACTAATTTATCATGAACTAACAATAACTCATTTATCAATAGCACATACAAAGATCAATCACATAAGTCACATAAATAAAAAGAAAACCAAGAATGGGTTCAAGCTTTACCGACTTAGTTTACATCCAAACCAAGGGGGTGGCATTTGCTGATGCCATCATCCTTTAGCTTTTCTTAGAACCTTGGAGCTTATGGACAAGCTTATGGCTATTGAGACAAAGATCAACAAACTTCCACACCAAGAAGACTACAACAGTCAAATATTGGTGTGGTCTTCCACCTGATTTGAAACAACTTAACACACAAAGACACAGGTATTTCAAGCTTCAAAAAGCCGAGCCCACAAGCTGGTGTCAAGAGCTTGTGGGTTTAGCTATTGAAACAGTGAATATGAAGATAATAAGAAAAGTAAACCAAACTTTTGAAACCGAAATTTTTAGAAAACCAAATTGGTTAAAGTGCTTACGTTACTCCTACTTTATGTCTTCACAACACCCAAACTTTGTCAAATATTGGATGCCATGATCAAACATAAACCAAAAGATTCCAAAAACTTTAGCCAAAAAATCTGTTATGAACCAAAACTGAATAAAACTAAATGAACATTGCAATTCAAATAAATCTTTAAACTAAACAAGTAATAAAACTTGGGAACTCAGAATTACTTTGAAATAATATAAAGAAAACTTTAACTATTTTATTTCATTAAATTTTTTTACAAAGTAAGACTGGAACAAAGGGGATACCACATGTTGGTCCTCCTTTTATACTACAACTCAGAACATTCTAGTAATCCTAAAAACCCTAATGATGAATTCCTCATTTGCCCTTGTGTTTGAATCTTGAAAAGTCAGTCAAACTAACCATGTGATGTCTTGCTGGAATGATGTGTCCTTGAGTGATCTGGTACGTTCATATAATCCTTTGAGAAGAAGGAATTCAATTTGGTTCGTTGATGCACTGTAGAGATTCTCCTTTTGCCATATTTGAACAAACAGGGGAGCACATGTGGGCCACAATAGTCATGGGGTGTGGGTTTGAATGGTGGGGTTTAGCTTGAATGAAGGTAAATTGGTGTTCTAGATAATTATAGGTGTTAATTTGGGGTTAATTAGAAAGGGGGATTAGGGTTCATGAGTTGGGATTTGGGGGAGAGATAGGTACAGAAAGTGTAACCCGGTTTTATTAATTATAAGATAGTAATTTGAATACCAATTAATATTATAACCAGGTATTTAGTGGATAGGATATGGGCTGGGTAAAAATTCGGGTTATGTTGGGTATGGGTTTCATTTGTTGCACATTTGGTCCCCTGTGTTTGTAAAAATATGCATAGCAAGTTTTCAACATCATTTTCATTCATTCCTTTGTTATCATCTTTGGGTCACTTGTCATTTTTGACACCATTATCTAGCAAACTTTTGACAAGGACCTTATATGCAATTTCTTTATTCTTGAAGGGCTTATATTGTTCATTCTTGAAATACTAGGGACCTAAATGTAGTATAAGAGATTTACAAGGGTATAATATGACAAGTCTTTAAAAGACGAGGGACCAATCTTGACAATCTTCAAAACATCAAGGACTTCTTTAGAAATTCATGACTCGGGCCCGGTTCTTTGTGCGGCTTCGTTTCCCGTGCTCGTTTTTGCTTGATTCCTTTGATCTTTTGGTGAATTCACGATATCCGTACCTAAAATACACAATGAACAAACACAAGCATATATTTGGGTATTTTGATGATATTTTAAGCGTTTTAAGCCTGATTTGGACGATGAGACTATGTATAATTACAGTCTCATCAAATATCTTAATTGAAATTCACTTGTTTCAGGTTTCATGAAATGACGGCTTCAATCATAAGGATTTTTAAATCCAAATGATTCACTCTTTATGTTCACAGTCAGCTTTGGACGGTCGAATAAAGAGAACGGGTTTACCCGCGAAATCCTGTCAGGAAGTTACCTAATTGAAACTATCCGTCACGGGTACGATATCTAATATCGTCCAACGGTATTCACCGACCGGAGGTAAAATGCTACCGAATTAGAATAAAATGTCAAAGCCATTTTATTCATGTCTTATTATGTTGTTGCATTCGAAGATGGTGGCGTTGCGGTGTACTTGTTGAAGACGTCCTCACATGCTTATTCCTTCTGCATCAAATACTTCTGCAAATTCAAGAAAGTTTGACCTAAAAGTCTTCCGCTGTATCGACTCTGAAACTTTCAAGAATTCAACAAAGGATAAGTGTGTGGGACATGAAGTCACGAAGAGGCGAACATCACAAGAAGATAAAGACTGCACGTGAAAGGCCAAAAGAACGTGTTCCAAGCAAAAGGCTGATATTATTCAACACATATTCACAAAAGGAAGAAAAAGAAAGAAAGAAAAGAGAAAGTGGACTACGAGCTCAAGAACAAGATCTAACATGCTAGATTAGGACTTTGTAAATTTGGAGTGACCTCCCTTTGGGGGAGATTGTTGGAAATACGTTTTACGTATATAGAAAGTCTCGGTCACTCCAACAATATAGTTATAGGCTCGTAGTAGTGTTTAAGTTACTTTTATTAAATAGCCCGACCCATGAGCATGTTCATGGGCCGGAGGCCCAAGTCCATTAAGGACTTGGGTATATAAGCCTCTTTCCACCATGGAAAGAGGTGTTGGTGGTTTCATTTCTCACTTTGATAATACATAGTTTCTTTCATTTCTCTCTCTAGAAAACATCAACCCTCTTGATTCATAAAGATTATCATTGTTCTACAGACAACTTTCGCAAGATTATAATGGATTAAGCATTGAGATTCGAAAGAAGGAACAAGCTCAAGAGGAAGCAAATTATCTTTCTACTGGTGAACTCGAGCGTTCTTGTCTTTATGACGATGACGATGATGAGGATATATTCCATCTCACTCCATCTCATGACATCACTACTCCTATTCTTGATTCTTCCACCGTGGAACCCGACAATTCTCTAAGCATGGGAGACGAGCATATTAGCACTATTTCGGAAACGGAATCTAACGAAGTAATAAAGTCTAGTGTTGAGATCCTTGTCCAAAACCCAAGAGAGTCCGATGGTATTTCCAAAGGAACATGTGATTTGCCACATTGTGATAACTCTCCTTTTTCCAATCACTTTGAGATTTTCTCCAATTCTAATGATGAAAATTGTGATGGAAATGAAGATTTTGAGTATGATACGAATTCTAGTGAATTTTCTAATGAGGAGTTCTTCGATGAACTTTTTTATAAAGATGAAATTCACGACTCGGATTATGAGGGGTTTCCTGATGAACCTACTATTCTTCACCAATTTCCACCGAGAAATGAGGATGATAGTGATCCGGTTTTTGAGAGGTTCACCTTTGAACTTACTCCTTTAGACCAATTTCCACCGGGAAATGAGGTTGAGTTGACTACTCCGATCCTTGAGAAGTTCACCGATGAACTTACTCATTTAGTGGTGGAAGATGTGATTCTTCGAGAAAAATTATCAAACGTCTATCTTCTCATTTCTAAAATTAAAGCTTTAAAATCTAAGCCTAATGCCAAGTCTTTCTCTCCATCTCCTATCTCCGTTGAGGATAGTGATCCGCTTATGGAAGAAATTGACACTTTTCTTGCTTCTAATGATTCGATACCACCGGGTGTTGATGATCTTGACCCGGAGGGGGACGCTATCTTTTTAGAGAACTTACTTGATGATGATTTCGTCCCAAGTCCTACTCCCACCCACTTTGACCTTAATGTGCGGGTTTTTCATGTGTCTCATATTGATTACCATGACCCGATTGATCACATTCCTAAGGGTGAAATGGTCATTAAATGTAAAATCCATGATTTTACCATGATTCCTATGTAATGAAATTTCACATATTAATCCTAAAACACATACTCACATGTGTATCCCTATAGGTTGAGTGTGAACTTGTTCATTGAGGTACTTATACCTTTACATTCACACTTGTTGTAAATAAGTTACATAGCTCAAACCTTGTACTTAAGACTAGGAAAACAAATGATAAAAATGTATAATCAATACTTGGCTATACACAAAGCACTATATCAAGTTGGAAAAACATGCTACATAGTGTATGTAGCCGTGTATGTGTACAAGAGTGTATACCACCAACATGTTCTTAACTTCCTTGGACTAGCCCAAGACCTTACTCTTTGTGTACTAGCCCAACATGAGCCCAAGCCAAAGCCCATTACCCTCCTTTTTGGCTAGCTAGACACGCCACCCCATATGTGGAAGAAGAGGGGTTGTCTTGGTTTTAGAAAAGCCAACACATGGCATAATAGTTCTTACCAAGGCAATCATGCCTTTTTTCCTTCACCCTTCTCTCTCCCTTTAAGCCGAAACACACACACATACATTCTCTCAACTCCTCATGCAACCAAATCTCGTTCTCTCTTCATTTCTCTCTCTCTCAAATCATTCGGCATTAAGCCACAATAATCCAAAGTTGTTCATTAAATCCACCAAGATCTTTGTCTCATCTTTACTACAAATCATTAGTAGTATCATTCCCTTGGATTCACTATAAACAAGCCCTAGCTAAGACATCTAGGCCACGGCTTGATTTATACATAGGGTTTTCTTCATCATTTTGAGTAGATCTCAAACCACCTTGTTCACCTAGATCATTTGTGGTACTTTTAGGCAAGAAAGGTATACACTACTTGTTCTTTCATTTCTTCATGCATGCATCATCATACATCTATAAAAACAAGTAAGATAACATGTTAAAAATCAAGATTTGATGAAGCTATGACCATTATAGGTCACAGCTTATTTATAAAAATCAAGTTCATGATTTAAAAACCTTTTGATAAGGAACATATGATTGGTATGTTATGTTTTAAACATGATTTAAAAACTATATGAAACATTAGTAAATCAAAAAGTTGCATGAGTTACAAATCTAGTCCTATGGGACTATGGTTAAACCAATAGCCATAGATCTCATAAAATGGGTATGTGTAACTTAAAAGTCTTGAAGACCATGACCTTAAAGGTCACGGCATATATGGTTAATGTTTATGTGAATCATGTGTTAAGTTTAAATGATGGAATATGAAATGATGCATGATAAAATGACTATTAAAAGTCACAAATACAACTTATGTGTATAAATGTAGCCGTGGGTTACATAAGGTTTAAATGGATTAATGAGTATTGGGACATTGTATATGAAATTTTGAACACTAAAAATAAAGCTAAACAAGCCTTACTAACGATTTGATTTATAACAATTTTGAACCGTGGCAAAAACAGATTGCATCTCGAAATCAGTGGGGTTGGGATACTGAAAACTTAAATATTAAGATAGATAATTGTTTTGTAATTAATTCCCCGGGTGTCTCGTCCCATGACGAATTATAGAAAGCAAGATATGACCAAAATACGAAACAAGGTCAAATCTGAATATACTGTTTTGATGGACTGTTTTCTCGTAAAATTTGTATACTGACCTATAAATATGTAAAACTAAAAGTTGTAGATAACATCATGAAGAACTAGGATCAATTGGATGGTTTACCAATTATTTACGGTTTGAAAATGTTGGCCAAAATAGTAAAAACTAGTCAGATCTGAACATACTGTCTTTACGGACTGTTTCCTCATATAAGAACCCAGAATCATTAAAAAAGGTAAGACTGTAGGTTGTAGATAAAATCATGAACAAGTAGAATCAATTGGATAGTTTACCAGTTCCTTACGGTTTGGAAATAGCGACCAAAATGGTGAAAACGAGTTTGGCTGCCCAAAAACAGCCAACTCTTCTAAGTTAAGAAATGGGTTAACTAGCTATGAAAAGTATAAATTTGAGGTAATTACACTTATTATATGTATAGTACATGAGTTAATAATAGTTTGGGTAAAAAGAACACACTTACATGATTTACGGTTCAAGACATATGAACAAATTAGCGGGACATGTCGGGAAAATTATAATAAACGGATTATAACTCATTAACGTAAAATGCGATGATTTTTATATAAACCGACATGGTAGGACCCACATGTCGAGGATTTTGGACTTATTTTCCGAGACCCGACCAACGTAAAATATTAAGTGTATGTGGTTGTGATGTGTTTTAGAACCCAAAAACTATACAAAGTGGACTTGGGCCATAAAAGCCCAACTTACACTTGTAATGGCCATTGGGCCATTATTGGACCTAAGATTTATAACCATTTTAGAGAAATATACTGAATTTAAAATGGACTTAAGTCAAATACTTGGGTAGTGGATCACTATTGGGCTTAAGATGGACTAAAAGTGTCAACTTGGATTCTTCACTTAAAATGACTAAGTGTTCACCTAAAAAGTTTTATAAATAATCATAAAACTTATGCAATGTCCAAGAACTTATTAAAACATACTTATTACATGTATGTCCTTTGTACTATCTATTAAGACTGTACTATTTGATTAGGCATAACTTTGGCGTGAGCTTTATTTGGATATTCATATTAAACAGCTATTGCCTACTCCCAGGTGAGTTTACAGCCCCATATAAACTCTTGATAAATCTTTCCCTTTTGGGAAAGAAAATATGCAAACATATAATGGATATAACCGGATTGTATAAACTTGTCTATGATTGTTTATTATTGAAACTGTTAAATTGTTGTAAATTGCCCAAATGTTATAAATAGATCTATTAGGGATTAACCATCCCCGTCTGGGTGAGTCATGCTCACTGTGCCTTGGCTGGGACAACAGACATATATCATGTTGGAACAGGATGGGTGTCTCTCAGTGAGACACTACGTCCTCATCTGTTGAGGACTATAGAGGTATAGCTTCAGTTTCTAATAATAATAAACAAACGTTATTTACATTTTAGTGAGAATGCTTTGTGCATTGTCACTTCTTTGCTTAATGCATGTCCAAACTAACAAACTGTTAAAGTCTGTAAATTCACCAACTTTATGTTGACCCCCTTTAGTATGTCTTGCACAGGTTATTTAGCAAGATTATCTGAGCATGGATTGAGCATTATTTAGGAGCATAAAAATGACGGGGGATTATCTTTTACTAGGATATTCATAACAAATTTTATTCAACGATTTAAACGATTGTACCAATTAAATGTTTATATTAATTGTATTTCAAAAATCATATAATTATGATCTGTGCTTTGTAAGCTATTTGCTCATCGATCCACCACTGTGATACCCGCTTTATGGGGGTGTTACAGAGAAGGTATCAGAGCTTTAGTTATAGCGAACCAGATTAATTTTTAAATAAAATAAGAATAAAAAATATTTTTCTTTTATTTAAAACTGGACTATAACTTATAAAACTCTTGGTGGGATTTTATTTTGGGACCGTCTTAGTTAAACATATAGATCTTAGGGAATTTTATGATGTGTGAACAAATTGTATATATATGTATGTTTACTACAATTGATTATTAATACTGTTTAGTAATGTATCGTTATATGTCAAACGTGCCAAACTTGAAAATTTAACACTATATAGTAAAATACTGAAATGCAAATATGAGTAATACTAAACTAGATTTCACACTTACTAACTGAGGAATGAACTACTTACATGATAGTACATATATATGTATAAGTATAAGTATTTGTAACCTCAAAACATTCTAAAAAAATTGTTTAAGAAGGGATATATTTCATAAAGCATGTAATCTCAATAATATCATTTTAAGTTTGAAGTGAGTATAGGCTTACAAACAAAGATCTCCTTTCATTCCTCGCCTACCCATCCACAGCAGCAGCCTCCTTTACTGCTCAATAGGATGTATAGTGCGATCCGGATAAAGATCTCCTTGCATTCCTCGCCTACCCATCCACAGCAGCAGCCTCCTTTACTACTCAATCGGATGTATAGTGAAATCTGGATAAAGACCTCTTTACATTCTCTTCTGTTCACTTATAATGACGGAAGCTTCCATAAATACCAGATTAGGCGTATAAGAATAACCTAGGTGTAGACCACTTCGCGTTGTGCCGCCATCCGTACCTGAGAGAGAGCCTGAAATAAATCATGCACTTGGAACATCTCTTACTAAGAAGATAACTAGGTTTTTAGTAGCTTTGAGGACAAAGCTAAAATAACGGGGTGGTGCTGTAAAATCCATGATTTTACCATGATTCCTATGTTATGAAATTTCATATATTAATCCTAAAACACATACTCACATGTATATCCCTATAGGTTGAGTGTGAACTTGTTCATTTAGGTACTTATACCTTTACATTCACACTTGTTGTAAATAAGTTACATAGCTCAAACCTTGTACTTAAGACTAGGAAAACAAATGATAAAAATGTATAATCAATACTTGGCTATACACAAAGCACTATATCAAGTTGGAAAAACATGCTACATAGTGTATGTAGCCGTGTATGTGTACAAGAGTGTATACCACCAACATGTTCTTAACTTCCTTGGACTAGCCCAAGACCTTACTCTTTGTGTACTATCCCAACATGAGCCTAAGCCAAAGCCCATTACCCTCCTTTTTGGCTAGCTAGACACGGCACCCCATATGTGGAAGAAGAGGGGTTGTCTTGGTTTTAGAAAAGCCAACACATGGTATAATAGTTCTTACCAAGGCAATCATGCCTTTTTACCTTCACCATTCTCTCTCCCTTTAAGCCTAAACACATACACATACATTCTCTCAACTCCTCACGCAACCAAATCTCATTCTCTCTTCATCTCTCTCTCTCAAATCATTCGGCATTAAGCCACAATAATCCAAAGTTGCTTAAATCCACCAAGATCTTTGTCTCATCTTTACTACAAATCATTAGTAGTATCATTCCCTTGGATTCACTATAAACAAGCCCTAGCTAAGCCATCTAGGCCACGGCTTGATTTATACATAGGGTTTTCTTCATCATTTTGAGTAGATCTCAAACTACCTTGTTCACCTAGATCATTTGTGGTACTTTTAGGCAAGAAAGGTATACACTACTTGTTCTTTCATTTCTTCATGCATGCATCATCATACATCTATAAAAACAAGTAAGATAACATGTTAAAAATCAAGATTTGATGAAGCTATGACCATTATAGGTCACGACTTATTTATAAAAATCAAGTTCATGATTTAAAAACCTTTTGATAAGGAACATATGATTGGTATGTTATGTTTTAAACGTGATTTAAAAACTATATGAAACATTACTAAATCAAAAAGTTGCATGAGTTACAAATCTAGTCCTATGAGACTATGGTTAAACCAATAGCCATAGATCTCATAAAATGGGTATGTGTAACTTAAAAGTCTTGAAGACCATGACCTTAAAGGTCACGGCATATATGGTTAATGTTTATGTGAATCATGTGTTAAGTTTAAATGATGGAATATGAAATGATGCATGATAAAATGACTATTAAAAATAACAAATACAACTTATGTGTATAAATGTAGCCGTGGGTTACATAAGGTTTAAATGGATTAATGAGTATTGGGACATTGTATATGAAATTTTGAACACTAAAAATAAAGCTAAACAAGCCTTACTAACGATTTGATTTATAACAATTTTGAACCGTGGCAAAAACAGATTGCATGTCGAAATCATTGGGGTTGAATACTGAAAACTTAAATATTAAGATAGATAAAATTTTTGTGGTTAATTCCCCGGGTGGCTCGTCCCGTGACGAATTATAGAAAGCAAGATATGACCAAAATACGAAACAAGGTCAAATCTGAACATACTGTTTTGATGGACTATTTTCTCGTAAAATTTGTATACTGATCTATAAATATGTAAAACTAAAAGTTGTAGATAAAATCATGAAGAACTAGAATCAATCGGATGGTTTACCAATTATTTACGGTTTGAAAATGGTGGCCAAAATAGTAAAAACTAGTCAGATCTGAACATACTGTCTTCACGGACTATTTTCTCATATAAGAACCCAGAATCATTGAAAAAGGTAGGACTGTAGGTTGTAGATAAAATCATGAACAAGTAGAATCAATTGGATAGTTTACCAGTTCCTTACGGTTTGGAAATGGCGACCAAAATGGTGAAAACGAGTTTGGCTGCTCAAAAACAACCAACTCTTCTAAGTTAAGAAATGGGTTAATTAGCAATGAAAAATATAAATTTGGGGTAATTAGACTTATTATAAGTATAGTACATGAGTTAATAATGGTTTGGGTAGAAAGAACACACTTAGATTATTTACGGTTCAAGAGATATGAACAAATTAGCGGGACATGTCGGGAAAATTATAATAAACGGATTATAACTCATTAACGTAAAATACGATGATTTTTATATAAACCGACATGGTAGGACCCACATGTCGAGGATTTTGGACTTATTTATATACTGATGACTAGATGACCCGAGACCCGACCAACGTAAAATATTAAGTATGTGGTTGTGATGTGTTTTAGAACCCAAAAACTATACAAAGTGGACTTGGGCCATAAAAGCCCAACTTACACTTGTAATGGCTATTGGGCCATTATTGGACCTAAGATTTATAACCATTTTAGAGCAATATACTGAATTTAAAATGGACTTAAGTCAAATACTTGGGTAGTGGACCACTATTGGGCTTAAGATGGACTAAAAGTGTCAACTTGGATTCTTCACTTAAAATGAGTAAGTGTTCACCTAAAAAGTTTTATAAATAATCATAAAACTTATGCAATGTACAAGAACTTATTAAAACATACTTATTACATGTATGTCCTTTGTACTATCTATTAAGACTGTACTATTTGATTAGGCATAACTTTGGTGTGAGCTTTATTTGGATATTCATATTAAACAGCTATTTCCTACTCCCAAGTGAGTTTACAGCCCCATATAAACTCTTGATAAATCTTTCCCTTTTGGGAAACAATATATGCAAACATATAATGGATATAACCGGATTGTATAAACTTGTCTATGATTGTTTATTATTGAAACTGTTAAATTGTTGTAAATTGCCCAAATGTTATAAATAGATCTATTAGGGATTAACCATCCCCGTCTGGGTGAGTCATGCTCACTGTGCCTTGGCCGGGACAACAGACGTATATCATGTTGGAACAGGATGTGTGTCTCTTAGTGAGACACTACGTCCTCATCTGTTGAGGACTATGGAGGTATAGCTTCAGTTTCTAATAATAATAAACAAACATTATTTATATTTTAGTGAGAATGCTTTGTGCATTGTCACTTCTTTGCTTAATGCATGTCCAAACTAATAAACTGTTAAAGTCTGTAAATTCACCAACTTTATGTTGACCCCCTTTAGTATGTTTTGCACAGGTTATTTAGCAAGATTATCTGAGCATGGATTGAGCATCATTTAGGAGCATAAAAATGACGGGGGATTATCTTTTACTAGGATATTCATAACAAATGTTATTCAACGATTTGAACGATTGTACCAATTCAATGTTTATATCAGTTGTATTTCAAAAATCATATAATTATGATCTGTGCTTTGTAAGCTATTTGCTCATCGATCCACCACTGTGATACCCGCTTTATGGGGGTGTTACATTAAGTATAAGAATGTTGATTCCACTATGGATGAGACCTTTACCCCACCATTACCATGTGCTTTATATGATTATGGATTAGCATGGAGGGAAGACACCGTGTTATCTATTCATTTCTCTCCCGAGGACGAGGTATTCGATCCCGGAATCATTGATTTAGGGAAATCTCGGCCTTTCACCGATGCAATAATTGAAATTTTTTTCGATCATCTTGGTGCGAGTTTATCTCGGGGAGTATACTATATCCGTTTCATGATTTGTGACAATGACCACCATCTCTTTTTGGAGATTTATGTTCGAGTTTCATTCTCTCACTTGTCATCCGATAACGAGGATGTGATCTTTGACCCCGACATCGTGCTTTATTATGGATTTTATTCCATTATGCCGGTTTTCACCATTTTCCCTAAGGACCAATGAATTCGGGGATCAAGTCGAGCTCATGACTCGGTTAACAAAAACGAGGTGCCTTGTGGGGGAGTCCCATACATTTTATCTTCTATCTATTTTCTAACACAAATAAGGCTTGATTTATTCAAGCTCGTGCTCGTGTTTTGTTGTGTTGTGAATCTTAGGTATGAACCTAATCATTGAAGACTCTCGTGTTCGGTCTTTTCCGGTCTACTCGAGCTTCCATACTTTGATTGTCAAAATGGGCACTCACTACCCTTTGATTTTTATCGACTAACCTTTTATCTTGAAGCAAAATTAATAAACGGCTTATAGATTTGCGTACTCTTACCATGTTAGGACTTTTGCATTCGACTCTTCGTGTTTTAGCAAGGGGTGTTACTTTTTAGCTAGGAAACATTGAGGATAATGTTTGGTTTTAGCATGGGGGAGTCAATCGATATAATCGCTTGTAATTGCTTTTGTCGTGTTCAAACGTGATCGTTTTTCTCGTTTTTCATAAAAATTTTAAAATTTTAGTGTTTTTTGTGTTTTAATAATAAATAAAATAAGTGTTTTTGACACAAATGTAGGCTTTCCGTTGGTGAAAATAAAAATAGTTTTTGACTCAACTCGATTTTTACCTTAGCTCATTCCTTAACGTGTTTAAATCAAGTTTTTCTAGACTTTTATATAGGGAACTTTAAAACGCGAAAGTCTTAATTCATATGGGTTTAAGAACAAGAACTTTTCGCAAGTTCCTATAATTGATCCTAGTAAGTCGTTTATCAAGGGAACTTTAAAATGAAAATTCTAAACTTGAAAAAGTCCAAGAAGATGCAAGATCCTATAGATGAATTGAAAACCCAAAACTTTGATTTAATAGGCTAACTATCCATTAGTCTCACATTTTTGAGGTTTTACATTATGGAGAACAAGAGATGATAAAGTTGAATCATAAGTTTAGAGGTTAATTCTTCCTTGTATAAGTATTTTTGTGTTTGATTCTATCTTCTCGTATTTATTTTCTACGCTTGAATATTAAATTGCTTAATAAATAAAGTTTTTAGCGGTTTATACTTAATATCTTAACTTGTAACTCCTTCTTTTTCTTCCCTTGTAATTAAAGTAAGAACACATTGAGGGTGTCAACGTCATGGACTTTTTGATCATGGGATTACGGAAATTTGGCTTACTATATATATCATAATAATAAGAAGAATAAATAAAAACATGTTCTCTATAAGCCTCTAGCCTTGTCATTAGAGCCTTAGGGTGTATGGTATGGTGACGTTTTTAATAAAACTTGCTTCATCATCATGAGCCTTAAGGTGGGATGGTGAATGTCAATTCCCTTATTTATGTCGAAGGAGCCTTCGGGTGTGGATTATAAATAAGGAGCACTTTTACATCTTAAAGAGCCTCAAGGTGTATGATGTAAATGTTGCTAACTCCATTAATAAGGTCAAATTAGACTTTGGAGGATTTATTATTTCTTTAAGTAGTCCTATTAGCCAAATTTCGGATCCGGGAATTTATTCCTCAAATCGTGTTAAGTTATCCTTGATGTGGGCTTTCTTTAGTGACAACGGTTTTTGAAGTCGAGGTTAGGTTTTGAGTGTTGGGTTTACACCGTTTTTGCCTTCATTTTTGGACTAATAATTATTAAATAAGTCAAATGAGCCTTTGGGTGAATGACATAATTTAAAATCTAGAGATACAATTAGGAATAAAGGAGATTGAGTTTAACACAAATTACTTGTATGAGTGGTCTTAACATTGGGGCTTATGATTGACAATGATCTTGTTTTTGAACTTGGAATGGAAAGAGTAAAAAGTCGAGGACGATGAATCTATTTGAGTTTTATGGTCCTAAAAGTTATTTTTCAAAAAATCAAAGAAAATACATTATGTCTTTGCAAAATAAAATGTTAAAAGTTGAATAAAAGTGTAGTTAGTATCTTTATTTTATCATTTTGTGAGGACACGGCAATTTCTTAGCAAGGAAGAGTTTGATATGAGTGAAATTACTCATATCAATTATATCATAAAACGAACATAAAATGCTTAATTTTTATGAATTTGATATTGTATATGCTTGTTTCTTGTTTCATGTGTGTAGATACCAAAGTTCACAAAAACCGACAAAACCGACATGAGAGTGAAGAAAATATCAAAAGGCCAAAAGACAATTCGTTTTTCGAGGATTCAAGTTTTATAAAGTTAAATGGGCTCTAGTAGGACCCACGTTTTTGCTTATTGGGCTTAAAAGCCCAATTATGAAAGTTTGGAACTTATCGGGTCTTGGCCCAAATCAAAAGGCCCCAAACATGATAATAAGTGGACGGTGGGAGTAGTATCCATTTCATGGTGAACAAAAGCCCATATCAAAAGGCCCAACGACAAATATATGTGACGGGATAGTGTTATTCAATTTGGATCCATTCAAAAGCCCATGAAGTACTATACAAAGTTATGTGACGGTGACAAAGTGATATAAAATTTTCACTTTAGGTTTATTTGGTCAAAACCTATCGTTACAAACAAAGAGAGACGTAGAGATAAACATGAGCAGCCACAAACCCTAGCATTTAGGGGTTTCCAAATCTTAGGCAATTGAGAGCCACACGCTCCAATTAATTCCCAAGTATACCGGGAGGAAGAAGATGTTACCAAAGGATCCACGTGGCACCTATTCACGTCATTCCTCTCTTTTGATTGGATGATACACTGCAATCCAGTGAGAGGGCCAATAATATCAATCCACCTCAGCAAAGAAGAAGCAAAACAAGCACACCTTGTGCCACGCTGGCAATCCGTGTGCACAAGGGTGTTTTTCAGCCCTTAGATCAAGTTTGTTTGAAGAAAGAGGAGAATAAGAAGATCCAAAGGCCACGAATCGTTCTTCCTCAACAATCAACCTCTCGGGTCAGGCTATAAATACCTCTGATTTTATAATGTATTATATCCTTTTCTTTCTTTTAAAGTTATCATGTTAATTTAGTTTTAGGAAATTGTATTCTTATTATAAAAGTATTGTAATAATATTTAGGAATTAATGAAAGTGATTTTTAGCCTCATCTTGTTATTACCTTGAAATATTGTTCTGTTAAACTTTATACAATTTATTTTTCTATACTAAATTGATATTATGTGAGAGGTTGTTTAAATGAGCTCATTCCATAGCTCAATTGAATAATTTAGAGTAAGATTAAGGATATATTATTTATTCCACTAAATAAATAAATAAAAAGATGCTGGTTCGATTCAAAGTGGTGGTTTCGAGATAACTGTTGGTTCGAGATGTTTGGATGTTAATGGTGGTTTGTTCTTGATTCGGTGACGATTAAATAATTCCGCTCAGCGCGCGACTTCTACATCAAAGAGTTCTTCGTAAATCAGGTTAAGTTCTTTTATGATTTTTCGAATGAATCTGTTTCGTATTTTGCTGTTAGTATTTTAAGTTGTGCTGATCGTTCGTTTAATCTTCTCAAGTTTTTGTTAATCTGTTTTAATTTTTATTAAATGTTATATGATAGACTGCAATTAGTTTAACTGATTGTACTTAAGATGTTAATGATGGAGTCGTATTTCGTATCTGTTAATGATTCTGTTTTATGATTTTATGAATAATATGATCGAATATGATTGCTGATTGTCTTAGATTGGTAAAATAGCTGAGAGTCTCCTTGCTTCTTTGACTTTTTTTAAACTAATCTATAAGATTCTATGAAACCTTATTTCACTAGGTTTGCTTGAGGATTCGTGATTCATGTATGTTGGTTTAATTAAATTTTTTTCATGTAGTTTGGTTTTAGTCTGCTGAAATCACTTTCAAAATAGTTGTTATAAGTGAGTTTGAGTAACTAAGATCAAGGTTTAGTGGATCTATTGTTTCTGCTTTGTTTAGATGGTTAGACGTATCATATGCTGTAGAATAGCATGGTCTATTGCTGAATTAATGGTTCGGATGTAAAGTTTTTAACTGATAAATCATTAGATACTTAGCTGATTTGTGTTGTAGTTTGCTGATAAGTCTGGTTTAGCTTATTCTAGTTGACTGATTTGCTATATTGATTTGCTGATATGGCTTTTGTTGATTTGCTTTGAGTACCCTTTTTAATATATCAGTTATTTAGATTATTTAACTGTTAATTAGGATACTGATTCTTTGTGGTTTTAATACGCATGTTTGGATTTAGTATAATCACTTTGTCTAAAAATTTGATTTCCAAAAATATATATCAAAATCTACTCATTGCAGGTCTCGAACTCGAGACCTGCCGTTCACAACCAAACGTGTGCACCATCTGAGCTATAGTCTCATATTTGTTTAATTTTGTTTTGAACCATTAATATACTATTACAATCTTGGCCTGTCAGTTTTATTTCACACGTTTTACTTTAGATTTGTTAAGTTATTTTTAATTTTAATCAATAATAAATATTATTTACTTTAAATAAATAAAAGTTTTTAATTATTCAGTTTAAAATAATTAGTTTAAAGAATAAATAAATATTAGTTTAAACTAAAATATATAAATAAAAAATAATATTTTTTACTTTTAAAATTAATATAGATTTTAAATAATTTTGTTTTTTTTTAAAATTTTAGTTTAAATGAATTTAGTTTAAATAGGTTGTTTAAATAAAGTATAAAAAGTAAAAATATTTTGGTTTAAATATTGTCTTGTAGATTTTAATTCGGTATATGATTCATGCACTTTAGGTTAAAAATTTTTAGGATTACATTAGATAAAAATCGAAATCAAATTCAAATCGATTGTCCAATTCAAAACGAAAGTCTCAAATTCACAAGTTCCTTGTGTACAACGAACCGGGATCACTCTCGTGTTTAATTGATTCGTCTTTAGCTTATTTTTGGATTATTACCTATTCCTAAAGGTAATTTCCTAAATTTGCTCTATAACATATTAAATTAAAATACACCTACATTTCTCATCACATCAACATCCTTGTGCCCGTTTTTGGAAAAATTTTGCTTTTATTGCATATTGGTCCTTAGCCTTTCATAAATGTGTTAAAATGTTTTGTAACTTGTACTTTTTAGGGTTTTCATTTAAAAGTCCCTATATTTTAGTTAGTTACACTTTTAGTTAGGCAGTTTTGGATTTTGTTAGAAAGTTGTTATAGATTATTACTATTTTCACTTTTGGTCCTTATATTTTTTGAATTTACATATTTAGTCCCTATACCTTTATTTCATTTACATTTTGAGCAATTTTACACTTGTGCATTAGATACTTGTACTTTGTGCTATCTTTGTGGTATTTGTAATTTGTTTTACGGTTAAGTAGCTATAATATTTTCCATTTTTACGTGTTTGTTTGAAATAGACATAGATTCCAAATAATCTTGTAACACCAAAAACAATTATAACTTGATATTGGTTGAACTTTCAATTTGTCTTGAGCTTGGAAAAACGAACTTGCATAAATACTCAACATTAAATGGCGTCGCTGCCGGTTCATGATATTACGAGAGACTATTGATTGACGGTTTCGATTGGATTTTGGGAACCGTTCACCTCGTGAGCGTTCCTTTTACGTATCATAAATCCAAAAGATAAAAAAATCAAAAACATAAAACTATAAAAATTTAAAAAACCACAAAATCAATTCTTTTCCTAAAGAATTGAACCAAAAAATAAAAAATCCAAAAAGTAATCTTTTTCCTAAAAGATTACACCAAAAAATATATTGAATATATCGGTTTTCATCGTTTTTACGTACATATAGTATTTTTCTTAAAAACCCAATAAATACAAGAATATTTTCTCAATATTATTATATGTAGATACATATACGTATACGAACACTCAATACACATACTTCCATAAGTAATGCATTTGCAATACACCGTGTTCGGGAGCGTTTCGCCTTGACACGTGTATCGATCAAATTTAATTAAGGAAAAAAAATTTAAATACTTCCAATAGGAAAGAATTCGAAGAATATAAACTACCAAAGTGAATAGATAGGCGACGTGCTATAAAATGCCGTCTAAGGGTTAATAGGTACTTAAGTGCTTCGCGCCACCTAACCCCCCGTTCACTAGTGAGTATTCTAAGAAGGAAAGCTTGATTGGGGGTTTTGCCACTATTACTTACATATACTATATTTTCTTGTGGATATTACTTATTGAATCTCGGAAAGGATAATCCCTTCTTTTCTAAAGTCGAACGAGAGCTCCTCTCTCACTCCTTGATTTGAGTTGCATGCTCACCCGAGGGCGTGTACAAATACCTTTTGGTGTACAACCCCTTCCTCCCAAAAGGAAGAACAAGAGAAAGAGTAAGAACAACATCATCCATCAAGCCGATCCCGAGAATCGTGCTTTGAACAACACACAAGAAGCCATGGCCGCCGTTGACAATAGACCATTGATGGAGCATCTCCAATCAAATGTGGAGGGATATGCCGATGCCATTGTTATACCCGAGATACCCGCAAACACCTTTGAGCTTAAGACACCTATGATTACCTTGGTTTCTTCTACACCCTTTTCCGGGAGAGCCAATGATGATCCACATGATCATATCAAGAAGTTTCTATCCATTTGCAATACAATTAAGTACAATGGGGTCCCTCATGATGCCATTAAGTTGATCTTAATTCAATTCTCCCTAGAGGGAAGTGCTAGGTATTGGCTAGATAGACTACCACCTTGGAGCATTACCACTTGGGATGACTTTACCAAGAAGTTTTAGAATAGGTTCTTCCCTCCATCTAGAACCACGACTTTGAGAAACCTAATTATTGGATTTCAACAAAAACATAATCAAACCTTTAGTGATGCTTGGGAAGAGTTCAAGGAGTTATTGGGAAAATTCCCCAATCATGGATTCAATGAAGTTCACGAAATCAACACCTTTTACAATGGATTAAGACCACATCATCAAGATTCCCTCAACTCCTCCGCGGGTGGGAACATTCTTGCCAAATCCATACAAGAGGCATGGGACATTATTGAGACTAAATCTATGGTGCACACAAATAACCAAATTGATGAGAGGGTCCATGTGGTGCAAGAGAGTGCTACTCTACAAATTGACAAGATCTTATATCAAAAGTTTGATACTATGAATGATACACTCTTGAAACTTATTGAAATCACCTTAAACAATTCTTGCAACAATAATGTTAATGCCATTACTACATCATGTGAAACTTGTGGAGGTCCTCATTCTTACCTACAGTGTGACAAGGTTTAAAATTACCAAGGTGAATGTTATGCTTATCAAGATGAACATAGAGAGCATTTCAAACCTAACATCAACCCAAACTATCTCTCTTACAAGTCAAATAACTACCTTGCTCCACCTGGCTTTCCACCCCAACCACCCACCAAAAAACAAACCAATCCTCCTCAATTGATTCAAAGAAATCAAGGGCCTAGGCCAAACTACCAAGGAAACAACTATAGAGCACCCAACAACTTTCAATATCAAGGAAATAACTTTCATGAAAACAAATAAGGATTTAACCAACCACCTCCACCCTTTCATAATCAAGGACACCATCAAGGATATGGGCAAAATGATACCTTTGAGCTACTTCAAAAGATGAACCAAGAAATCGAAAGAAGAATTCGTGAAAGTGAAAAGAGAACACAAGATCAAATAAGAGCCATGAATGAGGAGACTAACAAGAGGATTATGATGATTCTTAATCAAAGGCCACAAGGTTTTCTACCTTCAAACACACAAACAAATCCAAGGGCTAATGTTAATGAAATCACAACAAGGAGTGGAAAGACAATTAATGATCCTTCACCTCCTACACATCCTTTGGTTAAGCCTACAATGGTTCCACCTTGTGAGACAACTTAAACACCTTCAAGCTCTACAACTTCAACACCTACACCTCCTCATCCTACACCTACTACTCCTTTACCTTCCACACCTACCAATGAAGAAACCAACAAAGAGAACCCTTCAACAACAACTATTCAACCTACACCAAAACCAAGCCTTCCATTCTCATCAAGATTGAGAAAGGAGAAGCTTAAAAATAAGGATGATATTCAAGTGTCAAACTTTTTAAGAATGTTCAAACAGTTGAACATAAACATATCCTTTGCGGAAGCTCTTGCCTATATGCCAAAGTTTGCTAAAATGTTCAAAGATCTCCTCTCAAACAAGGAAAATTTGGTGGATTTTCCTAACACATCACTTAATGAGAATTGCTCCGCCGTGTTGCTCAAAACCCTTCCTACAAAACTTGGAGTTCCGGGGCGATTTTTGATTCCTTGTAATTTTCCCGGGGTGGAAAATTGCATGGCACTAGCGGATCTTAGGGCAAGCATTAATCTCATGCCTTTATAGGTTTGGCATAAACTCTCTCTTCCCGAGCTCACTCCTACTAGGATGACCCTTGAGTTAGATAACCGTACCATAGCTTATCCGGTAGGCATAGCGGATGATGTTTTTGTAGGGGTTAATAAATTCCCGTTTCCTGCGGATTTTGTAGTGGTTGATTATGATATGGACCCGAGAGTTCCTCTTATTGTTGGTAGACCATTCTTGAGGATGGGTCGACTCTTATAGATGTGGCAGAAGGAGAATTAATTATGAGAGTTGAGGATGAGAAAGTGGTGTTTAAGCTAGGGAAAGTTACTAAGAAGTCTCAAAGTTGTGATACAATTAACTTAGTGGATGTTCTTGATGAGGTGTGTGATGAACATTTTCATAAAGCTTATAAGAATGATAGTGAGAGCATGCCTCATGTAGAGACCGTTGCCTCAATTACTCCTTCCTTAACACCATTTGGAGAGAGTGATTTCCTCTTGGAGGAATTTGAGTCCAAGTTCCTTGGTAATGATGATTCTCCCATTAATTGGGAAGAAGACATTCTAACTATCCAAAAGTTTCTCAATGAGGATCCCATTCCTTCACCTACTCCACAAGAAGTTACCATTGATGATCCATCTATAGTGAAACCTTCCATTGAGAGTCCACCTTCCCTAGAGCTTAAGGATCTTCCATCACACCTTGAATATGCATTCTTAGAGGGAAAGGACCAATTACCCGTGATCATAACAAAATAATTGAAAGATGATGAGAAGGAAAAACTCATAGAGGTGCTTAAGAAACATAAGAAAGCTATAGCATGGAAAATATCCGACATAAGGGGAATTGATCCAAATTTTTGTACACACAAAATCCATATGGAGGATGATTACAAACCCGCCATTCAAAGCCAAATAAGGGTTAACCCAAAATCCACGAGGTCATCAAAAAGGAAGTTATCAAACTCCTTGATGCGGGTATGATTTATCCCATTTCTGACTCTCCATGGGTCAGTCCGGTGCATTGTGTTCCTAAGAAGTGTGGAATCACCATAGTGCCTAACGAGAACAATGAGCTTATTCCCACTAGACTTGTCACGGGTTGGAGAGTTTGTATTGATTATAGGAAGCTCAATGATGCTACTAGGAAAGATCATTTCCCATTGCCTTTCATGGACCAAATGCTTGAACGCTTAGCGGGAAATAAGTACTATTGCTTTCTAGATGGATTCTCGGGTTAATTTCATATACCCATTGATACAAAGGATCAAGAAAATACCACATTCACTTGTCCCTATGGTACATTTGCTTATAGGAGAATGCCTTTTGGCTTGTTTAATGCACCAGGGACATTCCAAAGGTGTATGATGGCAATCTTTCATGACATGATTGAGCACACTATGGAAGTTTTCATGGATGATTTCTCGGTTTTTGGAGATTCATTCACTTCTTATCTCTCTCATTTAAAACATATGCTTAAGAGGTGTGAAGAAACACGTCTTGTTCTAAATTGGGAGAAGTGCCATTTCATGGTCAAAGAGGGGATAGTTTTGGGACATAAGATATCCAATAAAGGTTTAGAAGTGGATAGAGCTAAAATTGATGCTATTGCCAAACTTCCCCCACCTACCACGGTGAAAGGAGTTAGGAGCTTTTTGGGTCATGCGGGTTTCTATAGACGTTTTATATAAGATTTTTCTAAGATTACAAGACCCATGACCCACCTCTTGGAAAAAGAGGCCCCTTTCATATTCACACAAGAGTGTTTAGTCTCTTTTGAGATTCTTAAGGAAAAGGTGACAAAGGCTCCCGTTTTGGTTTCTCCAAATTAGGATTTTCCTTTTGAGCTCATGTGTGACGCTAGTTATTATGCCGTGGAGGGCGTGTTAGGACAAAGAGTTAATAAGCATTTTCAACCTATACACTATGCGAGTAAGACAATGACGGGTGCTCAACTTCATTATACCACCACAAAAAAAGTGTTGCTTGCTATAGTCTATGCCTTTGAGAAATTTAAACCCTATCTTGTGCTTTCTAAGACCATAGTGTATACGGATCATTCCGCTCTCAAGTATCTCATGACAAAGCAAGATGCTAAGCCTTGGCTTTTGAGATGGGTTTTATTGCTACAAGAGTTTTCCATAGAGATACGTGATAAGAAAGGAGCCGATAATTTAGCGGCGGATCACTTGAGTAGACTTGAGCATCCTTTTCAAGGTGAATTACCTCATAAGGAAATTAATGAATCCTTTCCATTAGAGGAGCTCATGCCTATCTATTCTCAAGAGGATGCCCCCCTTGGTTTGCGGATATTGCAAACTATCTTGTAGGGGATGTGCTTATAGAGGGTCTCACTTCCCAACAAAATAAAAAGTTTCTTAAGGAAGCAAAATACTACTTTTGGGATGACCCTTACCACTTTAGGCAATGTGCGGACCAAATCATAAGACGGTGTGTAGATGGGCTGTTGGAAATACGTTTTTATGTATTTAGGAAGATTCGGTTACTCCGACAATATATTAAGTAGTAGCTCGTAGTCTAGATATCTTTTAATATATCAAACAAGGAAAAGCCCGATCAATGCTTGTATGGCCGACCCAATTGTAAGCCCAAGCCCATCTTATGGGCTTGGTATATAAACCCTCTCCTTAGATGGAGAGGGTGTGGTTTTCTTATACAATACACATAGTAAAGTGTGTTTTCTTATTTTTCTCTCTCAAGTGTGTGTGTGAATTCTACCAAGTTTCTATCTCTTTCTCTCTCTAAAACATAAGCTAGATTTACATATCACAAATGGTATCAAGAGCCATGGGATGATTGTTTGGTTTTTGTGTTTGTGTTCTTGATTCTCTCACCCATTTTGATCCAAAATCACATGAACCAAATTTTTTTTTGTGTTTTTATGATTTAATCTTGATATACTTCATCTAGTTACTTGTTATAGTGATTTGGTATTGGTATTTTGGTTAAAAACACAAAACTTTTGGGTGTTTGATTCATTTTTAGGCTTAGAATCTCGAATTTGTTGTGCTTTGTACTGTCCGAGAAAAGTGGGATTCATAGTACGATATGTGTATTGTGATCGCATAAACCTGGGGTTTCTACTTGCGATCCAATAGCACGATCACGAATACGATCACTCGTTGCGATCACGAGTACGATCACTCGTTACGATCACTTGTTACGATCACGACTACGATCACACGTTGCAATCACGAGTACGATCACTCGTTGCGATCACGATTACGATCACTCGTTGCGATCACGAGTAAGATCACACGTTGCGATCACAAGTACGATCACACGTTGCGATCACTAGTACGATCACCAGTTGCGATCACCAGTACGATCACTCGTTGCGATCATTGGGTACGATCGTTGGGTGTGATCAAGGAGTAAGATCATTGGGTGCGATCAAGGAGTACGATCGTTGGGTGAGATCAAGGAGTGCGATCACTCGTCACGATCAAGGACTGCGATCCAACATTTTTTCAAAAACGTTTTTTGAAAATTTTTAATCGTGTGTAATTTTGACTTGGATTTTTGGTTTATCGAGGACATAATTTAAAGGATTTCAACATTATTTCTCGGATTTAAAACACAACAACAAATACATTTACTTTCTTTCATTGACCGATCAACTTTGTAAATCTTATTTTATAGAAATGGAGTACACATCTATCACGGATAAGTCAATCCTCTCGGGTACGGATAATCGTCCACCAATGTTGGTGAAGTCTATGTATGAGGATTGGACTTCCCGAATGGAACTTTATATATTGAACAAAGAAAATGGACATCTAATTTGGGCATCGGTGCTCAATGGACCATTGGTATATGGTACTGTAACGGAAGGTGCTGTTACTCGTCCTCGTACAACAGGTGAACTAACTGGAGATGCTAAGATACAAGACAAGTGTGATAAACAAGCTACAAATATCATTCTCCAAGCCCTTCCTCCAGATGTCTACAAACTCGTCAGTAAACATAAAGTTTCCAAAGAGTTCTGGGATAGAATTCGTGTTCTAATGCAAGGCACTTCGTTAACTAAATAAGAACGAGAGTGTAAGCTTTATGATGCTTTTGATAAGTTTGCCTATGTGCCAGGGGAGACTCTCAATGATTACTATCTGAGATTTACCCTATTGTTGAATGAGCTCAATATCTATGGCATGGCAATTCCTACATTTCAATTGAACACCAAGTATTTGAACACTCTTCCTTCAGAATGGAAAAAGTACGTGACGGATGTTAAATTGGCTAAGGACTTGCATAACACCAATGTGGATCAACTTCAAGCTTTTCTTCAACAACACGAATGCCATGTGATCGTGGCTCGATTGTCTACACCTCAAGTTCATGATCCACTTGCCATGTATGTTCTCAACAAAACATGGCTTATACTTATCAACAACCATCATACTTGCAGCAGCCACCACCACACAACTATCAGCAACCACATCAACCATCTTATCAACCACTAATGATTCCACATCAAACAATTCAACAAAGTGTTCATCAACAATCTTTTCCACATCAACCAACACATCATACATCACCATCACAAGCCAACACTTCTCCAATAGGCTATACTCCTCAGCAAGGATATTTTCCAATTGAAGCACAACCAGCACAAGCCTTCTACTCTAATGAACTTCCACCAATCCAAGCACCAGTCTTTACTCCAAATGATACGCCAGCTGATGTTCTAAACCATCTCACTGCCTACTTGTCAAAACTTGTTGCAACTAGAGGATTTCTACCAACAAACAATCAGCTACGCACCTCTTCAAATCCTCGACAACAAGCCACTTTTCAAGATGGTCAAGTGACGGTGTAACCTATTCAGGGAAGGCAAAATTCATATGGACCTCCTACAAGGACCGTGAATGCTCAAGCTGTGAATTCTCAAGCTAATGGAAATGGAAGCACTGTTGGTCCTCAAAAGGTTGTGACTTGCTACAATTGACGAGGACAAGGTCATATGGCTAGGGAATGCACTCAGCTAAAACGAAGAAGGGATGCAACATGGTTTCATGAGAAGATGTATTTGGTTGATGCTCAGTCTAAGGGAAAGATCTTGGATCCAGAAGAGTTAGCATTTCTTGCAGACCCAGGGGCAACAGACAATGAAGGCATTGCAGTCGTTTCCACTTCTAATGCAGCTTATCAAGCAGATGATCTTGACGCATATGATTCGGATTGTGATGACATTCACTCTGCCCAAGCTGCTCTCGTTGCTAATCTCTCTCACTATGGTTCTGATGTCATCAGTGAGTTACCCACCACAACCAATCTTGGTAATGATGATAACCAACATCAAGTTGGGCATGAAAATGACAACCTCGAACAACATTCGGGAACTAGTAACTCAAATGATGTGGTACCCAATCCTACACATTTGAGTGAACATCAAGCAAATGCTACGACGGGTATGGAATCTTATGCTCAACATGATTTGGTCATGGTGCCTAAACATATTATTTATCAAATGCATATGGCTCTCAGATAATCCGTAGATACGAATTCACCCTAACTGCTGAGCTTGCGTTGCATAAAGAAAAGGTTAAAACTTTTGAAATGGTCCCTCAAGCAGAGAAAATAACATGTTCTGAATTTGACCAATTTCGTTTTGTAAAGATTGAACACTTGAAAGAAATAGAATCATTAAAAGCTAATCTTTCCAATGAATTAAAAGCAAAAGAGTCGGTTGTCAATGATTTTCAGAAACTTAAAATGGATTTCAAAACTCTCGAGTCTAAAAAGTTTGAATCGGAAATTAATGCTACCAAAATTCTTTAACTCAAAGAACAAAAACTTTTAAAACAATACGCTTCCACAGAAAAGGTTCATCTTTTAACTAAATCGTTTAAGGAACTTAAAGTTAAGCGTCTTCAAGATTTACCACCTAATCTCGGTTATGCAAAACAAGCTCAGGAATATATTCCGTGTCTTTATGATATGACCCTAATTGGCAAATCAAAAGAAGCACCTTTTGTTCGTAGTACTGAGGAGACACAGTCACTTGTGGAAGAAACTCATTCTAAAATGCTTTCAAAATTCCATATCTTGATTAGGATACGTATAATAAAGATAAATTTTCTAAAAAGACACGTATTCGCTTACAAAAGGGAATAGCTGAAGTGACAGTTCTTGTGCCCCAAAGTTTGTCAAATGAAAACCCTCCTAGTACGTCTCCTACACTTTTCAAAACGGATTTAACGAAGTTAATTCCACCGGTAAGTAAGGCGTCCGTTAGCTTAAATGCGGTACACCAACACTTAGACAATTTTGACAAGGTCATTTTGGAACGTACGACGGCTTCAGCCATAACGGAAGGTGAATGGAATTTTGAGCACACTAGAGCTACGTTCCGAGACGAAATTGTTCCATTTGTAAACAATGTTAAAGCCTGTCTTAGTAATGTTGATCAAGATTTGCTTTTGGAAATAGAAGAAGTTAGACGTGTTTTCAATGAAATGGATGATGCTTATGAAAACAGTTTACTTGAAATAGAACGAGTTTCACGCCAAAATGATCAGCTTCTGAAGCAAGTGATGTCTCATGATATAGTTTCCGTCTGTGTGAATAAAAGGGTTGATAATGATTCTATTGTGCATAATGTTGAATCTGTGGATAATGTGGTAGATAGTACTTGTCACAAATCTGACGCTGAATTTTTAAACCTTCAAGATTCTTATACTTTGCTTTCAAAAGTTTTTGATGAGATCCAAAAACATTGTATTTCGCTTAAATGCAAGCAGCAATTTATTCAAGAGATCTTTGAAACTTCATTCGAAGGTGTTAATATAGATGAGGCAAATTTTCAAAAGAATTTTCGATTGACTTTACAATCAAAACAGCATCAGCCAAGTGACAAGGTTGCTAAATCATTGCCGATAGACATAGAGAGATCTAAAGAGCTTAACTATGTGAACGTACTTGAGGCGGCTGAGAATTTTAAACTTGATTTAGATAATCAAGTTTCCAAGATTTTGTCCAAAGTTGATAACTTAAAACAGAAAAATACCCAACTCTTCGATTCAGTAAAGCCCGCATGTGCTAATACCACTGCACAAAATCAATCATTAATTGAACAATTGAATCGAAAGTCGGTGGAAATATCAGATTTGAGGGAACAAATTTGTGATAAAAAATCTGGCTTTGACTGAGTTAAAGGAAACACTTCGTACCCTAAAAGGTAAGAATGTTGTGGATAATGCAGCCACTGTCTCAGCATCGTCCTCTAGTGCAATCAAAAGGAACCTTATCGCCGCCACACCACTTAACAAGGGCCCTAGGACTAAACCATCTCAAACTTTGGTCACTAAAGATAAGGCGGAATCAAAACCAGCTTCTAATATTCCCGTGTTGCCTTCTATAGGAGTAAGCACCACTACTAAGGCTCAAAGATCTAAGCTTAAAGAAACAAGAAGAATGATAGGATCTTGCCCCCATCTAGTAGTCAAGAGAAGAAGAAAGTAGAAGCCCATCCTAGGAATGTTATTTCTGTTTTGAATAAAAAGAATCATGTAGCTAAACCTAAAGGCTCTGCGGTTGTGCAATGTTCTAAGCCTACTGTGAATTCTAATTTGAAATTTTGGAATTGAAATGAATGTATGTTTTCTAGTCGTCATGATTCTTGCCTTATTGACCATGTGAATGAGATGAATGCCCGGAAAAATAGATTAGAATGGAAACCAACTGGTAAAGTGTTAACCCAAGTTCGTTGGATGTGGCGCCCCACTGGTAGAACTTTCACTATAGTAGGAAATGCGTGCCCTTTAACTAGGATCACTCCCACTAAAGCGAAGAAAGCATGCCCTTTAACAAGGAGTACCAAGGCTACCAAAACACAAGCGTGTCCTTTAACTAGGAACACCAACACTACCGTAGGAACCAAGTGCCCTTTAAATAGGTCTACTCCCACTGTAGTGCTCTCTAATAATCCAAAACCTCAGAAAGTTGGAACAATAAAACCTGTTAGTGATAAAACTCACATTAGAAAACGCAGGAAATCTAAGGATCACAAAAATGTTAGCACTTCTGATAATATTATATCTGTATCTACTAACACTCCGGAACCAATAGTTTCCAATGCATTGTCTACTGTTGTTGTTGAAAACAGGTGGTCCAAATTGTTCTCTGGTATTTGGACTCTGGTTGCTCTAGACATATGACCGGAGATCGCTCTCAACTCAGAAATTTCGTCAGCAAGTTTCTTGGTACGGTTCGATTTGGAAATGATCATATTGCAAAGATAATGGGTTATGGTGAATATCATATTGGGAATGTTATAATTTCAAGAATGTATTATGTGGAAGGTCTCGGTCACAACTTATTTTCTGTGGGACAATTTTGTGATGCAAACTTAGAAGTTGGTTTTCGAGAGCATACCTGCTTCATTCGTAATTTGGAAGGGGTTGATTTATTGAAAGGTACTCGAGATAATAATTTGTACACTTTGTCTCTACAAGACATGATGGCCGCTTCTCCCGTATGTCTTCTCTCCAAAGCATCAAAGACTAAGTCATGGTTATGGCATCGACGGTTATCTCATCTTAACTTTGATGCTATTAATCATTTGGCGAAAAACGAACTTGTTCGTGGTCTTCCTAAACTTACATTTCACAAGGATCATTTGTGTTCCGCGTGTACAATGGGGAAAAGAACTAAGAAATCATACAAACCCAAGACTGAAGACACCAACCAAGAGAAACTTTATTTGTTGCATATGGATCTTTGTGGGCCAATGCGTGTTGAAAGTCTTAGTGGTAAAAAGTACATTCTCGTCATTGTCGATGATTACTCTCGGTTTACATGGATGAAATTTCTTACAACAAAAAATGAGGCACCTAAGTTCATCATCGGATTTCTCAAGATGATTCAAGTGCGTCTCAACACTAGTGTCCGACGCATTCGTACAGTTAATGGAACCGAATTTGTGAATCAAATTTTGCGTGATTATTATGAAGAAGTTGGCATTTCTCATGAAACATCCGTTGCTCGCACTCCACAACAAAACAGTGTCGTTGAAAGGCGAAATCGCACACTTATGGAAGCTGCTCGAACGATGTTAATATATGTAAAGGATCCATTGTTTTTATGGGTAGAAGAAGTATCTACAACAGTGTACACCCAAAACCGATCACTAATTCGTAAACGCCATGGTAAAACACCTTATGAGCTTCTCCATGGAAAAGTACCAGATTTATCATATCTTCATGTATTTGGTTCTCTTTGCTATCCAAATAATGATGGTGAGAATTTGGGAAAACTTCAACCAAAGGCTGATAGTGGTATTTTCATTGGTTATGCACCCGCAAAGAAAGCAAACCGAATCTACAACCGTAAGTCTCGTAAGATCCTCGAAACTATGAATCTTGATTTTGATGACCTGACAGCAATGGCTTCTGAGCAAAGCTGCTCTGAACTCGTACTTCATGAAATGAGACCCAATAACATTAGTTCTGGTCTTGTCCCAAGCAACCCTACTTCATCATCATTTACACCACCTTCTAGGAATGAATGAGATATGTTGTTTCAACCGTTCTTTGATGAATTCTTTACTCCTCTAAGTATTGTTGCTCCAGAACCTGAGGTAATAGCTCGGTAACCGAAGTTGTCGCTCCAGCAAGCGAAGCACAATCAGATACGTCTGCACCTACAATTGGTCAAGATATACCTTCAACGAGTAATTCTCAACCAACTACCGAATCAACGACTCATGTCATGCCTATTGATGATGAAGAGGATGATGATGATCACAATTTGGAATTCGCTAAAATGCGTGAAATTCCATTCTTTGGTGTACCAATTCCCGACCATAATCAAGCCGGGTCGTCCACCTCAGAGGAAGCTCCTACTACGGTTTACTCCAATCCACGGATTCGTGAACATGACAGCAAGTGGACAAAGGATCATCCTATATATTCCATTAATGGTGACCCTAATCGTACGGTATCCACACGAAGTCAGTTACAAGAAAATGCAATGTTTTGTCATTTTGATGCTTTTCTCACTGAAGTTGAACCTAAGACATGGCAAGAAGCTTTTACTCAATCTTGTTGGATAGAAGCTATACAAGAAGAACTTAATGAATTTATACGTCTTGAAGTATGGGAACTTGTCCCATGCCCGGATCAAGTGCAGTTACTCACTTTGAAATGGGTTTACAAGGTGAAACTCGATGAGTTAGGCGGAATATTAAAGAATAAAGATCGACTAGTAGCTCGTGGATACAAGCAATTATTGGGCATCGACTTTATGGAATCCTTTGCACCTGTTGCCCGTTTGGAAGCTATTAGACTATTCCTCGCTTATGCAGCCCATATGAATATGATCGTCTATCAGATGGATGTGAAGACGACATTTCTTAATGGTGAAATCAAAGAAGAGGTCTATGTTCAACAACCGGATGGTTTAGTGAATCCTAATTATCCTAATCATGTGTACAAGCTTAAGAAGGCTCTCTATGGGTTGAAGCAAGCTCTACGCGCATGGTATGATCTATTGTTACAATTCCTCATCATGCAAGGCTTCACTTAAGGCAAGGTGGATCCCACGTTGTTCATTCAGAAACGCGGTAAAGATATGATTATGGTACAAATATATGTTGATGATATTATATTTGCACCCTCGACCCAAACCTTATGCGATGAATTTAGGAAACTCATGTCTTCCAAGTTTAAGATGTTAATGATGGGCAAGGTATCATTCTTCTTAGGTCTTCAGATATCTTAGTCCTAGAGGCATCTTTATCAATCAATCCAAGTATGCCTTTGAATCGCTTAAGAAATATAAGATAGAATCTTGCGACCCTATGGATACTCCAATGGTGGAACGAACTAAGCTAGATGCATATCCACATGGAGTTGCCGTTGATCTGACACTTTATCGTGGAATGATCGGTACCCTTCTGTATATCACAGCTAGTTGACCTGATCTTCAGTTTGCTATATGTATGTGTGCTCGGTATCAAACTCGACCTACTGAGTTACAGTTAGCTACTGTTAAACGGATCTTTCGATATCTTAAAGGAACCATTAATCGGGGACTTTGGTATTTGAAGGACTCTTCTATTGCACTAATGGCATATGCAGATGCAGACCACGCGGGTTGTCAAGATACAAGGCGTAGCACGAGTGGAACTTTGCAACTACTAGGAGATCGACTAATAAATTGGGCATCGAAAAGGCAGAAAAGCACTGCAATTTCAAGTACGAAAGCAGAATACATAGCTATGTCCGGTTGCTGTGCTCAAATTCTTTGGATGAGATTGCAATTAACCGACTATGGTCTAGGTTTCAACAAAATTCCGATTTACTGCGACAACAAGAGTGCAATTGCCTTATGCTGCAACAATGTTCAATTATCCCGGTCGAAGCATATTGACATTCGCTACCACTTTATCAAGGAGCAAGTGGAAAATGGAGTTATCGAGCTTTACTTTGTCCGATCTGAGTATCAATTGGCGGATATTTTCACGAAGGTTTAGATCGCGCTCGAATGGAATTTTTGGCCGACAAGCTAGGAATGAGAACTTTCTCGCCTGAGACTCTAAAGGAACTGGCAGATGAAGCGAAAGAATAGTGGTGGTAAACTATTCTCCATATCCTTGGTGGTCATCTATATATATTGTTTATATCTTTATCCACAAAAGCAAAATACAAAAATATGAAACCATATAAAAACCATAAAAATTCAAAAATTCAAAAAAATATAAAAAACAATTTACTTTATTTTTCAAAGGCATGTCTTTTGGTACGATAATATTTACGTCCTTAGAAATGTTGATTAATATTGACACGGCGCCATAAATAGAGTTCGTACAAAAGTTGTAAATATTTCATAAAACATGCCAAAATGGCTTGTAGTTATTTCAGACTACAACCTTTTTCATATTAAAGTCAAGTATTTCTTATGAAAGCTTTGGCTCTTAACGGGAATTAATTTTAATGTTTACTTTAAAACCTTGTAAGGGATCAACTTTACTTTATAACTTGGTCTAACACAAATGTATGTACGCATCAGTGCATTTATTTGTTAAAACAAGAGAAGTCTTGTTTTTATGAAGCTATCATCTCTACAACTATAGAAATCTACAATTTCTATCTACATACTCGATGATGCGACTACTCAACCGATGACTACAGCTCTTTCAGTAGAACAATGGTCAACAATTCATGGGAGCAATTGTCAAGCATTCAGAATCTTCGATGCGGAAGGTGCCAAGCTCACTAATTGGTGTCAAGACAACCATACCAATCGTACACGTGGTGTCAAGAGATGACTTCAGACGTGACGAGGCGACCAACATATGTTGACAAGAACCATTTGATCTTATCATATGATGTTATCATCAATCAGGTCCAACCTTGTCAATTTTTTCTAATATGGTGAATATGTGATCATGTTACAAATCGGTATCATATCTCATACATTTGGTATCATGAAGATAAAACGGACTTGCATTTTTCTTCCCAAAATCTTTGTTAAAACTTAATTAAATCAATTGATATTAAAAACATCGATTGGGTTAATATTTTTAATATGGGGGAGAAATGTGATTTAATATGGGAAATTATCACAAATGGTTTGACTTAATGTGCTGGCTCATCCCGACATATGCGAATTGTTTTTGAATATCGTGGCATATGTTAAGGGGGAGCAAAACGGATTTGCATATCAAAATGGATTTTCATGGTGACATATACTTACCCTAAACCCATTTATTTCACGATGATGAAGATTGTGGTGACATAAGGATGGTAAGATAGGTTAAGTCCAATGATTCTTCTTAAACCAGAGGAATCTTCCCAAGGACATTCCATAGCTAGAAATAGTAATCCTTAGGAAAGATGGAGAAAGTTTGTGAACGTAGCTGAATGCCGAACAAGTACTTAAGTTAGCACTGGAACTATCACAACAAGGTGCTAGTTATGACGTATTGGTAAGCATTGAAGGGGTTGAAGAATGAAAAAGAATTGTAATGATAAAGGGTGTAAAGAAAGAAGCCCTCCTTACAACCTTAGGCAGAAACCGGGTCAACACCTATGCTATTGAGATCATTTTAATGATGCTCGATATTGAAGATAGACATCATGGACCCAGTGATGCAATGCACAACCCATCCCAGCTAACTCGGATATCTCTCAAAAGATATTTGTTTTAGTCACACGAAGACAACGCATTATTTATTGATTTATTCACTCTGAATAAATTGGTATTGAAATGGTGGCACTCCTCTCCAGCCTCCGATCACTAAAATCTAAAATGCACGATCGACTCTAGAGCCATTTCAGATCATCAAATATCTCATTAGGACATACTTCCATATTTCCTTGCTTCTTCACACACTGTGAAAAGTAAGAATGATCTTAAGAGTCCTACGTAAAATCTTCATGATCTTGCCTGAACATCCGAGTAATACGAAAGTATTTACAATGAAGATGGAAATCCTTCTTGAGCGAATATCAAAAAGCTCATGGTAGGTGACTTGTGCGATTCTTTATGAATCAAGCTTGTGAAAACTGGAAAACAACAGTGGTTTAATTCTTAACTGAATTTAAACACGTTCCAGGCCTCTACGCAATATCTAAGTGATCTTGCCAGAACAATCAGAGTGATACCTTAGTGTTCACAGTGATGAGTGGAAATCCTTCTAGTGTTAACCTTAAACAGCACTTAGTAGGTAACTTGCAAGATTCAATATAAATCAAGCTCGTGACAACTGGAAAGCAACGATGGTGCGATCATTTAATGAATCAAACTTGTTCCAGGAATTAGAATTGACGGCATCAATCATGTGGATAATTTAATCCAAATGATTCACTCTTTACGTCCGCAGTCAGCTTTGTACGGTCGAGTAAAGAGAACGGGTTTACCCGCGAAATCTTGTCAAGGAGATTTTTAATTAAATCTACCTGTCACAAGTACGATATTTATATCATCCAACGGTCTTCACGGACCGGAGGTAAAATGCTACCAAATTAGAATGAAATGTTCAAAGCCATTTCGTTCATGTCTACTTATGTTGCGGCATTTGAAGACGGTGGCGTTGCGGAATCCGAGAAGAAGTCGTCCCAGCATGCTTATACTTTATGCACTTAATACCTCATCTAATTCAAGAAAGCCTAAAAGTTAAGTCTTCCGCTGTATCGAACTCTGAATCTTTCAAGAATTATGAAGGTATAAGTATGTGGGACATGAAGTCACGAAGAGGCGAAGATCACAAGTGATGGATGCACAAGATCAAGGCAAGAGATAAATGCTCAAGATTGATATCAAAGATCACATCAGCATGTTCACCAGAAAAGAAAAAGAAAAGAAATACGAAGACTACGAGCTCAAGACAAGCATAGTATGCTAGGTTTATTTTATTATTATAACTTGGGTAACGCCCTTGTTTGGAGTGACCTACCTTTGGGGGAGATTGTTGGAAATACGTTTTTACGTATTTAGGAAGATTCAGTCACTCTGACAATATATTAAGTAGTAGCTCGTAGTCTAGATATCTTTTAATATATCAAACAAGGAAAAGCCCGGTCCATGCTTGTATGGCCGGCACAATTGTAAGCCCAAGCCCATCTTATGGGCTTGGTATATAAACCCTCTCTTTAGATGGAGAGGGTGTGGTTTTCTCATAAAATACACATAGTAAAGTGTGTTTTCTTATTTTTCTCTCTCAAGTGTGTGTATGAATTCTACCAAGTTTCTATCTCTTTCTCTCTCTAAAACATAAGCTAGATTTACATATCTTACATGGGCCCGAAGCATTTAAGATCTTAGAAGCTTCTCATAAAGGACCTACGGGAGGTAAGTTTGGGCCTAACTAAACTGCCAAGAAAGTCTTTGATTCGGGTTTCTATTGGCCTTCCATATACAAAGATGCCCAATAGATGGTGAAATTTTGTGATGTTTGTCAAAGACAAGGAAAGATTAATCAACAAGATGAGATGCCACAAAATTTCATACAAGAGTGTGAGATTTTTGATGTATGGGGTATAGATTTCATGCGACCTTTTCCATCATCAAAGGGCAATAAGTACATACTCGTAGCCGTGGACTATATTTCAAAATGGGTTGAGACTAAGGCCTTGCCTACTAATGATGCTCGAGTTGTAGTGAAATTCTTGAAGCAATTATTTGCTTGATTTGGTGTACCTAGGGCTATCATAAGTGATCGTGGGACTCATTTTTGGAATGATCAATTTACAAGAGTCATGAAGAAGTATGGTGTTAACCATAGACTTTCTACCGCATATCACCCTCAAACCAATGGGCAAACCAAGGTCACAAATCGTGGTTTAAAGAGGATTTTAGAGAGAACGGTGGGAGAGCATCGAGCTTATTGGTCGGATAAGCTTGATGATGCTTTGTGGACTTTTAAGACGGCTTTTAAGACACCAATTGGTTGTAATCCATATAGGCTTCTCTATGGAAAAGCATGCCATCTCCCATTCGAGTTATAGCATAAGGCTTCATGGGCTCTCAAATGGGCAAACTTTGATTTAAACCAAGCCGGTTCACATAGAAAAGACCAACTCAATGAGATGGATGAATTGAGAGCCAATGCCTATGAGAACTCGTTTCTTTACAAGGAAAAGACTAAGCAATTGCATGATGCTAAGATTAAGAACCGTGAGTTCAACATTGGAGATCCGGTTCTCCTCTTTAACTCAAGGTTGAAACTCTTTGCGGGCAAGCTTAAGTCAAGATGGTCCGGTCCATTCACCATTGCTCAATATTTCCATATGGGACTATTGAGTTGTCACAACCAAATGGCCCAAATTTCAAAGTGAATGGTCACCGTGTTAAGCATTACTTTCGGGAGGACATTTCCGTGGAAATGGTCCAAGAGATCCCAATTTTCTCCATGAATTAATTCATTGTGGGAAGAGTCGAGCTAGAGACTCCATAAACCAAGCTTGAATAACTAGGCTTAGAGTTTTTAGATTAGAGTGTGGTAGGATAGGAATAAGGGTATAGAGTTAAGGATAAGTGTAGGGGGATGCCTCTCTTTTGTCTTCATGATGTTTGTAGGGTTGCTCTCTCTCATCGCATGCATTGGATCTTATGGAGGAGGCCCTTGTATCGGGTTCACTTCGTTACTATTGTGATTTTTCATAACCACATTGTGCTTAAAATGAATTCACTATAGTAGACCTTTCCTTAGCTTGGGTTAAGCAAAGTTATCAATGTCATAAGTGTAGGGGAGTTCACTTCAATACTCTTAAACATTGAGGACAATGTTTATCTTAAGTGTAGGAGGGTCTTCTATCGAAGTGACCTTACCTAGAACTTTGTCATTCACCTTCATGATAACTTGGAAATTAATTTTTCAAACATTTTTCAAATTTTTGATCTACTTTGGCCACCAAAAATATGCATTCATAATTTTTGCATTAATCATTTTTCATTTGCATAACACATTTGCATTGTATATATTTTTCTTTTATCTTTCATCAAAAATATTTAAAAAGGAAAAAATATAATAAAGGACATGGTTTAATATATTTAGACTTCTTTGACATATTAGGCCCGCCATGGATACTTTGACTCAACCCGAGTTTGCTTATCTAAGCATTCTCTAGCTAGTAGCCTTAACCATGTAGAACTTTATTGGTTTATTAGGCTAAGCATCCACTAGTCTCCTTATTTGAGATTTTAAACTGTGGAGAACAAGAGATGATAGAGTTTGAAATAAGTGTAAAGGGCTAGATAAACCTCATATTCATTAATTATGGCTTTTGTATCCCCTTTCGTAACCTTTACTTTCTTGTCAACGCATGTATATATGTTAATAAATAATCAAAAACGGTTTTAATTCGTTTGTAGTCTCTTATGCATTTTTTGCTAATCGTTCGTGGTTGGTATAAGTACGTCTTAAGATTCTAAGTTAGAACGTTTTATATGTACTAGACTTATGTCATGCTTAATACTTAGCGGGTGTTTCTCCTTTTATTCTTTTCAACTTTCTTTGTGAGGAATAAAGAAAAATAAGAGCGGCTTATGAAAAAAAATGAGTGGCTAGAAAAAAAGAGAAAAAGAGAAGAGACAAAAAAATAATTGTACAAGACTCCCAAGAGGGGAAGTGAAGTGTTAATTATAGTAGCTATTGAATTCCAATATTACTCTCACAAGGGTTGCGGGGATTCGATAGTTTCTCCAATCCAATATTACCTTGACGAGTTGCGGGATTGAAGATCCAAACTCCCAAAAAGGCGGCAGATATAAATTATTGCATGAGTTTTATTTTTCTTTTCTTAGCGAGTGTGTAGCTACTTATTAATGCATGACATAAGGATCTTACACATTAGGCGAATGACTTATTACTTTTGAGTCAGACTTATATTAATTGTGGGCGGTTTTTCAAGTAATGGATGAGATGGTTACTTAGGATTAAAACCGTGCTTCCTTATTTTGAGATTTTACATTTCTTATATTTCACGCTTTAAATAATGACAAATTTGCCCTCAAGCAATTTTCTCAAATAATAACCGGTCTTAGAGGCTTAATAAGTGGGGGTATAATGGTAACACAATTAATCTATATGAATGAGTTGATGCACTTTCACTTGTGGATAACAATGATCTTGTTTTTAATCTTGGTATGGGGAAAGTGAAACTTGAGGGTGATAAGTGTTCATGGTACCTAAAGCCCTAAGTAAAGTCTTTGATTTCTTTATGAGTTATTTCCATCAAAACCATTTCAATAAAATTCAAAAATATATAAATATAATTGCTTTTCTTTGCATTGCATTGTATAAAATCAAATCATGCATCATATAATGTAGAGTAGTGTAAAAGCATTTCATATTGGCCAAGGTGGATTAATTATGCGAAAAGTGTAAATTGGTGCTTTAAAATGTGGCATTGCATGAGGTCATGGCAATGATCAAGTGTAGGAGATTTGATATGAGTGAAATCTCATATCTATAATATCACAAATCACCCTAAAACACAAAGCAAATACCTAATTTTTATTCATAAAAGCAGTATTATGGTATGTTTTGTTATTTGTGCTTGTGTAGGTAAACAAATACAATTTTGGAGCAAACAAGTGAAATCAAGCCTTATTAATGAAGAAAAGATAAAAGGAGGATGAAAAGTGACAAGCCTTGCAAAGACAAAGGACCTTTCTTGACAACTTTCAAAGATGAGGGACTTAAAAGTGTAATTATGTAAAAGTCAAGCGAAGTCAAATTTGGTCAACTCTTAAGTCAAATGGTCAAGGATGATTTTTGAACAAGTTTGAAGTTAGAAGGACTAAACATGACAAGGAAATAAAGCTTGGAGCTCAATTTTACAATCTGCCAAGTCAAGGGGTTAAAAGTGCCAAAAGTGAACCAAGTTTGATATTAATCTGTGTGGTAGCTTATCCAACCAATAAGAGGCCTTGAATATTGTCACTTGGATTGCCATATCACGTGGAAACTCACCCACTCAGCCGCGACACCATTTAAGAACTAAATCTGTACAGTGAAATCCCACTTACCTATTTCAGCCAATAGAAAATCATGAAATGGATAATGATCCGTGACTTATTCTTTCCACCAATAACATAACACCACCTGGCACATTCAAACTTATACAAGCCCAGGAACGATTGGAAGATAGAGTGCATATCAGAGTTTGATATAAACATGAAAATTACTCCAAATCAAAAGACAAAGACAACCCAACCACTCAATTAACTTGGAAGTGACTACATCGAAAAGCCCCAATTCAAGTTCTTCAACGGATATATTCAATCAACAGAATCAGGCCACGTGGAAGCATATGATTTGCTCCAACACGTCATCTACCTCCAAGAAACTCCATCCCAGATGCTATTGATAGGCGTGTAAACACCCATCCTTTTCACCACTTAATTACAATAATAACCGAGCCAAAACGTGTATTTTATGTCTTTTATGTCGGAATTATGCGTGGTTTGTGTTTTTGTTGTAATTTAGGACGAAATTGTGAAAAGTGGAGAAAACACGGGAATTCACGGGCTTTTATCGAAGAAAAAGACGAAAGACGAAGTCAAGAAGTCAAGAGTGTAAAAGGAACGGAAGTCCAAGACCAATTCTGAAGATTTATCGAAGAAAAAGTCAAAAGACGGAAGTTTATCAAAAGCCGAAAAACTCAAGTCTAATTTATTGAAGAATTACAACACGAGTTTCAAGAAATCCCGAGTCAAAAGTCATTAAAGTCCAAGATTAAATAAGATTTAAAGGCTTAAGGACTAATGGTGCAATTAACAAAGAGATTAAGAAGAAAGGGCCTAATGATGCAATTAAGAGAAAAGGAAAGAGGGGAGGAAGCTTCCTAAGCATTCCTTAATCCTCCCCTATATATAGATTAGTTCTTAATCATTTTCATTTTGTTGGCTAATAGTGACAATTAGTTCTTCCACTTTTAATTACCTTGTCATTTAAATACTTGTCAAATTTAAATTCTTGTCTTCCACCTTAATTACCATTTAATTTCAAGTAAGTTTTTCTTTTAATTCTTGTTAATCTTTATCTTTATCTTGTTAATCTCATTCTACCTTTCTTAATCTTTGATTTTTATTGTTTATGTTCATGTTCATGTTCTTAGTTTTCTTATTTTGATCAAAGTGATTTTGATTATTTTGATTAGTTTTGTGAGTTTGATTATTTTGGATTGATTGTTTATGATTAGTATATGTTTATTGTTTAGTTTGATTTAACCTTGTGGATGATTTAGCTTTGTTTTGATTAGATTCGAGTTATTTTTCTTATCCCTTGTTCTTCGCGAGTTGTTACTGTAACTTCCCAGGAAATTTGCTGATCTTCCCTGTTATTCCGAATAAGGGTCTTAAATGTGGTCCATGCGGAATATTTATTCCGCATAAGGAGGATATTCCGAGTAGGGGAATTTATTCCGCGTAGGGCTTGAGATTCCGAATAGAAAGACTATTCCGGATAGAGGGAATATTCAGTATAGGGCTTTTATTCCGCATAAGGGAACTATTCAGGGTAGCCATCATTCCGCATAAGGTTCATTATTCCGAATAGGGGTGTATTCCGCATAGATCTAATATTCCGCATAGAAGGTTTATTCAGAACAGGCTATTTATTCCGCATAAGCTCTTATTCCGGATAGTGTTAATATTCCGAATAGGAATATTATTCCGAATAGGGTTGATTTTTAGGATTCTTTAATTTCACTTTTTTTTCTTTCTAATTTCGAACTTTATTTTTCCCGCCTTTTTACTTAGTCGCACTTTAAGTTTATTTGCCTTAGATTTATTTTAGCCTTGCCTTGGTTTAAGTTTTAAGTTTAGTTGCATTTTAATTTTGCCTTAGATAGATTTAAGTTTGCGTTATTTACTTTTAGTGCCCTTTAATTTTAGTCACGCTTTTAAATACTTGCACCATTTATTTTAAAATTAGACTTAGATTTACTTTACCGCCATTTACTTTAATTGTTTTTGCACTTTTATTTTAATATACTACAACGACACACTTTTGTTTCCACCAAAGAACAACTGAGTCACACACTAAAATCCATTTTTCAATTCGATTAGATTGGTACAACGATAATTTTTAACCTGAGTAAAATCGAGTTATCAAATGGCGCCGCTGCCGGCTCTTTTCGTAAAGATTAACAGTTTTCTGTGAGAGACGCGTTGCTTTTTGGGATCCGTTCACTTGTGAGCGTTATTTTTCTTGCATAAAAAATTCAAAAAACCATAAAAATTAAAAATTGTTAAAAATCCAAAAATTAAAAATTTCAAAAATCCAAAAAGATTTTATTTTTATTATGTATATATATTGTCTTTGTGTTTGGTTTCTTTTTCTTTTGCATTTTCAGGTGTATGCGTACTAGATCTTCTAATTATCAAGAGCCCAAGACTCGAGAAGATTTAAGTATGTCAGGTGTTAACAACAACAATAATCCACCGCACCTCAACAATAACAACAATGTTCTTCCACAGCCCGATCTTCGGACAATGGAGGAGCTTTGTCAACCTACCATGTTTGGACGAGGAGGACCGATTGCGCCGATGCAAATCACGGCTCCGGAGTTTTCGTTGAAGCACCACATGATTCAGCAAGTGAAAACTAATCCATTCGCCGGAATGCCTGATGATGATGCCAACAAACACCTCGACAAGTTCATTACAATCACCCAAAGCATGAAGTTTCCTGGTGCCACAATGGATGTTATACGCCTTCAACTCTTTCCACATACTTTATCACATCATGCCGAGAAATGGTTTGATCGTCTCCCAAAGAATTCTATTCACACTTGGGATGACATGACTCAATGCTTTTTGTCGCGCTACTTTCCACCATCCATGGTCACGAGCCTTCGCAATCAAATCAGCGGTTTCATGCAAGAACCCGATGAATCTCTTTTTGATGCTTGGGAAAGATATAATGTCTTGATTGATCGTTGTCCAAACCACAACATGCTCCCTGTGACCTTAATTGATACTTTCTACAACGGTTTAACTTTTCGAGATCGTGATACGATAAATGCAGCCGCCGGTGGCACATTCATGAAAAGGAGACCCGAGGAGTGTAGAGAGCTAATTGAGAACATGACTACTCATCATAAAAACTGGGATTCCTCTGCTTCTTGAAGGAACAACCCGAGAGTCAATGTTTCTTCTACCTCAGCAAACCCTGATATGACCGAACTCACCCGCATGATGACCGAAATGAGCAAAAGTATCTTGCTTCTCGCTTCAAACCAATAACAACAAGTTAAAGCGGTTGCACCTTCTTGTGAAACATGCGGCGGTCCTCACTAATACACCGATTGTCCTTCTACACAAGGAAATCCGGAAAATGTGTATGCAGCTTATGGTAATTATTCACCGGAAAATTACCAAGCTCGACCTCAAGGGGATAGAAATTTGCTGAGTTACCGATCAAACAACTACCTTTCCCCCGGTTTTTCTCCTCAAAACCAAAATTCCGCCAACAACTACAATAGAAGCAACCAAATCCCACCTCGTGCTTCTAATCCTTATCACCCACCCGCTCAACAAACCCCACCCATTAAGCCGGATGTTGAAGCCATCATGAGAACCCAAGGTGAGCAAATCAAGAATCTGCAGAGCCAAATTATCAATATTAAAGGAGATATCACCAAGCAAGGAAATGAGATAAGATCCGAGCTTTGAGATAATATTCAATCCTCCTTCAGCAATCAAACCAATGATTTGAAGAATATGCTTGCTAGTTTCTTGCCCGCAACTCAACCTTCTTCTTCGAGTTCTCTACCTTCAAACACCGTCACCAATCCGCGAGCAAATGTGAGTGCTATTACTACTCGTAGTGGAATTACATTTTCAATCCACCGATCCCGCCCCCATCATCTACACCTCCTCCACCACTATTTATCCCTACTCCTCCTACACCTAGTATTAGTGCACCATTACCGTCCCCGCCTCGTCATGACGATGTACATAGGAAGGACCCTTCCACATCTCAACCTTTACCTGCTACGCCTTCACCTTCACCACCCAAACCCAATATCACTTATCCCTCTCGTTTAGGCAAGACCAAAATGCTAACCAAGAATGACGCTGAAGTGTCGAGCTATGTGAAGATGATCTCTCAAATGAACTTCAACATTAGCTTTCTCGAAGCACTTGTCCACATGCCGAAATTTGTCAAAGCATTCAAGGAATTGCTTAACAAGAAGGAAAAGTTGATTGAGCTCGCCAACACACGCTTAAATGAAAACTGCTCTGCAGTTATTCTTAAAGAACTTCCGGAAAAGCTTGGAGATCCCGGTCGTTTTGTGTTGCCTTGCGTTTTCAACAAAACTGAAGAATTTACTACCCTTGCTGATCTCAGGGCCAGTATAAATCTTATGCCTTTGAGTGTTTGGAAAACACTATCATTACCCAACCTCACTCCAACAAGAGATGAATCTTGAACTTGAAATCGAACTCTCGCTTAACCCGTTGGTATTGCCGAAGATGTATTCATTAAAGTTGGCACATTTACTTTCCCGGTTGACTTCGTCGTTGTTGATTATGAAATGGACCCTCGTATTCCTTTAATACTTGGTCGGCTATTCTTGAGAACCGGAAAAGCTTTATTTGATGTGGCCGAAGGTGAGTTAATCTGAAAAGAGTTGTGGATGATGCACAAGTGTTTAAAATGGGAAAGCTTACAAGAAAATCCTATGGACGAGAATCAGTGAATATGATTAATGTGCTTGATGACTTTTTTGTCTACAACAATCCTCTATTCGATTCTTCCATTGATAATCCACTTTTTCAAGATGATGTGGATGATTCTCTCTCCAATTTGGAACCTTCTCCCATTTATGATTCTCCACCGATCTTTGATGCTTATGATGATGAGTCTAGCTCAAATTCGGATGATTTTGATGATTGTACTTCCGAGTATCCCGAGCTGCCCACATATGATGATTTTGATGAGGCCGATACTCTTTCGAGCGATTCTTCTCACGATGAAGATCCTCCGCCATCACTCGATCCTACTTTGGACGATTACTCATTTGAGGAAGATTTCTCTATGTTTCTCAACACTTACTTCCCTCATGAGAGTGATGCTCCTCCTTATGATTTTGAAGATTATCGTCTTGATCCTACTTTGGATTTGAAGACCATTCTTTCAAAGGATAAGAAACCGGTCGACACCCATATCCGCAACACATATGATTTAACACCTCTTTGTCCCCCTTCTGAGGACAAGGTTGTGCTTCTTTGCGGATCTTCTTCCCATTCTGCTGAGCCTGAGTGCTATTTTCCCTTAAAGGAAAAGGTGTTCGACCCCGGTATTGAAATCTTTAAGCCATCTCAGTATCCACCTGATGAAATAAAAGGAAATATCTTTGGAACTTATGGAAATCGGCTTGCACCACTTCAACCTTGCTTCCACCGTGCTCCATCGCTGCTTAAGGGAACCTTGCCTACTCTTCTTTGGCTTGCCTTGTTCGCCTTAAGCCTCTGCTATTTAATGGACGAAAACTATGTCTTTGATCCTGGTGGATATGTTTCATGCTTCTTCCTATGATGATCAAGGTCGAGTCAGGCTCACGACTCGGTTAACAAAAATCAAGCGCTTCTTGGGAGGCAAACCATGCATCTATCTTTTCGCTTTCTTTACCATAAGTGTAGGGGATACCCGTTGGTTTGCTATTTCCTCTCCTCTCTTAATCAGGGATTCGAGCGCTCAATGATCCAATCTTGATGATTCTTGACGACCCGTGATTCCGTGTTCACTTCTTCCCGGTTCTATCCTAAACTCTTTTCGATTCACTATTTTCTATTTTCTCAATATTAAAATAGGAATCTCTTTAGTTGTCTCTTCCTTAGCAAAATTTAAACAAAGTGCACAATGTCCTAAGTGTAGGGGAATTTACTCCCACATGCTTAAACATTGAGGACAATGTTTATGTTAAGTGTACGGGGGACTTCTATCGAAGTTAAGTGGCCTTTTCCTTGTATTTGTCCTCATTTTAACCGGAAAATCAATTTTTCGACATTTTTCAAAATTTTTGATCTATTTTGGCCCATTAGTTTTTCCCTTTGTATAGTTATTTTCTTTCTTTGCTAGAATAAATGTTTAATAAAGTGTTTTTAATTTTTCAAACGTTGTGAATCTTTTGACTCAACCCGAGTTTACTTATCTAAGTTTACTCTAGCTAGTATCCTTAACATGTTTAAGTCAAGTTTTGCTAGGCTTTTATTTAGGGAGCTATAAAACGCGAAAGTCTTAACACTCACGGGTTAAGAACAAGAACTTTTCGCAAGTTCCTATAATTGATCCTAGAGAGTCGTTTATTAAGGGAACTTTAAAATGCGATTTCGAAACTTGAAAAAGTCTAAGAGTTTGCAAGATCCTATAGGCGACTCGAAAACCCAAAACTTTGATTTAATAGGCTAAGCACCCACGAGTCTCATTCCTTGAGATTTTAAACTGTGGAGAACGAGAGATGATAGAGCCAATTATAAGTTTGGTATTCTTTCGTGAATTTATGTGAGTTAATTATAATCCTATTCTCCAATCGCCTGCTAATAAATTTATCTGCAATAAATAAGGTTGTACGATTTGAAAAGTTACTTAGCTTCTAGCCCAAGATCGTTTAAAAGTTGCTGGGTATGGATTAGAGTTCATAGCCAAGGCATAACTTATTGAAGCGGGATGCGAAGATTAGCGAGTCCAAATAGGTCCTAACAAGACATGAGGACTACATTTTGTTGCTAAAAATACAAAGTGATGTGAAGAATCATTTATCAAAAATCAATATGAAGGATCGAGACACACGACGAAAAGCAAAAACTCCCCAAAAGTCATGGAGAAGTCTATCCGAAAAGGCCCTAACAAGGTATGAGGATAAATAAAGCCAAGTCCAAAAAGGAGGCGGATCGTTGTATATCAAAATCCAAAATAAAGATTGGAGAAAAATGAAGAAGTCGTGGTCTAAGTATGAATCTCTCAAAACTTCAAGTGAAGAATTACTATATGAAGAGAAAACCATTATTTCATGAACGTCTCTCAAGGTTTGAAGTATGAAGTCGCTGCCAAATATCGGTCCGAGAAAGGTCTCAAATCGCGAAGCGAGTTATGCCAAGATATGAACTTTATGAGGCCCCGAGAAGCAGTTTTAAAAGATTTTGTCCTTTAGCTAACTATTGATTAAATCGTTCACTTTATTTTCGGCCTAAATAACTATTGAAATAAGTCAAACAATGCATCCTCGTGATCATTCAAGACAACAATAAAATATAAGAGATACACCTAGGAATAAGGGAGTCTAAGTGAATAATTGGCCCACATGAGTTCGTGTTAGTTTGCTAACTTATAATAACAATGATCTCGTTTTTAAGCTTGGTTTGGAGAAAGTGAAAACTTGAGGATGATGATTATTCACGACATTTCCAAAACCCAAGGTATGCTTTTTATTTCTTTATTTTCTTCCTTTGAATGTTTATAATTTTCTATCTCTTTAACAAAGGACAACGTGGATTGATTATGATGAAAAGTGTAAACGTGCTTTGTAACTAATGCATTGCATGAGGACATTGCAATGGTCAAGTGTAGGGGATTTGATAGGTGTGTAAACACCCATCCTTTTCACCACTTAATTACAATAATAACCGAGCCAAAACGTGTATTTTATGTCTTTTATGTCGGAATTATGCGTGGTTTGTGTTTTTGTTGTAATTTAGGACGAAATTGTGAAAAGTGGAGAAAACACGGGCATTCACGGGCTTTTATCGAAGAAAAAGACGAAAGACGAAGTCAAGAAGTCAAGAGTGTAAAAAGAACGGAAGTCCAAGACCAATTCTGAAGATTTATCGAAGAAGAAGTCAAAAGACGGAAGTTTATCAAAAGCCGAAAAACTCAAGTCTAATTTATTGAAGAATTGCAAGACGAGTTTCAAGAAATCCTGAGCCAAAAGTCATTAAAGTCCAAGATTAAAGAAGATTTAAAGGCTTAAGAACTTATGGTGCAATTAACAAAGAGATTAAGAAGAAAGGGCCTAATGATGCAATTAAGAGAAAAGGAAAGAGGGGAGGAAGCTTCCTAAGCATTCCTTAATCCTCCCCTATATATAGATTAGTTCTTAATCATTTTCATTTTGTTGGCTAATAGTGACATCTAGTTCTTCCACTTTTAATTACCTTGTCATTTAAATACTTGTCAAATTTAAATTCTTGTCTTGCACCTTAATTACCAGTTAATTTCAAGTAAGTTTTTCTTTTAATTCTTGTTAATCTTTATCTTTATCTTGTTAATCTCATTCTACCTTTCTTAATCTTTGATTTTTATTGTTTATGTTCATGTTCATGTTCTTAGTTTTCTTATTTTGATCAAAGTGGTTTTGATTATTTTGATTAGTTTTGTGAGTTTGATTATTTTGGATTGATTGTTTATGATTACTATATGTTTATTGTTTAGTTTGATTTAACCTTGTGGATGATTTAACTTTGTTTTGATTAGATTCGAGTTATTTTTCTTATCCCTTGTTCTTCGCGAGTTGTTACTGTAACTTCCCAGGAAATTTGCTGATCTTCCCTGTTATTCCGAATAAGGGTCTTAAATGTGGTCCATGCGGAATATTTATTCCGCATAAGGAGGATATTCCGAGTAGGGGAATTTATTCCGCGTAGGGCTTGAGATTCCGAATAGAAAGACTATTCCGGATAGAGGGAATATTCAGTATAGGGCTTTTATTCCGCATAAGGGAACTATTCCGGGTAGCCATCATTCCGCATAAGGTTCATTATTCCGAATAGGGGTGTATTCCGCATAGATCTAATATTCCGCATAGAAGGTTTATTCAGAATAGGCTAATTATTCCGCATAGGCACTTATTCCGGATAGTGTTAATATTCCGAATAGGAATATTATTCCGAATAGGGTTGATTTTTAGGATTCTTTAATTTCAATTTTTTTACTTTCTAATTTCGAACTTTATTTTTCCCGCCTTTTTACTTAGTCGCACTTTAAGTTTATTTGCCTTAGATTTGTTTTAGCCTTGCCTTGGTTTAAGTTTTAAGTTTAGTTGCATTTTAAGTTTGCCTTAGATAGATTTAAGTTTGCGTTATTTACTTTTAGTGCCCTTTAATTTTAGTCACGCTTTTAAATACTTGCACCATTTATTTTAAAATTAGACTTAGATTTACTTTACCGCCATTTACTTTAATTGTTTTTGCACTTTTATTTTAATATACTACAACGACACACTTTTTTTTCCACCAAAGAACAGCTGAGTCACACACTAAAATCCATTTTTCAATTCGATTAGATTGGTACAACGATAATTTTTAACCTGAGTAAAATCGAGTTATCAGCTATAAATACCCTTTAGTGTTTCATTTCTTGTATGTACTTAGTGTGTGTTTTTTCACACACTTACTTAAATTCTCCCAACTTTCAGTTAGCTAGTTAGTTAATCACTACTCTCAAGTGATTGACAACCACTTGAGAGTTAGTTAGTTAGTTGTAACAAACTCTAACCTCTATTCTTCCATTAATGAACATTCATTTTCATTTCACTCAAGTTCTACTGCTCATATCTTCATAATCCTTCATTCTTGTTATTGCTGTGTTTCTATTGATCATTCTTGATTAATGGAATGTGTTTGATGTCACTTGGAAGCCTGTAGCTGGTTCAGACGAGTTTCAGTTCAATTCCTAGCCAAAATTTCAGATTGTAGCAGGGGTGTAGATTGCTAGTTGTAAATGTTGATATGATGGATTGTGGTTGTTGATTAATGGTGTTTTAGCTGATAATAGAGAGCTTAGCGCTCCTCTACTTCATCAAAGGCTTCATCAAGCTAAAAGGAACACATTTTCTAGTGTAAAATTCCTCTTAACTGTTTTTGCATGCTCAATACCTAGAAATAGCTCTTGATTGCTGAATTGTGATTGTGCTATTGTACTTGTGGTGTGATTTTGATGTTATGATAGTTTACTTGTAGTCCTATATCTTTTAATTCAGCTTTTGTTTGATAAAATTTTCTTTACATCAGTCAAGTTTCATCAGTATTCATCTTTGTGTTCTTCCAAGTAAACTTGTTGGATTTTTGAGTCAAACTAGTTCATTTCAGTCACTAAACAAGTTTTGATAAGTTTCAAGTGCTGTCATAAACAAATGCTCAAAAAGTCTTTGAAAACTTTTGAAATAAGTCCAAAAGTGGTGTTTGGTTTTAAGTCATTTTTGTGAATCAACTTTTAAGACCTGTTGTTTTAAGCTTATTTACACTCAATAGCTACATACAAGTTCACTTGAAAGGTTTTGTGGTCAAAACTAAGTTCAAACAGGCAAATAGCATCTAAAAAGTTTGGGCCAGTTCTTGTATATGAACTTTAGTCAAAACAAGCTAACTTTGATCACTTGCCATTTGTTTGTTATTTGATGAATTTAGCTGAATTTTGTTCTCTGTATTAGCTTATCATATAAGCTTTCAGGATTAGCAAGGAAACACTGCAGTTTTCAGTTTTGAGTTGGATACAAGCTTAATAATAAGCACTTGAGCACTTTCAAGTTTCTGTGACAATAAGCAAACTGTTTTTCCATATCTCTTAATCTACTTCATAAAACACTCAATTTTCTTTCACAAAAGTGTTTGCAAACATGTCTTAAATAGGTATTTTAGATTTCAGCTTTTTGGAAAATTTGGTCAAACTTGGTCAAAATAAGCTATTTTGGCTTATTTGATATTCCAGCTTATTTTCTTGGTCATTTTCCAAACCAATTGACATTCCAACCTTTGTGTCACTAGCTTAATCAGTTTCAACAAGAACATCACTTTTTGGAAGTCTATAAAAGTTTTGAACTTAATTTGAGCTTATTGTAATAAGCTAATTCGAGTTCTACTTGATTTTAACCAATTTCCTTGGACTAGTCTAGCTCATTTTCATTTTTAAGCATTTTGGAAAAAACTAGAGTCGTTTTGGTGGATTAATAAGCTCAAACGAGCTTATTGACATCCTTGTGCCCGTTTTTGGAAAAAGTTTGGTTTTATTGCACATTGGTCCTTAGCCTTTCATAAATGTGTTAAACTGTTTTGTAACTTGTACTTTTTAGGGTTTTCATTTACAAGTCCCTATATTTTGGTTAGTTACACTTTTAGTTAGGTAGTTTTGGATTTTGTCAGAAAGTTGTTAAAGATTGTTACTATTTTCACTTTTGGTCCTTATATTTTCTGAATTTACACAGTTAGTCCCTATACCTTTATTTCATTTACATTTTGAGCAATTTTACACTTGTGCATTAGATACTTGTACTTTGTGCTATCTTTGTGGTATTTGAAATTTGTTTTATGGTTAAGTAGCTATAATATTTTCCACTTTTACGTGTTTATTTGAAATAGACATAGATTCCAAATAATCTTGTAACACCAAAAACAATTATAACTTGATATTGGTTGGACTTTCAATTTGTCTTGAGCTTGGAAAAACAAACTTGCATAAATACTCAACATACACAATACATTTTAAGTCTTGAAGGCGATTGTTAAGTGGTAGAAAAACAACTACACGATATCGCGAGGAAGTCAGGTTATACAATCTCACTTTTTGAAAAAAAATATCGCTTTACATAAAGAAGCCAGGTCTGGAGGCTCCGAATAAGACTTAATAATCTAATGTATTAGCTTTCCGATTAATAAGTTGCTAATTCTTTTTTTTGTAGCACGACACCTCAGTCTCGACTAAAATCCGACCCCGAGTTATACCATCTATATTGAGCAGGCCTCGGGACCCGAACCGCTAGAAGAGACTCACGAAGAGAAACCCCTAAAACTCATGGCTTAGCACTAAAAAAATCTTGAATTTTTGTCTCTTCCAAAACTCGAACATAAGACCAAACTTCCTTTCTAAACTCTAGAAGTAGCTCAAATGACTAACTGCTCTAAAATGGTTGATTGGTTTTACATTTTAATATTTCACGTTTAAAGTTGAGTATGTTTATTTTGTATAAAATGCAAACGAAAAGAAAATTCTGACATCAGCTCATGCATTGTTAACAGATTAAAAAGCTAAATAAAAAAGTTTGTAACTGATTTCAAACCGAACCGGTTACATTTCAATAAGAACCTAGGAAGCACGGAAACTCCGTCGGGATGGCGTATGACGTATCGAAAACGCGAGGAAATGGGAAACGTCGGGAAAAGCGAGGAAACGCCAGGGAAACGTCCCTTGAAAATATGGAAACGTTTCTCAATTTAAGATACGCAACGCATTAAAGGGGAAACGTTTCTGGCTCAAAAAGTGGCGTTTCTTATGGCCCTTGAAATAAAAAGCCTTTTATTATTGTTAACCTATATGAAGGTCACTGGTAAACGTGATTCTTAGTCTGTGTTTTATTTCTTATTCATGGAAGAAAATTCAAAAATGAAGAAGAAGGCTAGGTAATAGAAAATAATTTTTGGCTATTGGTTTGATACCTAGTGACTTTAATATATAAGCAATTACTTCGTATTCTGTGAAAATGACAAAATTCATAAGTTGCATCTCTTTTAAGTAAATTTACACGATACTTTTATGTTTTAACCGTTTAACATTGAAATTTTATACGATTGTTTTCATTTAGTTCAATTTTCTTATTTATTTTAATTTGAATTCGCATACCTTCATAAAAATGAAATGTAATATTAATTGTAATGTTGTAATATTTTTTTGGAAAACAATTTGCTTTATACAATAATATTATAGAACATATAGACGTTTTATCTCCGTACCTATTTTTTGAATGTTAAGATGTTGTCGTTTTTCGATACTTGTTTTCGTCTCCGTTTCCGTCCTCGTGCAACTAAGATAAGAACTGGTTTGGGTTTTATTCTTTGTATCACCACCAATAGACGTTAAAGGCCAACGTAATAGCAAACTGCAAACATGTTAGATGAAGATGTTATCAAGAGGGGTCAATTCTTCAGATGGAACGAGACGAGACCAAAGGCTTTGATTAAATGAATAGAAATGGCATGTGAAACTGAAAGGGAGCGACTTAAAGTGTGAATAATTTCACCGACACTACAGAAGGTGGAACACGTGAGACTTGAGCGGTGCATGTGGTTTGAAGGATAATTTGGCCAACCCATGCGCATGTTCCTTCTAGGTAAAAACAAATTCCCTTTATTAAAAAACAAAATCAAATGTTCACTAGTTTTCAAAAAATTTACTACTACCTAGCAACTTTTCATCTTTTACACTCACAAAAACATTTTCAACGCGAGCGATGGTTTTTTGTTTCCTTTGATTAAATTTCTAAAACCAAAGTAACTAAAACATATGGATTTTCACTTAACGTGTCGTTTGATTCATAAATTTGAAATTCTGAAATTTTGAATTTTAGAAAATATTATTTATTTGATAATCAAAACGATTGGAGTTTAAAATAAATACGTATATTTGGCTCACAAAAATTTATAATATTTTAAAATTTGTTTATTATTGCAATTTCTCGTGGAGTGATGAATAGAAGTGTCAAACCTTTTAACTTATCAATTAATTATCGTTAATTATTCACGATTTTTAGATTCAGTATATATAATAGATATAATCATATTATATGAGGAGAATTGAATATATATCCTTGCAAAGAGTCAAATATGCATATATATCCAGCTTAAACTTAAAATTGCATATATATCTAAATATTTTAAAAAAAGCTATATATACGTAACATATATTCAAAAAATGACAAGTTTCGCTAATATATAATGTAAACAACCAAGCTCGGTAATATACATTCAAAATATGTTCGATCTCGCTAACTTCTCGAATGAATTTGAAAGTTTATGGACATAAATTTATTAGTCGTGTGTTAGGATCGAACTCGAGATTACGGGATTGCACACAATAGTAAATAGTTAATTATTTAATAAATGTATTTATTATATTTATTAAAAATTAAATCGAGCTATTCAATATAACGAACGTTATTTATTAAAAGTTAAGTATAAACGGTCGTTATAGAACAAAAAGGAAGAAGGAAAAAATTTACAAAACACCCCCTAGGGTGAGATGCATAGTCGGTCAAAACAAAGGGGGGTGGGGTAAAGGGTATTTGTTAAACTTGGGCCTCAAGTTTTATTTCCTATATAAACACCCTTAACCCTCATAAATTTTTCATCCTTTATCTTCTTTTCTTTTGTACTAATTGCAAGAAACCAACAACGGCTTTCGGTTGGTTTTACCTTGGTATTCGGTTTAGCTTAAATCTAGTCCTAGCCCCTCTCCATGTTGTTGGGTAGATTTTCCGTAAGCGTAGAAGCACGGTTTACACGTGCTAGACTCACGGTTAGTTCGTTGTATTACTTGTGTACAAGAACGTAATATAGTCTTACTTTATACTATATCTTGGTGGTGTTTGTTATAAACCCTAATTGGTGATTCGTTCTTTATTTTGTAGAATCGCATTAGCTAAAAGGTATGTAACCTTAATTCGATTAGTTATAGTTGTGTTATTATGATCTTGTTAAATCGCTTTCGCTATATGTGTGCTTTGACCTTGTTTAGGGTTTTGTATAATTGTTATGAACTTTATAAACCATCAGTGGCATCGAGAGCCGTTTTAACATGTTATAATTATCGAGATCTAAAGGGTTTTTTAACTAATAATGATTTGAGTTAAAACTTCATGTTTTTTTAGGTTTTGAAAATTAGGGTTTTGTTTTTTAAAAATTAGGATTTGCTGAATTTTATAAAAAAATAATTTTTAAACCCTAAATTACATGTTGTTATAATCTTTAGATGTTTGCATGAATTAATTGTTATGTCATGTATGGTTACAATCCAGAGAGATTTAATTGTTAAGAGATTTGGGTGGATCCATGATGAACATGCATGTTTTTCATGGATCATAAAATTGTATGTTTATATGATTTTATGTGCTACTGGTTTTATTTGATTCAATAAATCGTGAATTATGGAAGACTTTTATATGAATATAAAAACCTAGATTTAATGTTTTTGAATAAATCGTATGCATGTGGCTATCTGATTTATTTATCGCACATATAAATTGTTATTATGTATTTATGATTTAGTTTTTTTGTTTACCTAATTGTTTTCATGCGATTTTATGTATGTAGTAAACAAGGGTAATTTTTTTTAAGAAAAATAATACGGACCAAATCATATTAAAATTAAGATTTGTTTTGAGATCTAAATTACATAGAATTTCGTTGATTGGTGAATTGCAATAATAATTTTACGGCCTACTCCTTTTGACAAACTATAAAGTGGGTATAACGTGCCGCTGGTCTTGTACCTGGCTAAGGAAGGAGGTGTTATGCCATTAGTCGCTGACCGAATTCCCGGCTCGCCTGTGCGTCAAATTGAAATTACCTACGATTATTATTTGCATTATACCTTAAGGTTGATTTACCGCAAATTCACATCCGAATCACAATGATTAAGGTTATTACTTTGTGCTTTAGCCGTGTTCTAGAATAAGTACGTTGTGAATAGTTGTGGGTAAAATCTTTGATTGGTTTAACCAATACCTCAACGTAATATATGTAGAAATTTAGTCTCGTGAAAAAGTCTACTAAATGTTTTACGAAACTTATGATATGGAGATCTATGCATGCTTCTCCATACATTAATTTTGACATCAAAATTTATACCATTAAATTTAAGTCGAATGATATCTAATTGACGAACACTTGAGATTACTACGTCGTCATATGAGATTTTTGGACGATGTTGTGGTGGAAAGAAAACCTTTCATAGAATGTGAATTCGTGTGATGGTTTTACGTTATTTAGATTAGACGACTTAATTAAGTTACTCAGTGAGATCTGGAAACTTATGGCATTCAGAAGGGATGAGACGTATTTACAATGCAAAAAGTTCTATTGGCAATGTAAATCCCTTAAAATATTTAGAAATTGAAAATTGTTTTTCAACTGAATTGTTTGACAAGTCACTATGTTGAGTACGTCCATTACTAGCAGATCAACTGATGTGATGGATAGATTCTAGTTTCAAGGAAAATACTATGGTTAATTTACCGGGGTAATTTTATTTTATTGAACGTATTTTTATCGAAAATACTAATATTTGAACTTATTTATATAGAAATGGCTCAACCCGATAACAACGCTTGAGGTTGTGCTTTCAAAACATTTTTTGATCGTCCGGAACTTACTGGCCAAAATTTCAATGCTTGGTACTGCTCATTAAGAATTGTTCTGAGAGTAACGGGTACTATTGATATCTTGTCTACGCCGTACCTGGCGGACCTTGCTGAAGGAGCTTCTGAAGCCGAAAGGCTTACTCACGCTACTGATGTTAAGAAGCACTCTGATGTGGCTTGCTTAATGCTAGGGAAAATGTCCCCTCAAGTTCAAAAGAAGTTTGAGCTATTTTCGCCTTTGCGTATGCTTGATAAACTTAAGGCTATGTTTGAGAATCCCCAAGCTTTGGAGATCTACGACTTAGTAGATGCTTTGAATAGGTGCAAGCAAACTCTTAGAAAGTCTGTTAGTGCACATTTCATGGAGATGAGGGGTTATATGGAACAACTCATTGCACTAGGAAAACGCTATGATCATAATATGGCTATTAACTTGATCAATAGGTCCCTTAACAAGGACTTCAATGATTTCGTTAGGAACTATAATATGCATTGCACAGGGAAGACAGTTAATGATTTGCATGAAATGCTCATTGACTACGAAAAGGGGTTAAAAGACAAGGCATCTACCTTTACACCTCAAGTATTAAACATACAAAAGGGTAGAGTGACTAAGCCAAAACCACAAGCGAACAAGAAGAAAGGCAAAGGAAAGGGTGATAAGTGCCAGCAACTGGCGACTTATTCAAAACCTAATCAGATATTTCTCAAGAAGAATCAATCTCAGAAGAATGAGACTTGTCACCATTGCAAAGCAAGTGGTCACTGGAAGAGGAATTGCCTTCTTTACCTCGAAGAGTTGCGAGAAATAAAGAAGAAGGCTGAGCAGAGCACTGCAGCTTCATGTACTTTATTTATGATTGAATTATTTAATTTGACATACAAATTAAATTCTTGGGTATATGATACGAGATGTGGTATTAACATTTGTAATACGCTGCAGGTAGGGGTGTCGAAAAAGTTGACCCGACCCAAACCCGACCCGACCCCGAACCCGAAATAGCCTATTCGGGTCGGGTCACTCGGGTTCAAAAACATATTCGGGTCAATTCGGGTTGACCCGAATTGAGCCGAGTTCAAATTAGCCTCGGGTTCAGGTTTATATTTTTTAGCTTTGACCCGACTTGACCCGACCCGACTTGACCCGACCCGACTTGACCCGAACCCGACCAACCCGACTTGACCCGAGTTTTATACCATATTTACCTTGTAAATATACTTAAATAAATCAATTTTTAACTTTTTTACTTATACTCGGGTTGACCCGAACCCGAGTTGACCCGACCCGAATTAACCCGACCCGAATTGACCCAAACCCGACTGACCTGAGTTCTAATTAGGCTCGGGTTCGGGTTTGATTTTTTAAGTTCTGACCCGACTTGACCTGAACCCGGTTGACCCGACCCGATTCCCACCCTTAGCTGCAGGGATTTAAGGTGGAAAGGAAGCTATCCTTTGGGGAACAATTTCTGCAAGTGGGCAATGGCGCACAAGCAACGGTTGAAGCTATAGTAACATTTAATTTAGTTTTACCTTCGGGTTTAGTACTGATTTTAAATGATTATCATTATGCACCTACAATTGTTAGAGGTGTTATTTCCTTTTCTTGTTTGTTGAATACTGGATTTCTTTACACTATTGATAATAATGGAATTTCTGTTTGGAAAGATGGCATTTTCTATTTTAATGAAATTTTTGTGAATGGTGTGTTTGAAATAGACATGCATGATAATTCCAAGTATAATAATAATTCTTTTTTTAGCATGAGTAAGAAGAGGAAGTTTTACAAGAACTCTTGTTATCTTTGGCATTGTAGACATGCCCATATTGGGAAGAATCGTTTACAAAAGCTTCAACGTGAAGGACTTTTGGAAAATATCAATTGTGAATCATTTGATAAATGTGAGTCTTGTAGCACTGCAGCTTCAGGTACTATATTTATGACTGAATTATTTAATTTAACATACAAATTAAAATCCTGGGTATATGATACGGGATGCGGTATTAACATTTGTAATACGCTGCAGGGATTTAAGGTGGAAAGGAAGCTATCCTATGGGGAACAATTGCTTGAAGTGGGCAATGGCGCACAAGCAGCGGTTGAAGCTATAGGAACATTTAATTTAGTTTTACCTTCGGGTTTAGTACTGATTTTAAATGATTGCCATTATGCACCTACAACTGTTAGAGGTGTTATTTCCTTTTGTTTTTTTGTTGAATACTAGATTTGTTCACACTATTGATAATAATGGAATTTCTGTTTGGAAAGATGGTATTATCTATTTTAATTAAATTTCTGTGAATGGTTTGTTTGAAATAGACATGCATGATAATTCCAAGTATAATAATAATTCTGTTTTTAGCATGAGTAAGAAGAGGAAGTTTGACAAGAAATCTTCTTATCTTTCGCATTGTAGACTTGCCCATATTGGGAAGACTCGTATACAAAAGCTTCAACGTGAAGGACTTTTGGAAAATATCAATGATGAATCATTTGATAAATGTGAGTCTTGTAGCACTGGAAAGATGACCAAGAAACCTTTTAATAGTAATATTAAAAGGGCTATTGATCTACTTGGTTTAATACACACTGATGTGTGTGGACCACTTAGACATGTGTCAAAGAAAGGTTCTAGCTACTTCTTAACATTCACGGATGATTATTGCCATTATGGTTATGTTTATTTACTTAAGCATACACATGAGGTATTTGAAGCATTCAAAATGTTTAAAGAAGAAGTATAATTGCAACTAGAAAAGAAGATTAAAGCTCTTCGTTATTATATAGGTGGTGAATATTTAAGTCAAGAGTTTAAAGATTATCTAAGTAAGAATGGAATAGTTCAGCATCTTACTTCTCCCTATACTCCACAAAAAAATGGTGGATCCGAAAGGAGAAATCGTACACTATTAGTTATGGTGCGATCAATGTTTAATCTTACAACTTTACCATTGTCCTTTTGGGATTATGCCTTAGAATCCGTGGTTCGCATTTTAACTATGGTTCCCATGAAGAAGGTTAATAAGACACCATATGAACTATGGCATGGCAAGAAGACATATTTGTCTTATTTAAAGGTCTGGGGTTGCGAGGCGTATGTGAAACGTGACTCGAGTGATAAACTCCAACAACGATCTGTGAAATGTATCTTTGTAGGATACCCTAAGGAAACTATGTGGTTACTACTTTTACTATCCACCTAAGAACAAAGTGATTGTTGCTAGGTATAGAGACTTCTTTGAAAGTGATCTTGTAAATCAAGAATTCAGTGAAAGAAATTATGATCTTGAAGAGAGTCATATGGATACATTACCTTATGATGAAAACACTAGCGAAATAATTCCTGTAGAACCAAAAAGTCTGGGAGTTCAACCGGAAATAATTCCTCTACGTAGGTCTGAAAGGACTATATGTGCTCCAAGCAAACTATATCCTAACATAGAGGATGATGATGATGAAGTAGGGGATCTTGGAGAAGCTGCTAATTATAAATCCTCCATGCTTGATCCTGAAAAGGATAAGTGGATGGTTGCTATGGTTGAGGAAATGAAATCCATGAAAGTTAATGATGTTTGGATTCTTGCAGATGCTCCACCAAATGCTAAAGTAGTGAGACATAAGTGGATATACAACAAGAAAACCGACATGGATGGTGAAATACAATCCTATAAAGCTCGTTTAGTAGATAAAGGTTTTACTCAATCTTTTGGCGTAGACTACGAGGAGACATTTTCTCCTGTAGCAGACTTAAGAGCTATTAGGATTCTAATAGCTATAGCAGCATACTATGACTATGAGATATGGCAAATGGATGTTAAAATCGCCTTCTTGAATGGTCGCTTAGATGAAGACATCTATATGCAACAACCGGAAGGGTATGTTGATCCTAAGTATCCAAAACGCGTGTGCAAACTTCAAAGATCTATTTATAGTTTGAAGCAAGCATCACGTCAGTGGAATAAATGATTTGATGAAGAAATCAAAAAGTTTGGAAATATTAAAAATCGTGATGAGCCATGTGTGTATCGCAAAGCTAGTGGGAGTGATGTAGTATTCCTAGTCCTATATGTTGATGACATATTAATCATGGGAAGTAACATTCCAAGACTTAAAGATGTTAAGGATTATCTTGGTAAATGTTTTTCTATGAAGGATTTGGGTAACGGTGCATACATTATTGGAATTAAGATCTATCGAGATAGGAGTAGACGGTTAATTGGTCTTAGTCAAGATGCTTATATTGATAAAATATTGAATAAGTATAATACGCATAATTCCAATAAAGGTTTTCAACCTATGGAAGTTAAGCATAATCTAAGTCATGAGATGGATGCATCAACTCTTGAAGAGGAGGCATACATGCGAAAGGTTCCTTACGCTTCGGCTGTAGGATCTATTATGTATGTTGTAAGATGCACAAGGCCTGATGGGCGTTTGCTCATAACTTAGCCAATCGTTACCAATAGAATCCAGGGAAGCTCCACTGGACTGATGTTAAACATATTCTAAAGTATTTGAGGAGTACGAAAGATATGTTTTAGTATTCAGAGGGAAACCAGACACATAACTGAATGTAACAGGTTTATGTGATGCGTCCTGGAAATGTGATAAAGACGATATGAAGTCTCAGACGGGTTACGTGTTTGTTATCAATGGAGGAGTAGTTGACTGGAAGAGAAAGAAGAAGATAACGATTGCAATGCATGCGATCAAACTAAGTACATGGTTGCTTCAGAAGCTGCAATGGAAGCTGTTTGGATTAGGAATTTTATTGGAGATCTTGTAGTGATGCCTTAAAATAAAAACCTATTGATATATATTGTGACAATTCTGCTGCAATAATATTCGCCACTGATTCTGGGGTCATGAAATGCGCCAAACACTTTAAGCGTAGGCATCACTACGTAGGAGTACGAAAGATATGTTTTAGTATTCAGAGGGAAACCAAACACAGAACTAAATGTAACAGGTTTATGTGATGCGTCCTGGAAATGTGATAAAGACGATACGAAGTCTCAGACGGGTTACGTGTTTGTTATCAATGGAGGAGCAGTTGACTGGAAGAGCAAGAAGCAGACAACGATTGCAATGCATGCGATCAAACTGAGTACATGGCTGCTTCAGAAGCTGCTGTGGAAGCTGTTTAGACTAGGAATTTTATTAGAGATCTTGGAGCGATGCCTTAAATTAAAGAACCTATTGATATATATTTTGACAATTTTGCTACAATAATATTCGCCACTGATTCTAGGGTCATGAAAGGCGCCAAACACTTTAAGCGTAGACATCACTACGAACGAGAACAAGTGGAAGCTCGTGAAATCAAATTAATAAAGTTCACATAGATGATAACGTAGCTGATCCTTTTACTAAGGCTTTGCCTAGACCAAAGGTCGTTAAGAATGCCAAAGCAATTGGGCTGCAATTAGCTAGTGATTCATGCAAGTCTGTGATTAGTATTTGGATAAAGGATATTCAGACATTGTTATTTAATTAATAAAGATTGAGTTTCGTTTATTCTTGTTATTTAATTTTGTATCCTATTTTACATGTTTTTAATCCATGAATAATTTTGTTATGCTAAATGTCCGTTTTCGGTTAATAATATGGGAATATTATTAAATTAAGACAAATCAAAATAGCATTAGAGTATACTTGAAAGTATATTGATCTATTTTGGATGATATTTGATAAATCAAATATTAGACTTATCCCAACTATATGATTTTACTTTGTGGATCTTTGTCATCAAGTAAATCATAAGTAGTAATCCTTAGACCTGAGATACTAGTGTTTTGAATCTAGTGCATTTCTGTGGAATAATCTAACGCTAAACGGAACTGGTAGCTATAAGGATTATTTTCAGAAGTGTTGCAAAATTCATAGGTTTTGCGTGTAGTCAATATGGAATTTATTTCCTCCAATTTCATATTGGAGTTTTAATACTGCTGGGCCCCTCGTGGGATTAGTAAGATGTTTGTATGGCCGCACCCAAATTTGTTTTGGTAATCTTGGTTAATTTGTAAACGAGAAACAAAATGGTTAATGAAAGGAATGACTAAGATCCATATCCTTATTAACATCGTATTAGAAATAAAAGGATAAAAATAATGATGACTCATTAAAAGTTTTATCCAGGAGATCTTACTCGGTTTGTACTCGAGACATTGCTAGTGTAACTAGACGCTAGTCAAATGTGATCACACTATATAAATTTGTCCAAGTGGGAGCTGAAAGTTTATGGACATAAATTTAGTAGTCATGTGTTAGGATCGAACTCGAGATCACGAGACTGCACACAATACGTAAAGAGTTAATTATTTAATAAATGTATTTATTATATTAATTAAAAATTAAATCAAGCTATACAATATAACAAACGTTAGTTATTAAAATTTAACTATAAACGATCGTTATACAACAAAAAAGAAGAAGGAAAAAATTAACGAAACACCCCCTAGGGTGAGACGCATAGTCGGTCAAAACAAGGGGGGGGGGGGGGGGGGTAAAGGGTATTTGTTAAACTTGGGCGTCATGTTTTATTGTCTATATAAACACCCTTAATCCTCATAATATTTTCATACCTTCTCTTCTTTTCTTTTGTGCCGATCGCAAGACCAAAACCAACAAAGGGTTTCGGTTGGTTTTACCTTGGTATTCGGTTTAGCTTAAATCTAGTCCTATCCCCTCTCTAGGGTTGTTGGGTAGATTTTCCACAAGCGTAGAAGCACGGTTTACACGTGCTAGACTCACGGTTAGTTCGTTGTATTACGTGTGCACAAGAACGTAATATAGTCTTACTTTATACTATATATTGGTGGTGTTCGTTATAAATCCTAATTGGTGATTTGTTCTTTATATTGTGGAATCGCATTAGCTAAAAGGTATGTAACCCTAATTCGATTAATTATAATTGTGTTATTATGATCTTGTTAAATCGCTTCCACTATATGTGTGCTTTGATCTAGTTTAGGGTTTTGTATAATTGTTATGAACTTTATAAACCTTCAGAATTTACTTAAATACCCATGTGTTCTTTCATTTTTCATTTATTCTTCAATTTATAATATATAATTAATTTATAATATCGAATGAATTAAAAAAAGGTTTATTTCGAAAACAAATAATTTCGAAAAAATTTATTTTAAATTTGAAGAAAATAAAAAAAAATTCTAAAAAGATTTAAATTTTTTAATTTCAAAAAACTTCTAAAACTTCCATTTTTTTAAATCAAATTTTCAATAATAAATTAGATTTATTTAAATTAAAATATTTTTTTTAATGTTTTTTAAAATTATTTTTTAGCAATTAAATAAATTTAAATATGTAAGAATAATTATTTTGATATATATGCAATTTGTCATGTTTCATAAGGATTTATATATGCAATTTTAAGTTTAAGTTGAATATATATTCAATTTATCATGTTTCATAAGGATATATATGCAATTTTTAGTTTAAATTGGATATATATGCAATATTAACTCTTTGCAAAGATATATATGCAATTCATATAATATTTCATAATAAAAGATAATCTCGATGTCTATGTATGTGACTCTTTAAGCACACGTACTTTCAACCGTATAAAATATTAATTATGATTTACACATATTCCACCACTAATATCCTTGAAAACCCATGATTTTCTTCGTGATATCGGTGTGTTTTTCAACATTAGGTAGCGTGGGTTTCCTCATAAATTCAAGACCAAAAACTTCCATGACAAATTCGCAAAAATTATAAAGAGCCTCCCGTGAAATTCTCTTAGCTACTTGAGATACTCATCTAGAAAACCGAGACCACGTCATAAGCCAATTGACGAATTGTAGATGTACATTTGATCAATGGTAAAATACCTACTTTATGGGCAGAATCAATGTTCTTAAGGATTTCTTCTATATCGTATTCATGGGGGACATAAACTCATACTCGTCCATTTCGATTATAACTTTGAACGTATTTCAGAGAGTTTATAAAAATTGGAGATGCTAATTTTACAAAGTTTAGATGGTATTTATTAGAGAAATAGGATATGGTAGAAAAAAGTTTTTCTAATAAATTAGGTAACGGTTATTATATTTGAATTGTATATCACACGGCATGACTCACACTAGATGATTCACCATCGTTTCACCACCAACTCACATGCGAGTTAAGTGGTAGGAATAAAACTCAAGCATGAGTTATGGCAACTCATGAATGAGTATTCTCCCTCTCTGCTCAGCCAGAATCATGTTTTGTATTGCTAGAGGTAAAAACATGAGTTAGAATTTATTTTTTACTACCTGAGTACCTGCGTACAACCGAGGAATTTCCCTAACAATATATAATTAACGTTATACTAATTAACCTGGTGATCGAACTGATAACCCGTTGACCCGGCGAGGTTAACCCGGTTGTCGAACCCGTAACCTAATTCTCGACACAGGATCCGATGATTTTCAACTATGTGTTTAAACTTTCTTATAATTTGAGATATAAATTTTTTATAATTGTCATCAATAACGATTTTTCAATAATTGTTTATCTGATACTTTCAATTTTAATTTTCAACATTTATGAAATAAATACTTTTCCAACACTTCACTTTTTAAGATATAAAACTAGCTATATTTTTTTGGAACAGTAAATTTTATTAAAAAAGAACTAGCAAGAAGCTAGAATTACATAGAAATTAGATTAGGATTCTTAAGCCAATCGATCCAGCTGAACGATGCTTTACATCTATATTTACCCCACAAAAAAGTCCAAGACCTAATATTATCAAATAACATCTCCTTGGAGGGACGAGTCTTGTCAAATAAAAGCTTGTTGCGGTATCCCCAAATCTCCCACCAGACGGTATACATAACGCCTTCGAACAGAACCTTAAGATTAGCCGATAAACGAATTGATTGAGACCACTGCCACCATTCTTCAAAAGTAGAACATCCCGAATAAGACAAATCCCACCATCTAGCAATGTTACGGTACACTTCGTTAACCAAGTTACACCCAAAAACCAAGTGACTCACCGATTCCACTCCATGATCACATATAGGACAGCTCAAAGAATCAATCTCCAAGCCCCGTTTAGATAAGTTAAGCCTAGACGGAAGCGCATCCAACTTAACTTTCCACGCGAGAATATTAATCTTAATCAGAACACACTTCAACCATCTTGTCTTAGGAGCGATGCGTGAAGTGCGAATATCGTCAATCTTGATACGCATGGAAACCACCGAATAAGTCCTGTCTTTACCAAGAGACAAAATAAATCTATCCGCTTGTGGGGTTAGAGACACCCTGCTCGTTATACTTAAAATGTCGTCATACTGAGCCTCTTCTAAACCACCTCTAATTCCTCGATGGAAGGAGTTATCAAACCTGTCAGACAAAACTTTCGATCGAATAGATATATCTTTATTACATTCTAGAGCAAAGAGACGATGAAACTTATCTTTCAAGATTCCGGTATCGCACCACCTATCCTTCCAAAACCTCGTGTTACGACTGTACCCCACCTTATACTTAAGGAATTCAAAAAAATACACTCCCTGCTCTTTCAGTCTGTTGTGCTCCTTAATGATGACTTGCTAACAAGACTTGCGCCCAACATTACTGTGCGAAGCGAGATGCCCGTCTTAACCATGAATAGCAGAAATCACTCTAACCAATAACAAATCTCGATGAAAGACAAACCTCCACACCCATTTCAGCATGAGCGTACGATTCAAAGCAAACAAGCTCGCATCACCTAACCCACCTTTCTCCTTCGCTGTTAAAACCGAACTCCACTTAACCCAAGCAGATTTTTTACAATCTAACTCATGCCCATGAAAAAACTCCATTCTTATGGATTCCAGCATATGTAGCACCTTACAAGGCGCTTTATAAATGGACAAGTAAAAAATAGGAATAAACCCAAGAACCGATTTAATTAATGTGAATCTTCCCCCAATAGAAATAAATCTCATCTTCCATTTAGATAACCGGCTTCTAACCTTCTCTATCACATCATGCCAAGCATCAATACGGTGCATATGACCTCCCACTAGAGTACCTAAGTATCTAAAAGGGATGTTAAGAATTTTACAGCCAAGTTTGTTAGCCGCTTGCTCAACCTTAGACGCTTACACTTTAACCCCTATAATTTTACTCTTACTCATATTAATCTTAAGACCCGAAGCACGATGAAAACAGTCTAAAACATGTATAAGAGTATCAATGTTTTCATCATTCCATTTGCCGATGACAATAGCCTCATCCGCAAAGAATAAATGAGATATAGTGACCTCCTTATTAAGAATAATACCCGTAAACAAACCTGCTTCCACAACTCTTTGAAATGAAATATGCAATGTTTCTATGACAAGGATCAATAAGAATAGAGATAAGGAATCACCTTGTTTAAGGCCTTTGCAGAACTGGAACTCACTAGTAGGACTATCGTTAACGAGAACAGATCCTTTCGATGAACTAAGACAGCTTCGAATCCATGTCCCCCATTTACAACCGAACCCAAATTTATCTAAGACATGATCTAGAAAATCCCACCTCACTAAGTCATAAGCTTTTTCGAAATCCACCTTAAACACAAGAGCACTTTTCTTTTTAGACGAACACCATTTCATAATCTCATCAAGCATAAACGGCCCGTCCATGATCTGTCTATCTAAAATAAAAGCTGATTGAAATTCATGAACAAGCTTACTCATAACAGGAGTAAGCCGATTGGCAAGGACTTTAGTAATAATCTTATATAAAATGCCAATTAAACTGATGTGTCTAAAATCATTAACCTTATTCGCGTTAGGGATCTTAGGAATTAATGTTATAAAGAGGAATTACAACCTGAAGGAAACTCTCCCTACTCAAAGAGCGAACTAACAGCTTTATAAACGCCTGTCTCAATAAGATTCCAAAACCACCGATAGAAACCGAATGTGAATCCGTCAGGCGCTGGAGATTTTTCCATACCACAATCCTAAACCGCCCTTTTAATCTCTTCTCAAGAAACGTCACTATCAAGCTCCATCCACTGCTCTATACCCAACCGAATAGGAAACTCAATGTCTAGATTAAGATAATGTCCTTCCGGCGCAGAAAATCTATTACGAAAATGAGACAAAAACTCCTCTTTAACCATCTCTGGTTTATCAATCCACTACCAATTTTTCATAATCCCCTTAATGCTCATAAGATTACGTCTTTTTTTGAGGATACCATGAAAATAACAGGAATTCTCATCGCCTTCTACCGACCATTTAAGCTTAGCTTTCTGTAAGACTTCAGTAGCATTAATCTTTTTAAAACTACACATATCATTAATGACCTCCATATGCTTAGTCACCAAGTCGTCCGTTCCATTACCCTTTTTGATCTCCAAGTCAATATCCCGAAGATTATCCTAAAGAATTTGAAAATTAGCTCTAGATCTACTAACTCATGCGAATTCCAATCTCTAATTCTCCTTTTTAGAAACTCCAGCTTGGACATCAAATTACGCATATGATTACTTTGGTCGCCTAGATCTTCTCGCCATACACCTTCCACAAATTGACAAAACCCGTCCATGTCAATCCAATGATGATAGAATCGAAACGGACATGGGCCATAATCCACCTTAGAATCCTGGAGAAAAATGGGACAATGATCAGAAAGAAATAGGTCTAACGTAACAGCACTAATAGAAGGATAATGATTGCCATAGATTCTTCGAAATCAGAAAACGATCTAATTAACTCATCTTACTAGTAGATCTATGACACCACGTGAATTTATTGACTCCTAAATTCAAGACCCGCATTATGAATGAAGGAGTTGGAAAAATCCGCGTCCCTATCATGAAAAACTGAGTTGAATCTTTCAGAAGAAAACCAAACCTCATTAAAATCTCCCATCATAATTACTTCCCCTTTCCACCTGTTAACCACTGTGCACAAATGGACCCATAACATACGTTTCTCCCGGTTATCATGAGGAGCATAAACTACTATCATTAACAAGTTAGTATTAGACTCATGCCACACTCCGCTAACCACGACATAATAATCCGATGTAGTTGAATCAACTTTACGAAAATAATTAGAGTCCCATGCACAAAGAATACCACCCGAGTTCCTAACAGAATTTCTATGAACAAATTCAAATGCAAAGTTACCCCAAGTAGACTTAACTGTAAACTCATCCATCTTATCCATCTTAGTTTCCTATAAAGCAAGCAAATTAACACTACGTCTAACACATAATTCTTGCACCCAGTCTCTCTTGGTCTTCTGGGCAAGACCTTGAATATTCAAAGATAGAAAATTCATTGGGAAACGGACTCAGCTCCTTTGGACCTGATGAGACTGCTTTTATACATAGTCTCATCGTCCAAAACGGGCTTAAAATGGTAAAAATATCATAAAATGTGCCAAATATATGCTTGTGTTTGTTCAATACGGATATTGAGAAAATGGCAAAAGATCACAAGAAACAAGCAAAAACGAACACGGGAAACGAAGCCGCACAATGAACCGGGCCCTAGAGTTGATTTTCCAAGAAATATCCTTGAAGAATTGAAGATTGCACAAGAAGGGTCCTTCATTATTGAAGAATTGACACTTTAAACCCTTTTATATTCATAATTACAAGTTTGGTCCCTAAAGTTTGTCAAATTTACAAAAGGACCCTCAACTTTGAATAATTGGCAAGAATGGTCCCTCATATTTGATGACTTGTCACATTTAGTCCTCCATGAAGACAAAGAACAAGTGAAGACCTTGAAGATTAAAGACATGTCAAGATTGGTCCTTCAAATATCATCAATGGGAAAACAAGTCCTTGATTACACTTTGCAAAACCTTTTGTGGCCAAAGTCTAAAAAATGAAACTAGTTTACAAAGGGAATTCTGATTTATCAGGTTTTAACAACAAATGAAAGAAGAATGGAAGACAAGGGGTAATTTTTGTCAAACATCCCAAGTTACCTAGACCAGTGTCATGCTGACACGTGCCCCACTACACACTCTCATCCAATCACAAGCCACCAAAACTCCACATCACTATCCACTCACCACCGTTTATTAACTAACTAATTAATTAGTTAATAAAAACGCGGTTAACACCTTTTCAAAACTTAAACTCGATCAAAAAACAACTATTTACCTCAAGAAAAAATTTGGACTTTTGCTAATTACTTAAAATTAACCCTTAATATCCTCCAGAATTAAGATTAAGGGACTACTAATCACAACCAAACTCTTAAATCCCATGCCACCTCACATGAGACACCCCTACATACATACTTTTGAGAAGATGCCAAAATCTGCCAGGGAATCAACAAACCATAAAGCAGCTTTGTTTCTAAGCTTCCTTGGAGCCCCTTGGATCAAATTACAACCACCTACATCCTCACAAGACGCCAAGAAAACATCACATGAGCTCAAGTATTCAAAATTCAAACGGGCAATTCTGGAACTTCACCAACTAGTGTTTATGTTTTTTATTCAGCATTTTAGGTTCTTTGTAGCCTATATAAGGCCTTAGCATTACAACATTTACTTTTGTTCTTGGATTCCTAGGTCAAAAATCTATAAAGCCTTATTTTCTAAGTGAATGAAAAAAGTGTGTGATTTTGTGACGAATTCCAAGTTCCAATCTTTATATCTTATTGTTATTGTTAAATGTTTATGATTTTGAAGTTTCAAAGTTTGGTTTTATGGATTGTGCAAGTGTTTGCAAAAGTTTTCAAAAATCTGATTATTTTTCTAAGTCTTAGTTCAAACACTTGAACTCTTGGATTATAAGTGATCATAACACCCTGATAAGGAGATTATCAAGGTGTAGTGAGCTTGTGGTTTAGGAGGATTCAAGGAGTAGGGAACAAGCTTGAATCAAATCAGTTTCATTTTTCATATTCTTTTTATATAATATGTTGATTTCTAACCTTGTTATTCTTAACAGCTTGTTAGAAGTTTGTGCCTTTGTTAAGCTAGGCACATAAGCTCTAAAATTCGTGAGTGTGGATGTACATTCATGAGGTTTGAGCCTTTCTTTCCCAAAATCTGTTACAAAAGTGATTTTAAGTGGTTTGTGTTCTACTGTTGTATGGTATGTTTTTATGGTTTGAATCTTGTTCTTACTTGATAAGGATGTTGGTATGATGCATGTTTAGGCTTGGTATAACTTGTTAAACTCTTTTGCTTTAATAAATCTTGGATTAAAAAGTAAAAGGGGTGTTTGGGATTACTGCTTGTTATAAGTTTATGCTTTGTATGTTAGTTTGAGTAGGTGCTTAGTGTTTGTTTGAGTTTGTATCTGATATACAAGTGTTTGAGTTTTGATATTTGCAAGTTTTGCTCATTGAAACACCAAATCTAATATTGAGCTATATCTTGCTTGTTTTTGCCTAATTTGACTTGAAATCTTAGGAACACCTAGAGTGTATGCATGTTTAGGGTTGAAAAGGATAAAAACATAGTTCGTGTAATCTGATTAATAGATTTGGGGGTTTGAAACTGGATTTGTGGTCAAGTATTTCAGCAAGGTCAACTTGTGTTCATCATTTGTTCATCAGTGAGTGACATAAGCTGTAATCTTGGTCTAATCTTTGAATCAGTGGTTGATATGAGTTGATTTGTGTTCACTTGAATTTATTTGAGCTGTTGTATGCTTTTGGGGCAATTTGGTTGGCTTATTCTTGCTAAATCTGCTTATTACATCAAATCTGCTTATTTTCATGCCTGTGCTAGATCTGGTAACTGTTTGATTAAACTATACAAACTGGCTTGGTGAAATTGTGTTTTCTTTGTTGATTGTAACTCCTTATAACCCACTGGTTATAAGGGTGCCTTGATTGTCCATTAATTCCAAGAAAAACTCACTAAAATCAACAGTCAAGAAAGTCAAACAGTGGAATCCTTTCCCACTACTACTAGCCACTTCTTGTGTTATTTATCATTCAGCTTATCAATAAGCTATAATAGCTTATTCAGACCTGCAACAACTTTGTTTTTGTAATCAATCTTCCTTATTTGACCCATTTGACTATACTGGAGCATTTGAGACTTTGACTTTTAGGTTTAACTAGAAAACCAACTTAGTTGACTTTTTCATAAGTGCTTATTTGCTTTTTCCAGCTTATTATGTGTGCTTTTTCGAAATCTTTTTGATTATTAAGCTTAGTTAAGTGATTTAAAACATTTTGCAAAAAGAATCAACTCTTGAAACAGCCTAGAACTCGAAAACGACTATTTTGTCGTTTTGTGTAGAGAGCTTTTACTTATTTCAGGCTTATTTCTTGGGCTTATTCAAAATTTCTTTTTACAAACAACTTTATAAGGTCAAAAGAAGGTTGTGTGTCAAGTTCAGCTTATGGCATTAGTTTATGGCTTAATGGGCCAAAAAGCCCATTAAGAATAAGTTGCTGACTTATTAAGCTGTGATAAGCACATTTTCAGCTTTTGGGCCTTTAGAGTTTTGTGTTTAAAATCAAATTTTAAGCTAGAATGGAACTTTTCAGCTTATTTGGATAACTTTTTTCTTATTGGGCCAAAAAGCCCATTAAGCTTGGATTGTTTTCACTTTTAGCCCATTTGGAGGCCCATTAGGGGTATTTTTGTAAATTCAAGTTCATTTTCTGTTTATTTAAGTTAAAATAAGCAAGTTTGCAAGTTTTTAGAATTTTTTATAAATTTTGAATTTTTAATATTATTTTATTATTAAAAACTGTTTTAAAGATTTTTGCAACTTTTTCATTTTTCATAGGTTAAATACATTAAGTTAGGATTTTTAAAACTTTTAGATTAATTTTCTTGTCATTTAATTTATTTTTTAGAATTATTTTAATATTTTAATTGTTTTAATTATTTTAAATATTTTTAATTAATTTTAAATTTTTCAAAAATAGTTTTTAGCTTAATTAAGTTATTTTAGAGGTTTACAAATCGAAAATCTCATTTTGGGCTTTTTGTTAATTAATTTGATTTTTTTGGGCTTTAATTAGCATTAAAAAATTATTATTTAATTAAATAAAAGGTTTTAGTGATTTTTGATTTTTTGTAAACTCTAATTACATTTTTTAGGATTTTATTTTCTCTCCCCTATGGGGCGATTTCCGGCGCCGCCACCACCATTATTTTCCGGCCAAACCGATTCAAACTAACGCATCTACCTGTTAACGTATAGTCTGATCTTGGTGATGTCTTTGGTCTCCCTTTTCGGGTTCTATTGATATTATTTAGATTTGCTATTATTAACAATGGTATGCAATAGTTTTAATTGGGTTGTGTTCTTTTTGTGGTGGTGGCATCGATCTATCTTTATTATATAATAAAGAAATCGTTCTATGGTTTTTATAGTATTGAATCATTAACCCTACTTTTTTAGGGTTTCATTTTTCAGGATTTGATGCGAAGGTTGGTGGTCTGTGATGGATCCGGAGGGGTAATGCTTATATTTACTTGGATCTTCTTTGCTATTGGGGTGGCCTGTGATGTTCATTCACTTGGTCGGTCCTTTGGTTCCTTGACGCTGCAGGATTACGATGAAACCCTAATTTGGTTAGGGTTTTTTTTCAGCGTAAGGGTCCTGGGTTTTCAGCACGTTGTCATGGGTTACATTGATCATTATAAAGGCTTATTATGAGGTAACATGATCCTACCTGTTGGTGGCAACGGGTTTATCTCGTTTAAGATCAATTCTAAACCCTATTTTGGGTTTCGATGTATGACGACGGGGACCTTCGGTCCTGATGATTACTCAGTTATGGGTTGGTGTGTGGGTGGCTGGTCAATGATGGCGTTCGTTGTTGGTGGATGTCAGATTGGTGATGATTGTGGAGGTCAGGGTTGGGGAGAGGGGAATTTGTGATGCTTTATCGTAGGCTAGGGTTTGTGGCTGACGATCAAACCCGAGTCTGGTTAGGGTTTCGGTTCGATATCATGATGTTGGATCCGGTGTAGATCATCATCATGTTATGGTTGTTTGATACGTGATAACCTGGTGCGTTTCAAGGGTTTTGCGTATTCATGTCATTTCTTTTGCACGTTATTGGTTTGCATCTATACAAATACAGGTCTGGAGTGCGTGCATCGTTTACTGGTATGTGGTGTGGATCTGCGTGGTGGGTCTTCATGAATATTGTAGGGTTTCTGCTGTCATCTACATAAGTCTGATGTGCCGGATACTACTACGTGGTTGTATAAGTTAGGAACACATTATGGTTTGTTTATCTATTCTTGTTTCTCAACTTATTTGGTAGTTCTAAGAGTGGTTTGTCACCCTTAGATAGGATTCGAGTTGTTGCACGTGTTGAGTGCATGGTTGTAGCCCATGTAACGGGCCGTGATGTTAGGACTTCACCTACATCCGTTGTACTTCAACGTTTTTTGGTGTAATATATCTTTTACCGGGGACAGTCCCCTTTACCCAAAAAAAAAAATTACATTTTTTAGGATTTATTGAAATTTTCTAGGAATTTTTAGGGTAATTTTTAAATTTTGTCACGTTTTACGATTTTACGTTTACGACTTTCGTCATAGTGTAATTTTAATTATAATCGTCTTTTCTCTTTTCTTTCCTAATAATCATAATCACAAACATTTAATCATCTCTTAATACAACACACTAGCCTCCTTGAGAACGAACTCACAACAAGGGTCATTTGTGCACGGTTTTCCTAAATCGTCGTACTTATCCCCTCATTTACGCTTTGTTTTTCTAAACAAGGTTGTATACTACTAATAACTGGATTTTACTCAGTTAAAAATTTGTTCGTCCGATGTTTTCGAATTGAGAAAGGGAAAAATGTGCGACTAAGTATTCTTTTGATGGAAACAAAGAATATTTTTTGTCGTTGTAAAGTAAATGTGCAAAACTTTAAAGTAAAAGGCGGGTAATTAAATCTAAAACTAATTAAAACTTAAATGGTGCAATATTAAAACTTTTAAAATTAAATGGCTTAAAATTAAAGCGTGACGAAAAATTAAATTGACGATGTAATAAAAATGTGAACTTGAAAATTAAACTAAAAGAAAAATAGCGGGAAAAATAAATGCTTGAGACTGAAACAGAGGATAAACAAAACCTGAGTTGGACCCCGAAATACTGTCACTATCCAGAATTCACAACAAGATACTGCTTATCCGGAATAAAGCTGTCACCTTTATCCGAAATCTGAATCTGCTCCCTTATCCGGAATAAATACAACTCTCTTATCCGGAATACTACCGAAGCCTTATCCGGAATCAAGTCCTAGTCGTTATCCAGATTGTTCAGAAGTCCAGCTATACGGAATGTTATCCGGATCCTTATCCGGAATAACTTTGCTTATCCGGAATAACCTCCACTCTCTTATCCGGAATAAGTTTGGTTCCTTATCCGGAATCTTCAACTAATCAGCTTATCCGGAATAATATCGAGCCCTTATCCGGGATAATCTGTCACCTTATCCGGAATAAATGCTTATCCGGAATAAACAAAGAAACCTTATCCGGAATTCCCAAGTACTGTCACTATCCGGAATATATTCCGGATACTTATCCGGAATCTAGAACTCTTCCTTATCCGGAATAATGGGGTTTTGAAGATGTTTTCGGAATGAAGGACCGAGGCTTGTTTGGAATAAGAGGGTTTTACCAAAACCCGGATAACAGTAAGGATGAAATAAGCTAAAACTAAATTAAGCTAAAAACAATTAAGCACTTAACTAAAAACTTAACCAAATCAAACTTAAGAAAAAGCTAATCAACCAAAAATTAAAAACTTTTAAAAACACAAAATAATAAAAATATTAAAAATCAACTTTTTATAAAAATTAACTAATAAGCACTTGATTAAATTTAAGAAAAACACAATAAGCTATAAAAGCAATAAGCTAACACAATCATAAACATAAAAACATAACCATTAATCAAATAAGCATAACAATAAGCACATAAACATAAAGATTAAATCAAGACAAGAAAGGTAGAATGAGAGATTAAAATAAAAACTTGATTAAAATTAAGATTCAACAATTAAAATAAAGACAAGAATTAAAAGCTTACAAATTTAAGGTGCAAGACAAGAAATTAAAGGTGCAATTAAGAAAAGTGCAAGTAATTAAAATGGAAGACTAGTTTGTCAAAATAGCCAACAACTAAATGTGGTGAAAATGAAGGGTATTTATAGTGATTAGGGAGGTTAAGCATGTGTTGCTTCTTCCTTTCTTTCTTTCTCGTCTTTCGTCTTTTAAGTTCTTCGACTTTCTCGACTTTGTCTCAGGATTAATTAAACTCATCTTGTAATTTCTTTATAAATTAAACTTGAGTTCTTCGGCTTTTATTAAACTTCCGTCATTAGACTTTTTCTTCGATAAATCTTTAGAATAGGTCTTGGACTTCCGTTATTTTTGCACTCTTGATCTTTTGACTTCGTCTTTTGTCTTTTTCTTTGATAAAAGCCCGTGAAAGCCCGTGTTTTCTTCCCTTTTCACATTTTGGTCCTAAATCACAACAAAAACACAAACCACGCATAATTCTGAAATTTACGACATAAAATACACGTTTTGGCTTGGTTATTATTATAATTAAGTGGTAAAAGGATAAGTGTTTTCACACTTATTAAATCCCCTACACTTGACCATTGCAATGTCCTCATGCAATGCATTAGTTACAAAGCACGTTTTACATTTTTCATCATTGATAGGTGCGTAAACACCCATCCTTTTACCGGACTAAAACGAGACCAAAACACGTATTTAATATCATTTGTTTGGAATTATGCGTGGTTTTTGTGTTTATTGTGTTTTCAGAGCTAACCGGATAAATATTAAAGAAAACATGGGATTACACGGGATTTATCAAGGAAAAAGACTCAAGATAAAGTCTATTGTCCAAGGGATGCAAAAGATTTGAAGTCACTGGGCCTATTCGAAGATTTATCGAAGAAAAGGACTAAAGACGGAAGATTTTCATAAGTCGAAGAAACTCGAGTCTATTTAACGAAGAAATTAAAAGACGAGTTGGATTTAATCGACAACAAATCCCGAATCAGAATCGAAAACGTCAACTTTTCTGAAAAGACGAGAAGACAAGAAGAAGAGGAGAAAGCCCACTCACCAACCAACCACTAGGAGTATAAATAGAAACTCCCTTCACACAATTAGGGAGTTAGTTCATTTTTCTTTTTCCCAGTTTTGTTAGTTTCGTTCCATCACCAACTCCATTAGGGAGTTTGGTGATTTTCATCTTTTTCTTTCAATCTTGTAATCCTTAATCATTAACCTTGTTACTCTTCTATTAATCAATCCATTCCATCTTTCTATTCATCTTGTTCTTCATCATTTTTATTGCAAGTTTCTAGGTTTCTTATTTGATTCAAGTTTGATTTCAAAAAGTTGTTGATTTAGTGTTTTTATTGGTGGGATTTGTTTCTTATGTTATGTTAATGATTATTGGTTAGTTTGGTAAAACCTTTTTAAGTATTGGAGTTGATTTTGGATTTAAAACGTGTCCCCTGTTTATCTGCTTCTGTTTCTTTCTTCGTTCCCAGACTTTCCGAATAGACGATTTGATACCTCCCTTATTCGGAATCCTAGATATTCCGAATAGGGTTGTTCGTATTTCCTTTACTCGGAATAATTTTCCGCATAGCCAAAGTTGTCATTTCTCTTACTCGGAATATTTTGAATATTCCGAACAACATTGATTTTCCGCATAGCCTAGTTTATTTTTCCCTTATTCGGAATATCTCATATATTCCGAATAGCCCTGTTTTTCCGAATAGCATCATCTTTCCGAATAGCCCTGTTTTTCCGCATAAGCTTATTTTTCCGCATAGATATTCCGCATAGAGATCTTATTCCGCATAGATGTCAATTTTCCGAATGAAGCAAATTTTCTGCATAAGCCATCTTTCCGAATAGGGGTATTTTTCCGCGTAGACTTGTTGACTTTCCGAATGGTGTTACATTCCGCATAGGGTATTTTTCTGTAAGGGTATTTTTTCCAGTTTTGCCTTTTATTTGTTGCTTGTTTTTAGTTTACTTCATTATCATTTTATTCACTTACCTGTTTAGTAGAATAGAAAACCAAATCCACTTTTTGTCACCAAGAACAAATCATTCCACTTTTAACTGAGATCAATTCGAGAAGATTCCGAGAATCGAACTTTCACCATAACATAAAGCGTGTATCAAATGGCGCCGCTGCCGGCTCTTCTCGTTAAGATCAAAAGTTTTTTGTGAGAATTTGGATTTTGGGATCCGTTCCCCGTGAACGTTACTTTTTCATAAAAATTTTCAAAAACACAAAAAACTATAAAATTTTCAAAAATCCTAAAAAGTAAAAAAACAATAAAAACCAAAAATATTTTTGCTTTGTTTTTCTTTGTTCGTTCTTTTGCAGGTGTATGCGCACTCGATCTACGTCTTATCAAGAGCCCGAGCCTCTCGATAACTTAGACATGGCTGGTGTACAAAACAACAATAACATACCACCTCCGAACAACAATAATAACAACAACAACCCGCCTTTCAACAACATGAATAACAACAACAATGAGCACCTTCCGGATAATCGCCCAATGATTGAATTGCTGCAAGCTCATGTCGATGGCAATACGGATCCAATTGTTATACCACCAATTGCCGCCAACAATTTCGAGCTAAAGTCAGGCTTTATCCAGATGGTCTCAGCTCAACCGTTCTTGGGACGAACCATTGATGATCCACACGACCACATCAAGAGATTTCTACAACTCACTAACACGGTCAAGTTCAATGGAGTTCCACAAGAAGTGATAAGGTTACAACTTTTTCCCTTTTCTTTAGAGGGACAAGCCCGGCATTGGCTTGCTAAGGAACCGCCACAGAGTATTCTCTCGTGGACGGATTTGGAAACAAAGTTTATCAACTACTTTTTTCCACCCTCTCGTACTACCGCTTTGCGGAATGAGATTATAAACTTTGAACAAAAGTACGATGAGTCATTCAGTGAATCTTGGGATCGTTTCAAAGATCTTTTAAGAAAATGCCCACAACATGGTTTTACCAAAGTACATCAAATTAATACTTTTTACAATGGTTTAAGCATGAGTGACCAAGATTCACTGAATAGTGCCTCGGGGGGTAATTTATTGGCTAAGACTTCCAATGCTGCTTGGGATATCATTGAGAACAAATCTCGTGTGCAAACCAAGAGTGTTAGGACCAATGTTGCTAGTGCTAGCACTAATGACAGCGACAATCGACTTGACAAAATCACCACACTTCTTGAATCGCTTGTCACCCACACCGTCAGCAACAACAACAGCAACAACGCCAAAAACGCTCAAGTGAACGCTGTCAGCCAACCTTGTGAGATATGCGGTGGTCCTCACTCTTACACATCTTGTACCGCCACCCAAGACTACCCTGCTGAGAATGTGAATGCGGCATATGGCACCTATCCTCAACCTGCTTATCAAGCAAAACCCAAGGTGACCGTAACTTGCTTAGCTACCGCAGCAACAACTATCTTTCACCACCTGCATACAATGCTCCTACCAACCCAAACCAACAACAAAACCTTAACCGTCCTCCTCAACAACAACAACAACCTCGACAACCATACATCCCACCTCACAAGCAACAACAACCGCCTCAACGTAACAATCAAGTCTACCAACAACCAGCTTACCAACCACCTGCATACAATGCTCCTCCCAACCAAACCACCACGGCTTTACACCAAGAGGTTGCAACCTACATGAGGACCAATGATGTGATTGTGGGAAATCTCCAAGAGGAAGTGCGCAATTTGAAGGCAGATTTGGTAAAGCAAGGAAATGATTTGAGAGCCGATATGAGACATACGTTGGATAGCCAAACTAATGATTTGAGGAACATGATGGCTAGTTTCTTCCAAAGTAGTCAACCCTCTTCTTCGGGTACTCTTCCGAGTAACACCGTTGCGAATCCAAGAGGGGAGATGAAAGCAATCACTACTCGAAGTGGTAAAGGTACCAAGGAACCCGAGCTTCCTATACCTCCACCGGTGGTTGTGACTAAGGAGAACGAGTCGCCTGCTTCTATTCCTCCTCCTTCCCCAATTTGTCCACCTCTTCTTTCTACCCCTCCTCCACCCGTGGTTGTGAGTGATCCTATTCCCCTAAAGCCCTCCTCTTCTTCCAATATACCTTATCCTTCAAGGTTGAGGAAAGAGAAGCAAAAGAGCAAGGATGATATTCAAGTTTCGAACTTCTTAAAAATGTTCAAGAAACTGAATTTCAATATCTCCTTCGCTGAGGCTCTCGCTCACATGCCCAAGTATGCCAAAATGTTTAAAGATCTTCTGAGCGACAAGGAAAAGCTCCTCGATCTCGCCAACACCCAACTTAATGAGAACTGCTCTGCAGTGCTCTTAAGGAAATTGCCAATCAAACTTGGTGATCCGGGTCGTTTTCTTATCCCTTGCAATTTCCCGGGAGTAGAGAATTGCATGGCCCTAGCCGATCTAGGTGCCAGTATTAATCTCATGCCTCTAAGTGTTTGGAAGCAATTATCTCTCCCAGAGCTAGTCCCCACCAAAATGACTTTGGAATTAGCTAACCGTACGGTTGCTTATCCAGTGGGGATAGCCGAAGACGTCATTGTAGGAGTCGACAAATTCACCTTCCCTGCCGATTTTGTTGTCGTCGACTACGAGATGGACCCCCGTGTGCCACTCATTGTTGGTCGTCCATTCTTGAGGACCGGTCGCACTCTCATTGATGTTGAAGCCGGTGAGCTTATCATGAGAGTGGGTGACGATAAAGTAGTCTTCAACATGGGAAAGTTATCTAAACAGCCTTCTTCTTACGAGAATGTTAATTGTATTGACGTTCTTGATGAGGCTTGTGAAGAACACTTCAAGGATGCTTGTAAAAACATTCCTACCTCTCTTCCCAATGTTGAGACCGTTTCCTCTATCGACTCATCACTATCTCTATTTGGAGAAAGTGATTTCCTTTGGAAAGATTTGGAAGCCACCTTGGGAGATGTGAAGCAAAACAATGACGATTCTACTGCCACTTGGGATGAAGACCTTAGTTTCATTGCAAACCTCCTCAAAGAAGACAATCCTTCTCCTCCATCTCCCACTATCATTGCTATCGATACTCCGACTTCGAATACGCCTCCCGTCGACAATCCTCCGGATTTGGAACTTAAGGAGTTGCCACCCCATCTTGAGTATGTATTCCTCGAAGAAGAGAAGAAGTCACCAGTCATCATTGCTAAGGATTTGAAGGATGCAGAGAAAGCCCGACTTGTCGCTGTGTTGAAGGATCATAAGAAGGCTATCGCTTGGAAGATTTCCGATATTCGTGGAATTGATCCTCACTTCTGCACACACAAAATTCTCATGGAGGACGACTTTAAGCCCACAATTCAAAGCCAACGAAGGGTGAATCCAAAAATCCATGAAGTCATCAAAACAGAGGTTCTCAAACTTCTTGATGCGGGTATGATATACCCTATTTCGGATTCCCCGTGGGTTAGTCCAATCCACTGTGTGCCCAAGAAGGGCGGAATAACCGTTGTTCCCAATGAACACAACGAGTTGATTCCCACTCGTCTCGTTACTGGGTGGAGAGTTTGTATAGACTACCGCAAACTCAATGATGCCACGAGAAAGGATCATTTCCCTCTACCTTTCATGGACCAAATGCTTGAATGCTTAGCAGGAAATGAATATTACTGCTTTCTTGATGGTTTCTCGGGTTATTTTCGAATACCCATCGATCCCCAAGATCAAGAGAAGACTACATTCACTTGTCCCTATGGCACCTTCGCTTACAAAAGAATGCCTTTTGGCTTATGTAATGCGCCAGGGACTTTCCAAAGGTGTATGTTAGCTATCTTCCATGACATGGTTGAACAAACCATGGAAGTCTTCATGGATGATTTCTCGGTCTTCGGGGATTCATTCTCTTCTTGCCTTGCCAATTTGGAACGTATGCTCAAGCGGTGCGAAGACACTCGCCTAGTTCTGAATTGGGAAAAATGCCATTTTATGGTAAAAGAAGGCGTCGTGCTTGGACATAAGATTTCGAAAGTCGGTCTTGAAGTAGACCGTGCTAAAGTCGATGTTATCGCTAAGTTGCCTCCACCTTCAACCGTGAAGGGTGTGAGAAGTTTTCTGGGTCATGCGGGCTTCTATCGTCGATTCATTAAAGATTTTTCCCAAATCGCTCGCCCGATGACCCACCTCTTGGAAAAAGATACTCCTTTTATCTTTTCCAAAGAGTGCCTTGAAGCCTTCAACTCGCTTAAGGATAAGCTTACTAAGGCACCCGTCTTAGTTACCCCTAATTGGGAGCTGCCTTTTGAGTTGATGTGCGATGCTAGTGATTTTGCTATTGGAGCGGTTCTTGGACAAAGAGTGAACAAACACTTCCAACCGATCCATTACGCTAGCAAGACAATGACGGGGGCACAATTGCATTATACGACAACCGAAAAAGAGCTTTTAGCAGTTGTCTATGCTTTTGAAAAATTCCGCCCCTATCTTGTCCTTTCCACCACCATTGTGTATACCGATCATTCCGCGTTGAAGTACTTATTGACAAAGCAAGATTCCAAACCAAGACTTCTTCGCTGGGTTTTGCTGCTCCAGGAATTTAAAATCGAAATTCGCGATAAAAAAGGAGCAGAAAACTTAGCTGCGGACCATCTTAGTAGACTTGAGGATCCTTACCAAGGGGATCATCCGACCAAAGAAATCAATGATTCTTTTCCCTTGGAGACCTTAATGTCTATAAACTCGAAGCCGAATGAAACCCCGTGGTTTGCGGACTTTGCAAACTACTTGGCGGGTGGAATTCTCAAGGAAGGGTTGACGTCTCAACAAAAGAAGAAGTTTTTCACCGACATTAAGACTTACTTTTGGGACGACCCTTACCTATTCAAATAATGTGCCGACCTGATTATCCGTCGATGTGTTGATGGACCGGCAGCGTCTGAAATCCTTGATGCTTGCCACAAAGGACCCACCGATGGTCACTTTGGTCCCAACTACACCGCTAAGAAAGTGTTTGATTCGGGATTTTATTGGCCATCCATATATCGTGATGCTCACGATATGGTTAAAAAATGTGATGTTTGCCAAAAGCAAGGCAAAATCACACATGAAGACGAGATGCCTCAGAATTTCATACAGGAATGTGAAATTTTTGATGTTTGGGGTATCGACTTTATGGGGCCATTCCCTTCATCTAAAGGAAACAAATACATCCTTGTAGCCGTTGACTACGTTTCTAAGTGGGTTGAAGCCAAAGCTTTGCCTACTAATGATGCAAGGGTGGTTTGTAACTTTTTGAAAGCTCTTTTCGCTAGGTTCGGTGTGCCTCGCGCCATTATTAGTGATCGTGGGACTCATTTCTGCAATGATCAATTTGCTCGAGTCATGGCTAAGTACGGTGTAAATCATCGTCTTTCCACAGCCTACCACCCATAAACTAATGGCCAGGCTGAAATATCCAACCGAGGACTTAAGCGAATTCTTGAAAGGACTGTGGGAGAGCATCGTGCCTCATGGGCTGATAAACTTGATGATGCTTTGTGGGCTTTCCGTACTGCTTATAAGACCCCGATCGGCTGTACGCCTTATCGTCTTGTGTACGGGAAAGCGTGCCACCTCCCCATTGAGTTGGAGCACAAGGCTTATTGGGCCTTGAAGTGGGCTAATTTTGATATAAACAAAGCCGGTGACCTACGAAAGATCCAACTCAATGAGCTCAATGAACTTCGGAATGAGGCTTATGAAAATTCTTTGATCTATAAGGAAATAACTAAGCTCGTTCACGACTCCAAGATCAAAAACCGAGAGTTCCATGTTGGAGACAAAGTCTTACTTTTTAACTCTCGGTTGAAAATCTTTTCGGGCAAGCTCAAATCTCGTTGGTCCGGCCCATTCACCATTGCCCAAATTTTTCCATATGGTACTCTCGAGCTCGCTTAACCTAATGGACCTAATTTTAAGGTGAATGGCCAACGAGTGAAGTTGTACTTTGGTGAGGACACCTCTCAGGAGGTGATTCCATCCCTCACCACGTTCCCCATGAACTGAATTTGGGTCGAGTCAGGCTCGTGACTCGGTTATCAAAAACAAGCGCTCCTCGGGAGGCAGCCCGAGTATCTATCCCTTTAACCCCCTAAGTGTAGGGGAGGACCTATTTTGGTCATTTGTGTTTGTGTGGTGATGTGATTACAGGGATAACTGCAATCTTGGAAATCTTTGAAGAACCGTGCTCCCGTGTTATCCGAAATCCGGTTCTATCTCTCAACTATCGTGATTCAATTTTCTTCATACTCAAATTTGAAATTGATCACTTTAGTCGTCTCTTCCTTAACTCGAGTTAACCAACGTGCACAATGTCATAAGTGTAGGGGAGACTTTTCCCACATGCTTAAACATTGAGGAAAATGTTTATCTTAAGTGTAGGGGAGACTTCTATCGAAGTTTTAAGTGGACTTTTCCATGAAAATGCCTTCATTTAATCGGAAAATCCCATTTTTCAAATTTTTTATTAACTTTGGCCATTTAGTTGTAATTTTTAAATTTTTATCGTTGCTTTCATATGTATATATTCCGCAATAAAGTCAAAAATATTAATAAAGTGGTGAAGCTAGTTTAGAAATCTTTGACATATTAGGCCCGTTGCGTTTATTTTGACTCAACCCGAATAGACTTATCCAAGTTTATTCTAGCTAGTATCCTTAACCATGTAGACCTTAATTGGTTTATTAGGCTAAGTGTCCACGAGTCTCATTATTTGAGATTTTAAATTGTGGAGGACGAGAAATGATAGAGTCAATTATAAGTCGGTATTCTTGCGCAAGCTCACTTGGTGTAATTATTTGCCTATTCTCCCATCACTTGCTAATAATTTATCTGCAATAAGTAAGGTCGTACGATTTGAAAAGTTACTTAGCTTCTAGCCCAAGATCGTTTAAAAGTTGCTCGGTAATGATAAGAGTTCATAACCAAGGCATAACTTATGAAGCGGGGCGCGAAGATTGGCGAGTCCGAAAAGGCCCTAACAAGGCATGAGGATTCAATTTTATTGCTGAAGATCCAAAGTGATGTGAAAAGCATTATTCCTAAAGTCTATATGAAGGATCAAGACTCACGACGAAAAGCAATCAACTCCCATAAAGATCATGGAGAAGTCTATCCGAAAAGACCCTAACAAGGTATGAGGATAAATAGATCCAAGTCCGAAAAGGAGGCGGATCGTTGTATCTCAAAATCCCAATTAAAGATTGAAGAAATAATCATGAAGTCGTGGTCAACAAAGTTGGAGTACCCCTCAAAAGTCTCCAAGTGAAGAAACTCTATTATGATGAGAAGACCATTATCTCAAGAACGTCTCTCGAAGATATGAAGTATGAAGTACATGCCAAATATCGGCCCGAGAAAGGTCTCAAATCGTGAACCAAGTTATGCCAAGATATGAACTTTTTGATATCCCGAGAAGCAGTTTTAAGAGATTTTGTCCTTTAGCTAACTATTAATCAAATCGTCCTACTTTGCTTTCAGCCTTAATAAACTATCGAAATAAGTCCAAAAATGCATCTTCATGATCATTCTAAGACAAAAATAAAATATAAGAGATACACCTAGGAATAAGGGAGTTTAAGCATTTAATTAAGCCATGTGTGTAAGTGTTTGATTTACTAACTTATAATAACAATGATCTCGTTTTTAAGCTTAGTTTGGGGAATGTGAAACTTGAGGGTGATAAATCTTCGCAACACCAAAGCCCTAATGTAAGTCCTTGATTTCTTTACAAGTTTTTTCTATCCTTTTGTTTATTTTAAAGTTTTAAGTTCTCTTAGTATTTTAGTTGTTGGTTAGTAGAATTTAAATAAGGCCAAGGTTGATTGATTATGAGAAAAATGTAAAATTGCTTTATCACTAAGCATTGCATGAGGGCATGGCAATGGTTAAGTGTAGGGGATTTGATAGGTGCGTAAACACCCATCCTTTTACCGGACTAAAACGAGACCAAAACACGTATTTAATATCATTTGTTTGGAATTATGCGTGGTTTTTGTGTTTATTGTGTTTTCAGAGCTAACCGGATAAATATTAAAGAAAACATGGGATTACACGGGATTTATCAAGGAAAAAGACTCAAGATAAAGTCTATTGTCCAAGGGATGCAAAAGATTTGAAGTCACTGGGCCTATTCGAAGATTTATCGAAGAAAAGGACTAAAGACGGAAGATTTTCATAAGTCGAAGAAACTCGAGTCTATTTAACGAAGAAAATTAAAAGACGAGTTGGATTTAATCGACAACAAATCCCGAATCAGAATCGAAAACGTCAACTTTTCTGAAAAGACGAGAAGACAAGAAGAAGAGGAGAAAGCCCACTCACCAACCAACCACTAGGAGTATAAATAGAAACTCCCTTCACACAATTAGGGAGTTAGTTCATTTTTCTTTTTCCCAGTTTTGTTAGTTTCGTTCCATCACCAACTCCATTAGGGAGTTTGGTGATTTTCATCTTTTTCTTTCAATCTTGTAATCCTTAATCATTAACCTTGTTACTCTTCTATTAATCAATCCATTCCATCTTTCTATTCATCTTGTTCTTCATCATTTTTATTGCAAGTTTCTAGGTTTCTTATTTGATTCAAGTTTGATTTCAAAAAGTTGTTGATTTAGTGTTTTTATTGGTGGGATTTGTTTCTTATGTTATGTTAATGATTATTGGTTAGTTTGGTAAAACCTTTTTAAGTATTGGAGTTGATTTTGGATTTAAAACGTGTCCCCTGTTTATCTGCTTCTGTTTCTTTCTTCGTTCCCAGACTTTCCGAATAGATGATTTGATACCTCCCTTATTCGGAATCCTAGATATTCCGAATAGGGTTGTTTGTATTTCCTTTACTCGGAATAATTTTCCGCATAGCCAAAGTTGTCATTTCTCTTACTCGGAATATTTTGAATATTCTGAACAGCATTGATTTTCCGCATAGCCTAGTTTATTTTTCCCTTATTCGGAATATCTCATATATTCCGAATAGCCCTGTTTTTCCGAATAGCATCATCTTTCCGAATAGCCCTGTTTTTCCGCATAAGCTTATTTTTCCGCATAGATATTCCGCATAGAGATCTTATTCCGCATAGATGTCAATTTTCCGAATGAAGCAAATTTTCCGCATAAGCCATCTTTCCGAATAGGGGTATTTTTCCGCGTAGACTTGTTGACTTTCCGAATGGTGTTACATTCCGCATAGGGTATTTTTCTGTAAGGGTATTTTTTCCAGTTTTGCCTTTTATTTGTTGCTTGTTTTTAGTTTACTTCATTATCATTTTATCCACTTACCTGTTTAGTAGAATAGAAAACCAAATCCACTTTTTGTCACCAAGAACAAATCATTCCACTTTTAACTGAGATCAATTCGAGAAGATTCCGAGAATCGAACTTTCACCATAACATAAAGCGTGTATCAATCATAATCATTCCACCTTATCCTTAATTAAAAAGATAGAAAATTACAAAATATTCAAAAGAAGAAAACAAGTAAAAAGATCAAAAAATTATCTTAGGGTTTTGGAAATGTCATGAATGATTATCATCCTCAAGTTTCACGTTCCCCAAACCAAGCTTAAAAACGAGATCATTGTTATTATAAGTTAGCAAACTAACACAAACTCATGTGGGCCAATTATTTACTTAGACTCCCTTATTCCTAGGTGTATCTATTATATTTTATTATTGTCTTGAATGATCACGAGGATGCGTTGTTGACTTATTTTGATAGTTATTTAGGTAGAAAATAAAGTTGGACGATTTAATAAATAGTTAGCTAAAGGACAAAATCTTTTAAAACTGCTTCTCGGGACCTCATAAAGTTCATATCTTGGAATAACTCGCTTCACGATTTGAAACCTTTCTCGGACCGATATTTGGCAGTGACTTCATACTTCAAATCTTGAGAGACGTTCATGAAATAATGGTCTTCTCTTCATAATAGGAATTTCTTCACTTGGACTGTTTGAGAGATTCTTCATATTTGGACCACGACTTCTTCATTTTTCTCCAATCTTTATTTGGGATTTTGATATACAACGATCCGCCTCCTTTTAGGATTTGGATCTATTTATCCTCATACCTTGTTAGGGCCTTTTTGGATAGACTTCTCCATGATCTTTACGGGAGTATTTGCTTTTCGTCGTGTGTCTCGATCCTTCATCTTGATTTTTGATAAATGATTCTTCACATCACTTGGGATCTTTAGCAACAAAATGTAGCCCTCATGCCTTGTTAGGGCCTTTTCGGACTCGCCAATCTTTGCATCCCGCTTCAATAAGTTATGCCTTGGCTATGAACTCTAATTAATACCGAGCAACTTTTAAACGATCTTGTGCTAGAAGCTAAGTAACTTTTCAAATCGTACAACCTTATTTATTGTAGATAAATTTATTAGCAAGCGATGGGAGAGAAAGCTCATAATTAACTCACATAAATTCATGAAAGAATACCAAACTTATAATTGACTCTATCATCTCTCGTTCTCCACATTTTAAAATCTCAAGGAATGAGACTGGTGGATGCTTAGCCAATTAAATCAAAGTTTTGAGGTTTCGAGTCATCTATAGGATCTTGCAAACTCTTAGACTTTTTCAAGTTAGAATTCGCATTTTAAAGTTCCCTTGATAAACGACTCTCTAGGATCAATTATAAGAACTTGCGAAAAGTTCTTGTTCTTAACCCATGAGAGTTAAGACTTTCGCGTTTTAAAGCTCCCTATATAAAAGCCTAGCAAAACTTGACTTAAACACGTTAAGGATACTAGCTAGAGTAAACTATATAAGTAAACTCGGGTTGAGTCAAAAGACTCACAACGTTGAAAAATTTAAAACCACTTTATTAAACTTTATTTTAAAAAAGAAAGAAAATAACTATACAAAGGAAAAACTACAAGGCCAAAATAGATCAAAAATTTTGAAAAATGTCGAAAAATCAATTTTCCGGTTAGAAAGAGGACAAATACAAGGAAAAGCCCACTTAACTTCGATAGAAGTCCCCCTACACTTAATATAAACATTGTCATCAATGTTTAATAATTTGGAAGTAACCTCCCCTACACTTAGGTCATTGTGCACTTTGTTTAAATCTTGCTAAAGAAAGGACAACTAAAGTGATTCCTATTTTAATATTGAATAATATAAAATAGAGAAGCAAAAGAGTTTAGGATAGAACCGAGAAGACGGGAACACGGGATCGCGGGTCGTCAAACGTCATCAAGAATGTATCTTTGAAAGCTCGCATCCCTGCACATGATAAGAAAGAAAACAACAAACACATACTAGGGTCTCTCCCTATACTTATTATAAAAACAAATAAAAAGGATAGATAATGCGGGTTGCCTCCCGAGAAGCGCTTATTTTTGTTAACCGAGTCGTGAGCCTGACTCGACCTTGATTAGCATAGGAAAAAGCTTGAAACACATCCACCGGGATCAAAGACGTGGTTTTCGTCCATCAAATAGCACAAGCTTAAGGCGAACAAGGCAAGCCAAAGAAGAGTAGGCAAGGTTCCTTTAAGCAAAGATGGAGCACGGTGGTAGTAAGGGTGAAGAGGTGCAAGCATATCTCCATTGTTTCCAAAAATCTTTCCTTTTATTTCATCAGATGGATACTGAGATGGCTTAAAAATTGCAATACCGGGGTCGAACACCTTTTCCTTTAGGGGAAAATAACACTCGGGCTAAGTAGACCTTGAAGAGGATCCGCTCATAAATCTCACAATCTCATCCTTAGAGGGTGGATAGAGAGGTGTCAAGACATAGGTGCCACGGATATTGGTGTCGGCCGACTTCTTCTCCTTTGAAACGGGTTTCTTCATATCCAAAGGAGGATAAAGACCATAATCATCAAAATCCAAAGAAGGAGCATCACTCTCATTTGGGAAGTAAGTGTTGAGAAAAGTAGCAAAGTCTTCCTCAAATGAGTAGTCGTCCAAAGTAGGATCAAGTGTTGTTGGTGGAGGATCTTCATCATGTGAAGAATCACTCAAAAGAGTATCAGCCTCATCAAAATCATCATAAGTGGGCATGTATGGATACTCAGAAGTAAAATCATCATAATTATCTCCATTGAAACTAGAATCGTCATCATAAGCATCATAGATCGGTGGAGAATCATAAATTGGTGGAGGATCCGAATTGAAGAGAGAATCATCCACATCATCTTGGAACAGTGGATTATCATAGCAAGAACTGAATAGAGTATTGTTGTAGACGACAAAATCATCAAGCACATTAATCATATTCGCTGATTCTCTTCCATTAGATTTGGTTGTGATCTTCCCCATTTTGAACACTTGTGCATCATTCGCGACCCTTAAGATTAACTCACCTTCGGCAACATCGACTAACGCTTTTCTGGTTCTCAAGAATGGCCGACCAAGTATTAAAGGAATACGAGGGTCCATTTCATAATCAACAACAACAAAGTCAACCGTAAAAGTGAACGTACCAACTTTAATGAACACATCTTCGGCAATACCAAGAGGGTAAGCGAGAGTACGATTTGCTAGCTCAAGAGTCATCTTTGTTGGAGTAAGATCGGGTAATGATAACTTTTTCCAAACACTTAAAGGCATCAGATTTATACTTGCCCCGAGATCGGCTAAGGCAGTAAATTCTTCGGTTTGGTGAAAAGTACATGGGAGCACAAAACGACCGGGATCTCCAAGTTTCTCCAGAAGTTCTTTAAGAAGGACGGCAGAACAATTTTCATTTAATCGAGTATTAACAAACTCGGCCATCTTCTCCTTCTTATTAAGCAATTCCTTAAACATCTTAACAAATTTAGGCATTTGTGCAAGAGCTTCAACAAGGCTAAAAGTGATGGTCATTTCCGAAACTTTCTTCAAATAGTTTGACACTTGAATGTCATCCTTGGTTTGCAGTTTGGCCTTGTCTAAGCGAGAAGGATAAGGAATATTGGGTTTATAGGTGGAAGGTGTAGGTGTAGCAGGTAAAGGTTGAGATGTTGAAGGTTTAAAGGTGGAAGGTGGGGTTGGTGAAGGGTTCTTCTTCTTGGGTACTTCAGTAAGAGGTGGAGACGGTAATGGAGAACTAATACTAGGCGTGGGAGTAGGAGGGATAAATGGTGGTGGAGGAGGTGTAGATGGAGTAACTGGGGGAGGGATAGATGGTCCTACTAAGGTTGCTCCACTGCGTGTAGTAATAGCACTCACATTCGCTCTCGGGTTGGTGACGGTGTTTGAAGGTAGAGAGCCCGAAGTAGAGGGTTGAGTGGTTGGTAAGAAACTAGCCAACATATTCTTCAAATCATTTGTTTGAGTGCTAAAAGAGTTTTGTATATCATGTCGAAGCTCGGATCTAATGTCATTACCTTGCTTAGTGATATCTCCTTTCAAATTGATAATTTGGCTTTGTAGATTCTTAATTTGCTCTCATTGGGTTCTCATTAAGGCTTAAACATCTTGATTAATGAGTGGTTGTTGAGCGGGTGGGTGATAAGGATTAGAAGCTCTAGGTGGGTTTGGGTTGCTTCTATTAAAGTTGTTGGGGTTGTGGTTTTGAGGAGAAAAACCGGGTGAAAGAAAGTTGTTAGAACGGTAACTTAGCAAGTTACGATCACCTTGAGGTCGAGCTTGATGGTTTTCCATTGAGTAGTTACCATAAGCCGCATACACGTTTTTTGGATTGTCTTGAGTAGAAGGACAATCAGTGTATGAATGAGGACCGCCGCAAGTCTCACAAGAAATTGCTACAGATTTAACTTGTTGTTGATGATTTGTAGCCAAGAGTTGCATGTTCTTGCTCATTTCGACCATTGCGCGGATCAATTCGGTGATATCAGGGTTTGAAGATGTAGAAGAAACATTGACTCTCGGGTTTGATATTGAAGATGCGGATGAATCCTAATTTTTGTGATGAGTAGTCATGTTCTCGATAAGCTCTCTACACTCCTCGGGTCTTCTTTTCATAAATGTGCCACCGACGGCTGCATTAATCGTATCACGATCACGAAAAGTTAAACCGTTGTAGAAAGTATCAATTAAGGTAACGGGGAGCATGTTGTGGTTTGGACATCGATGGATCAAAACATTATAGCGTTTCCAGGCATCAAAAAGTGATTCATCGGGTTCTTGAGTAAATCCACTAATTTGATTTCGAAGGCTCGTGACCATGGATGGTGGAAAGTAGCGCGACAAAAAGCGTTGAGTCATCTCATCCCAAGTATGAATTGAATTATTTGGAAGTCGATCAAACCATTTTTCGGCATGGCAGGATAAGGTGTGTGGAAATAGGTGAAGGCGAAGCAAATCCATAGTAACCCCGGGCCACTTCATGCTTTGAGTAACGGTAATGAATTTGTCGAGGTGTTTGTTGGCATGTTTTTTGCACTTGTTGGATCATGTGATGCTTCAACGAAAACTTCGGAGCCGTGATTTGCATCGGCGCAATCGGTCCTCCTCGTCCATTCATGGTGGGTTGACAAAGCTCCTCCATCGTCCGAAGGTCGGGTGGTGGAAGAACATTATTGTTGTTATTATTGTTGAGGTGCGGTGGGTTATTGTTGTTGTTCACACCTGCCATATCTAAATCTTCACGAGTATCGGGCTCTGAATAAGTTGAAGATCTAGTACGCATACACCTGAAAAAGCAAAAGAAAAAGATACCAAATAAATAGACAATATATATACACTATAAAAATAAAAATAAAATCGTTTTGGATTTTTGAAAATTTTTAATTTTTATGGATTTTTAACAATTTTTAATTTTTATGGATTTTTGGAAATGTTTAAGTAAGAAAAATAACGTTCACGAGTGAACGGATCCAAAAATTCAACGCGTCTCTCCCAGGAAACCGTTAATCTTTACGAAAAGAGCCGGCAGCGGTGCCATTTAATAACTGGATTTTACTCAGTTAAAAATTTGTTCGTCCGATCTTTTCGAATTGAGAAAGGGAAAAATGTGCGACTCAGTCTTCTTTTGGTGGAAACAAAGAATATTTTTGGTCGTTGTAAAGTAAATGTGCAAAACTTTAAAGTAAAAGGAGGGTAATTAAATCTAAAACTAATTAAAACTTAAATGGTGCAATATTAAAACTTTTAAAATTAAATGGCTTAAAATTAAAGCGTGACGAACAATTAAATTGACGATGTAATAAAAATGTGAACTTGAAAATTAAACTAAAAGAAAAATAGCGGGAAAAATAAATGCTTGAGACTGAAACAGAGGATAAACAAAACCTGAGTTGGACCCCGAAATACTGTCACTATCCAGAATTCACAACAAGATACTGCTTATCCGGAATAAAGCTGTCACCTTTATCCGAAATCTGAATCTGCTCCCTTATCCGGAATAAATACAACTCTCTTATCCGGAATACTACCGAAGCCTTATCCGGAATCAAGTCCTAGTCCTTATCCGGATTGTTCAGAAGTCCAGCTATACAGAATGTTATCCGGATCCTTATCCGGAATAACTTTGCTTATCCGGAATAACCTCCACTCTCTTATCCGGAATAAGTTTGGTTCCTTATCCGGAATCTTCAACTAATCAGCTTATCCGGAATAATATCGAGCCCTTATCCGGGATAATCTGTCACCTTATCCGGAATAAATGCTTATCCGGAATAAACAAAGAAACCTTATCCGGAATTCCCAAGAACTGTCACTATCCGGAATATATTCCGGATACTTATCCGGAATCTAGAACTCTTCCTTATCTAGAATAATGGGGTTTTGAAGATCTTTTCGGAATGATGGACCGAGGCTTGTTCGAAATAAGAGGGTTTTACCAAAACCCGGATAACAGTAAGGATGAAATAAGCTAAAACTAAATTAAGCTAAGAACAATTAAGCACTTAACTAAAAACTTAACCAAATCAAACTTAAGAAAAAGCTAATCAACCAAAATTTAAAAACTTTTAAAAACATAAAATAATAAAAATATTAAAAATCAACTTTTTATAAAAATTAACTAATAAGCACTTGATAAAATTTAAGAAAAACACAATAAGCTATAAAAGCAATAAGCTAACACAATCATAAACATAAAAACATAACCATTAATCAAATAAGCATAACAATAAGCACATAAACATAAAGATTAAATCAAGACAAGAAAGGTAGAATGAGAGATTAAAATAAAAACTTGATTAAAATTAAGATTCAACAATTAAAATAAAGACAAGAATTAAAAGCTTACAAATTTAAGGTGCAAGACAAGAAATTAAAGGTGGAATTAAGAAAAGTGCAAGTAATTAAAATGGAAGACTAGTTTGTCAAAATAGCAACAACTAAATGTGATGAAAATGAAGGGTATCTATAGTGATTAGGGAGGTTAAGCATGTGTTGCTTCTTCCTTTCTTTCTTTCTCGTCTTTCGTCTTTTAAGTTCTTCGACTTTCTCAACTTTGTCTCGGGATTAATTAAATTCGTCTTGTAATTTCTTCATAAATTAGACTTGAGTTCTTTGGCTTTTATTAAACTTTCGTCATTAGACTTTTTCTTCGCTAAATCTTTAGAATAGGTCTTGGACTTCCGTTGTTTTTGCACTCTTGATCTTTTGACTTCGTCTTTTGTCTTTTTCTTCGATAAAAGCCCGTGAAAGCCCGTGTTTTCTTCCCTTTTCACATTTTGGTCCTAAATCACAACAAAAACACAAACCACGCATAATTCCGATATTTACGACATAAAAATACACGTTTTGGCTTGGTTATTATTATAATTAAGTGGTAAAAGGATACGTGTTTTCACACTTATTAACTACTCCTATAATTTTTGGCGCCGCTGCCGAGGAGGCGTGTTATGTTTTGATTTTTGAGAAATTTTGTTTTTATACTAACCATAATATGTATTTGTGTGATTAGCACTCTAATCATACGTATTATCGGTTTTCGTTTTTTGTGAATATCATTTTTACTATATTGTATACGTATAACAATAAATTCACAAGTACTCTAAATGTGTGAAAACACAACCTTGATTTGGGATTTCATCACTCAATCATTGTATTCGAATCTCAAACAAAGAAAAAAGGCAAAATAGATAATTACTTTTGTGAAGTTTAATTTTGAAAAACCCAAACTATAAGGTGGGTATAAGGCGGTTGTATTTCACAACCTAAAGGAAAAAGGCTCTTAAGTTCTTAGCGCCGCCTCGTTTCCTCCGCTTTCTTGTGCGTGTTTAGAAAGGGCTAATCGAGGGTTTGCCAACCAAAGTATTATCTACGTATCTATATATTTTCTTGGTTTCAAAGACTAAACCCTCTTGAACGTTTTGGTGTTCCACCAACGTTCTAAAGTCATCGAAGGCGTTCACTTCACGTGATCGTTTTCATTCCTTGAGGCTCCTTTAATCGATAGATTTGATTTGAGGAGAGATTTATAGATTTTTGTCTACGTAATACATCACAAAAATCCAAAAAAAGTAAAAACAATCAAAACCATAAAAAAAAATTAAAAAAATTGAAAAAGTCAAAAACACCCAAAAGAATCTTCTTTGCTCATCTTCACGTTGTACGTGACGTTTATGCAAACTCGCAACCAAGCAAGACGTGCACGTAAACGTAGAAACAGAAAGGAAGGAACGCCTTCTAGTGAAGAATCTCCTATTGACGAACCTATTGTAGAACAAGAAGCAACCATGGCTAATCGTACTATGATGGAGTTTCTTCAAGCACCCACTGAGGGTTATGGAGAGGCTATTGAGATCCCCGCCATCCTTGCGGAGAATTTTGAAGTTAATACGGGTTTGTTGTCGATGATTTAAAACAACAAATTCCATGGTGATGAAAAGGACAACCCGCATAACCATATACGCCAATTCAATCATCTTACCGCCACTTGCAAGTTTAAGGATGTCTCGAACGACTCGATTAAGATGATGCTTTTTCTGTATTCCTTAACGGGGCCCGCTAAAATTTGGTTAGAGGAAGAGCCACCCAATTCTATATTGACATAGAAGAATCTCGTTTCGAATTTCGTGAACCAATTTTTTCCGCCTTCTAAGACTACACATTTGAAGAATGAGATTTCAAAGTTTTCACAAGAGTTTAATGTGAGTTTTTCGACGGCTTGGAATCGGTTTAAGGAAATGTTACATGAGTGTCCTCATCATGGTTTTTCCGAATTGCATCAAATTGACACGTTTTACAATGGATTGAACGATCATGAGCGTGATTATCTTAATGCCGCCGCGGGTGGTAATTTTATGTGTAAAACGATCGAGGAAGCATTGTTGATTATTGAGAATATGTCTAAGGTCTATAGCCCACGTAGCACATCGAGTGTTAGCAAGGCTTCGTCTTCACCTTCATTGTCACGTACCATTGATGCTTGCCAAATCGAGGCGAATTTGGAGAACAAAATCTTTGATAAGCTTAAGGGACTTTTGATTGAGTTTAAAGTTGGTCAACAATCCACTCCCGCTACGGCTAAAGCGGTTGAGGTTTCTTGTATGTATTGTGGTGGAGGTCATGATTTCTCCGAGTGCATTACTGATATGAGTGAAATTACTCATATCATTTATATCATAAAACAAGCCTAAAATGCATTAATAACATGAATATATCATTGTATATGTGTTTTTCTTGTTTCATGTGTGTAGGTACCCAAGTTCACAAAAACCGACAATATCGACACGAGTTTGAAGATTATTTCAAGAAAGCCAAAAATCAAGTCGTTATTTGAGGATTTAGTTTTATGAAAGTTAATTGGGCATGGTGGGTCCCACATTTGGTTAATGGACCCAAAAGCCCATTTGTGGAGTTAATAAGAGTAACATGGAAAAGAAGGCCCAATATCAATAATATATGATATGTGTTGGAGTAATACTTAACAAAGCCCAATAGCCCATGTTAATTTTCATGAGACGGATGAAGTATTTACTTCATGAGCCAAAAGCCCATTAGGGTTAACACAAATGTTGGACGGTTAAATATTATAAAGTGAAAACTTTATCATTATCTGGTCAAACGTTTACACCATAAACTCTCTCACCTTCGATACAACTTAGAAGAAAAACGCAACTGTATCCTCTCCCAAAATAAAACCCTAGATCAAGATATAAATTGGGGCTTTTCTATTCAGTAGCAAGTGCAACACAACGCTTCAATTAAATACCCCCTTTCTAGGGATGAAGATGATGGAGCAATCAAGCTGACGTGGCATCATATCTAATCACCAATCATCTCTGATTGGTGGAAACACCTCACAATCAATCATCTATCCACTAAAAATGAGCCACGTCAGCTTCTAAGAAGCACAACAAACACAAGGATTGCCACCTTGGCAATTCTTGTGAGGAGAGAATGATTTTCAGCCGATTGATCAAGACAGAGAAAGAGTAAGAAGAATTGGATGGCCACGATCATCTTTCTGCCTCAACAAACTCACTCAAGGGGCTTGGGGTTTACCTATAAAACCCCCAAATATAGTGTAATTTTTTATCGCATTTAACTTTCCCTGTTATAATGCAAGATTAGAGTTAGGATTAATTGTATTTCTTTTTTATAGTTTTGTAATAATTTTCAGTGATTAATAAAAGTTCTTTTGGTTTAAATTTGTTCTTGAGCTTATTACTGTTAAACTTCTTGCAATTATTCTTCTACAATCTATTTTTGATATTAAAATATAAAATATTATTTAATTAAGCTGAAAAAATAGCTTGAATTAAATAATAAAAGTGAAATTTGGGAAAAACGTTTCCCTACTGGAAAAGTTCAAATCTAAGATGCTGGTTCATCATATAATATTGGTTCGAATAGTGTGATGTTTCTGGTTCGAATGGTATGTTGGTTCGTTTGATGATTCTGGTTCAAGAATGGAGTCGAGAATGGTGTATTTGATGTTCGATAGTGATGGTTAAGATGATGGTGGTGTCGGTTTTCGTTCAAAGGTGGTTCAGCACCATCCTTCTACTTAACGGATCCCCAAATGAGGTTAAGCTATTTTACCTTTATAAGTTTAATAATATTAGTTAAATCTGTTTGTATGTTGAAGTTTGTAGTCTGGCTATTGAAAAGCTTAGTTTGAGTTTGTTACTATTTAAGCTTAGTTTGAGTTTTAGTTTAAGGTGTTATATTGTTGTAGAGAAGTTTTTAGACTGCTTAGTTTGTTTGATTTGAATCGGATATTTTTGTCTGATTTATTACTTGTTCAATCTGATAAGTTTATGATGTTGTAATTTCTAGCTGATATTCTATGCTGATTAGTTATTGTTAGTAATTGCTATGGTATGCTTTGGTTTATATGCTGGCCTTTAGTCTGTTAAGGATTAATACTGCTGATAGTTGATAGCTTATTCTTTTAGATTTACTGATATAAGATATGTGTGTTTTGTTTGGATACTCTCATATTAGTTAGATTTGCTGATTGTCTGAAATTAATGAATACTGGTTAGTGTCAAGTTACTGATATTTGTTTTGGTTATATACGTTTGAATGTTAGTTCAATATCTTAGTTACATAAAAATTGTTGTAATAGATTTGTCCAGTTGTAGCTTTAATCTGTTTTAACTGAGTAGTAATATGTGATTTTATCTGTTGATTTTAGTTTGAACTAATAGCTAATACTGTTGTATCATTGAGGTGTTTTGTTTATCTAAGTATGATTTGGTGATAGCTTTTGAATAGATTGTTTAATCTGTTTTGTTTCATATCAGTTACCCAAATAAATTTGTTTGGGTACTGATTTATTGATATGTGACTTACTTCAATGTCCAAAAATCATATAAAAAAAAGTCACTCCTGTGACCTTCTATTTTATTTTCAAAAAAATAATTCACCAAAAAGTTCCACCATGAGGCTCGAACTCGAGACCTAGGCTATCACTGTCCAACGTGCTAACCAACTGGTCTAGTCACTTGTTTTAGTTTATTTACAGATTAATTATTTAATATAACTATAGAGATTCTTGGCTGTCAGCTTTTATTTTACTTTTAATACAAAGTTCGATTTATTAAATTTAAATCATTTGTTTAAAATTAATTTTATAAAGTTTTAAGAAATAAATAAATAAACTAATAAAAATATATTTTATTACTCTTAGAAATTTAAATTGATTTTAAAATTATTTTTAAATAGATTAGTTTTAATTGATTTTGTTTTAAATAAATTTAGACTTAAATAAATTTTGGTTAATTAAAAATAATTTTCTTAAATAGATTAATTTAGGTTATAATTTTTAAATAGTTTTAAAATTGTTTTTAATTAGATTAGTCTTATATAAACTTTGTTTTAAATATAATAAACTTTAGTTTAAATATTTTTGTTAAAATCTTTTGTTTAATTAAAAATAGATAGTTAAAGTAAAATATAAATTTAATCAAGTTTAAATAATTGTCTAATAGATTTAATTTTGGGATACGATTCATGCACTTTAAGATTTAAAAATTTGTAGGATTAATATTAGATAAAAACAAAAAACCAATTCAAATCATATGTCCAAATTAAATCGAATGTCTCAAATTCATAAGGTCCTTGTGTACAACGAACCGGGATCGCTCACGTGTTTAATTGAATTCGTCTTTAGCTTATTTATGGATTATTACCTTTTCCTAAAGGTAATTTCCTAAATTCGCTCTATAACGTATCAAATTAAAATACATCGACATTCCTCATCACATCAAAAATTTTGGCGTCGCTGCCGAGGATCTTTTGTACGATTCGTTCGTGGAGATTTGTTGATCGTTGATTTGAAGACCCTTTCCGTCTTCGGAAAGTTTTATTATTTTTCTATTATTATTATATATCGTTTTTCGTTTTTTTTTGTAATTACTATATTGTATTACGTAGAACAATAAATTTACCTACTTCCAAATAAGACCTTAGTTGGGATTTCATCACCTAGCTATTGTATTCGAATTCAAAACGAAAAAAAGGCAAAATAGATAAATACTAATATAAAGTTTGAACTCGATTTATACAAACTATAAGGTGGGTATAAGGCGACGTGCTATAAAATGCCGTCTAAGGAAAAAGGTTTTCAAGTGCTTTGTGCAACCTCGTTTCCCCGCTTGCTTGTGCGTATATTGAGAGGGACGACCGATTATTGGTTTTCCGACTCAAGTATTATTAGATCTTATTTTTTGTAGTTTACTTATTGAACCTCGAGACGTTTAGGTTTTCACCTACGTTTCAAAGTCGACCGAGGGTTGATTATTCCCATATTAATTATCCTTATTCCTTGTTTTTTATCAATCTTTTTGATTGAGCAATACCAAATAAAATACCAAAAATAATCTTCTTCTTATATAATTTCTTTTCTTCAACCCTCTAAATTCTCGTCACGTTGGTTTATGCATTTACGATCTACTCGACTTTTGATTAATTACGATAGGCTTGAAAACATTCCTCGTAGAAATAGAAATCGTAAACAACGAATGGTGGAACCCGAGCTTCCACCTATTGTTGTAGAGATGGCCGATAACCGAACAATGGAGGAATTGCTTCGTGCACCCAATGAAGGGTATGGGGAAGCAATCGTTGTGCCGACTATTTTGACGGATCATTATGAGATTAAGACGGGTCTTTTATCACTCATTTGTGCCGACCAATTTCGTGGCAATGAGAACGATAACCCGCACTCTCACATTCGGAATTTTCTTCGTATTACCTCGACACTCAAGTTTAGAGATGTGCCGAATGACGCGATTAAGCTCATGCTTTTTCCGTACTCGCTCGAGGGGAACGCTAAGCTTTAGTATGAAAAAGAACCACCGGGTTCAATTTTGACATGGGATGATTTAGTGTCTAAGTTCATGAATTACTTCTTTCCACCATCTAAAACAACTCACTTTAAAAATGAGATAACTATATTTGAACAAAAAGTGCATGAATCGTTTGGAGTTGCTTGGGAAAGGTTTAAAGATTTGTTGAGACAATGTCCACACCACGGTTTCTCAGAGTTACACCAAATCAATAATTTTTATAATGGACTTAATATGGTTGAACAAGATTCTTTAAATGTCGCCGTGGTGGTAATCTTTTAGGAAAAACTCCGAGAGACGCGCGGGGTATCATTGAAATAAGTCTAGAGTGCAATATTCACGAAACACACTAGTTGTTTCCAATGTGAATTCTTCTAATCCCGAGATTGCTAGATTGGACTCTAAGATCGATAGTGGATTTGCTATGTTGTTGAATGAGATTAGGAAGAAACCTCATGGATCGATTAATATGGTTGAGAATTTTTGTATTTCATGTGGTGGAGCACATCCGAATTATGCTTGTTCAACCATGGGGTTTGATCAAGCTGGTGCTTTTTCCGCGACGGGAAGTTATGGCTCTAACGGTCAAGATCCTCGTCAAAACCATGTTGCTCCACCGGGTTTTCCACCGGTTCAAAATAGGTACAACAATGGAAATAATGGGAATAATTTTAACCGTGGTAACCTAGGGAATTATAAGCAAGGAAATGGATTTCATGCTAATCAAAACCATCAAGGTTTTCATAATACCAACCAAAATGATTTGTCAAGCAACATCAAAACAAATGAGGCAAATTTGAAAGCTCTTCAAAACAATATTCAACGAAAAATGGCAACTTTGAAAAATGAATTTCAAAATACGATCAAGAGGAAAAATAACAAGATTGAGCTTAACCAAAACCGTATGGAACAAAGATTAGAGCAAAGTCAAAACCGTATGGAGGGAAATCTAGCTAAGTTTGAGAACAAATTACCTTCGATGTTTAAGACTTTTCTGAGCAAACCTTCCTCTTCTTCGGGTGGCTTACCTAGCAACACCATACCAAACCCGAAGGGAGAGATTAAATCCATCACTGTGTACGATGATTATGATAATTTAAATGATGTGCTTGAGTTTGATCCTCCACCTAAAGAGACTTTTCTTGATGTTACCAAGGCTACTTTAGATGCTAGATGTTCCGCGATTTTCCGTAATTTCTATCCCAAGAAATATGGAGATCCGGGTCAACTCTTGATACCTTGTGTTTTCAAAGGGCTTGAGGAATGCAAAGCTCTAACCGGTCTAGGAGCTAGCATCAACTTAATGCCTTTATCCATATGGAAGACTCTTGACTATTTCCCACTTACTCCCACTCGAATGATCATTGAGCTTGCTAATGGAACCACTGCCCATCCGGTTGGTATAGCGGAAGATGTCATTGTTAAAGTGGGGAAGTTTTTGTACCTAGCCGATTTTGCAATCGTTGATCATGAGACCAATCCTCGTGTGCCTGTAATTTTAGGACGTCCATTTTTGTCCACGGCTCAAGTTCAAGTTGATAAGAGGAAAGATGAGATAAAATTGTTTTATGGGGATAAACATGTTGTTTTCAAAGCGGAAAAACTTCCAAATTATGTTTCTAAAAATATGGAAAGTTTAAAACTTGTTGAGACTTTTGAAAATAATACAAACAAGGATTTTCTAATTATAGAACCCTCATTTCGTAAAGATGAAAAGTTAATTCCGGAGGGAGATGTTTGTTCCGTTGAAACGTGTTGTAATATTACCTCATCTCCACTTACTCTTGAGGATAAGATCGATAAGGAAATTGATGATTACCTTAGTGCACCATTCGATGCTAGTGAGTTTGATTGTGAGAATTCGATCCCGAACGAGATATTTCTTTAATTGAACAATCTTTGAAAATGGATTCTTTTATTACTAACTTCACACCGAGTGAGGTTAGTGACTATTCGTTAGATAAGTTCGTTGGTGAACTTGTTGCTCTTATTGATCCACTTCCACGGGGAAGTGAAGACGTTTTCGATCTCGAGATCGAGCGTGATCCTCATGTTTTACCTACCATTCTCGAAGAGTTCTCCGATGAACTACCTTCTAATGAGAATGATGATCTTATATCCTAGTGTGACACAATTGATACTTTGTCGGATATTTCTTGTGATGACAAGATTGATGACACTTATGTGACTTACTCGAATCCTCTCTTTGAAGTTTCAATGAACAATAATCCATTGTTTAAAGAGGATTTTGAGAGCATCATACCTCCTTCATCTCACAACCTTTGTGATGATGAGCTCTTCTTTAAGGAGGTTGATGAGTTTCTTTACATAGACATTCCTTCATAATTTGAGGAAGAGTCTAATGACGGTGTTGAACTTCCTTGGTTTGATCACCCGATTTATGATGATAATGTTGACCCGGAGGGAGAAATTTTCTTTACTCCTAATCTCCTTCCTACTCGCTTTGATCTTAATGTATGGGTTTTTCATGCGACTCGTTTTGAGTATCATGACCCATTTGTTCACATTCATAAGAGTGACAAGGTCAACAAAGTCATGCAAGTTGATATCACTATGGTTGAGACTTTTATCCCACCATTACCATGTGCTTTAAATGATTATGGATTAGCATGGGGGAATGACACCGTGTTGTCTATTCCTTTCTCTCCCGAGGACGAGGCATTCGACCTCGGAATCATTAATTTAGGGAAATCTTGGCCTTTCACCGATGTAATAATTGAAATATTTTTCAATCATCTTGGTGCGAGTTTATCTCGGGGAGCATACTACATCAATTTCATGATTTGTGACCACCATCTCTTTTTGGAGATTTATGTTGGAGTCTTATCCTTTTGTTTGTCATCCGATAACGAGGATGTGATCTTTGACCCCGACATCGTGCTTTATTATGGATTATATTACATTATGCCAGTTTTCACCACTTTCCCTAAGGACCAATGAATGCGGGGATCGAGTCGAGCTCATGACTCGGTTAACAAAAATAAGGTGCCTTGTGGGGGAGTCTCATACATTCTATCTTCTATCTATTTTCTAACACTAATAAGGCTTGATCTTTTCAAGCTCGTGCTCGTGGTATGTTGTGTTGTGAATCTTAGGTATGACCCTAATCATTCAAGACTCTCGTGTTCGGTTTTTGCCAGTCCACTTGATCTTCCTTACTTTGATTGTCAAAAAGGGGCACTCACTATCCCTTGATTTTTGTCGACTAACGTTTTATCTTGAAGCATAATTAATAAACGGCTTATAGATTTGTGTGCTCTTTCCATGTTAGGACTTTTGCATTCGACTCTTCGTGATTTAGAAAGGGGGTGTTACTCTTGAGCTAGGAAACATTGAGGAAAATGTTTGGTTTTAGCATGGGGGAGTCAATCGATATAATCGCTTGAAATTGCTTTTTTCGTGTCTTAACGTAATCGTTTTTCTCGTTTTTCATAAAAAATTTAAATTTTTAGTGTTATTTTATGTTTATTAATAAAGAAAATAAGTCTTTTTGACACAAATGTAGGCTTTCCGTTGGTGAAAATAAAAATAGTTTTTGACTCGACTCGGTTTTTACCTTAGATTTTCCTTAACGTGTTTAAATCAAGTTTTGCTAGACTTTTATATAGGGAACTTTAAAACGCGAAAGTCTTAACTCATACAGGTTTAAGAACGAAAACTTTTCGCAAGTTCCTATAATTGATCTTTGATGACGTATAGTCCCCAACCGGGTCATGAACCCGGCCCACGGGTACTACCTGCATCCGGCCCATCGTGAATGGGTTGGTTTAATGTCATTTAAGCTTATGGGCTTGAATGAATAGTGGCGGCATAAGATGGGTGCGGCCCACGCCCGGCACGACCGGAACAGGGTTAGACAGAATCACAATCCTATCAGGATTGGGATTTGCCTCAAAGAATACGATATACGCTCACCATAATTAGAAGATAACAATCAAGCTAATTATGGGGATTATCTTATGCTTGGGGCCTAAGTAACAGTGACAGTCCATTAGGGTTTCACTGCCTATATAAGGAACCCCCAAGGGTTCCATAAAGGTATTAAATTCTTTATACTCTCAACCTACAGCCGATTCATAACCCTGAACTGATACTTACTCTCACGCCGGAGTCTAATCGTGTGATACACTCCCACGGTAAGTCTAACGGGTGCTGCTGTAGTGTGCAGGATCTCAACCAGTTATTCACTTGGTGCAAGAGCCGGAGCCCAGCCTACCCGAATTAAGCCTAATTCGGGTCTAGCAAGGATCATCCAACTTTTGTATCAACAAGTAGGCGCCATCCATGGGACCCAAACACTAAGCTAAAACAAGTTTTCATCTCAAATATCTCTCAATGACGAAGGGACACTTTCAGGGGAATCCCAGGAACACGAATCCTGGGAACCGGAAGTCCGCAGGCGACGGGGTAATCACCTCCGCTCAAAATCAGGGCGACCAAGCAGGAGGGCCAAATAACTGAAACCTCTTTCAGTCTCTTGGTGGGGCAGGCATGTCCGATAATACCCCACCACCTTCCATCAATTTGGAAAACCCCGACCCGGGGGCTGCGCCAAAGGCTCCTACTAAGAAGCCGCAGATGCCACCACTGGTCGAGACAGAGATGGAGGTTAGTTTGCTCGACGACGAGGGCCTCGAGCGTGTCCTCACGCAGAAATTTAACAGAATCGTCCTGGGCATCTCGTCAAGACTCAACATGTGAAGGAACCTCCAATCCATGCTTAACTTTGGCAGTCCCGCGCCTGGTACTTCTCCTCGAACTCAGAAGAGGATGAGGAGGGTACACATCCAGGAATAACCTCCCATTGAGAACGTCCCTCAATCTCGGAACGTATTCGAGCACATAGGGGATCGCTTCATGCAGGAATTGCAATAAGCCCATGAGGATGGGGATAGGTCCAATGGCTCCACTGGACGCCCGGTATTGGAAACCCCCGGAAACAATCGCCGCACTAGTGTGTGGGATAAGGTAGACTTTGGTGAGAGGAAGACTCCTAACTCTTCCCATAGAAGGGGCCATCATGGCCAACCAAGGGGCGGGGCACCGCCTCCCTCTCACGACCCTTCAGGGTCTGATTCTGATGAACAACCTCCCAAGCGCCACCGTCCTAGGCATTCCCCTCCACCACATCAGACGATGAAGGATACTACGATGATCCTTATTATGTGATGTAGAGGAGGAGGATCTCTCCCGTCCATGGTGTGACGACAGGGAGGATGCCTTCACTCTCCGCATACGGAACTACTCTAAGGACAAGAAGCGTTGTATTCCGGCGTGCGTTAAAACCTATGATGGATCTGGTGATCCGGATGATCACCTAAAGATATTTGATACACAGGCAAAGATCGAACGATGGCCAATGCCTATATGGTGCCAGATGTTCAATTCGACCTTGATTGGCAACGCCCGTGATTGGTTTGAAAGGATCCCTCACCGTAGTATTGATACCGTTGGGGAGCTATGAAATTTTGTATAGTTGAAGTTCGTTTTCTCAGTTCTTAACAAATTGAAAGTCCTAACAAGATCGAGTTTATGATTGTTTTTTGGTTGGTAAAGGTATTTGGATATTCTACGTCTAATTCAAACAACACCTTGCTAAAATGAATAATACAATTCTACTTATACGTAAAACAAGTTGCACAAACAAAATTCTTATTCAATTAAAATCACAAATGTAAATTCTATAAAATGAAAGGACTGAAAATGTAAATTCTATGAAAATGAAATGCCAAAAATACAAAGTTTAAAAGTCTAAAGACTATTTATGTAAAGCAGTTAACAAATTGGACTAAATGTGAGAATTAACTAACAAAGTAACTAACTATAACTAATTATCAAAACTGACTAACAACTTATTAACTAACTATAAAGTTCAAGGACTAAACCTAACAAATCCTAATTATAAGGAAAATTGGGCTAAAAAGGTAACTGATTAACAACCTAGGGACTAAACTGCAATTTCCAAAAGTCTTATAACAAAAACGGGCAAAGAACTTACACAAGCTCGTATAAGCTCATTTCTTAACCAAATAAGCTCAAACCAGTGTCAAAAGTCTTAAAATTGAATTATAGCTAGACTTGTAAAAGGGCATAAGCTGAAACTCACTCAATCTCTAATAAGCTATTACACATAAGCACAAAATAAGCTAACTAATAAGCCAAACGTCCACAACTTGATTTTTATGCAAAACCTTGTTAATAAGCTCATAAGAAGAAGGAAATGTTTTGTCTTAACAAAAATGATCCATTAATAAGCTCAGAAAACAAAATTAAGCTAAAAAGAGCTTATGTTGACTTTTGTTGACCAAATTTCCAAAAAGCTGAAAAGTTCAAATCTTAACCACCAACACTTTCTAAAGAGATTTGTAAAAGAAAATTGCTAAGTTTGTGAAGTAGAAATGCCAGATTAAGAAAACAGTATGGCTCTTTATCACAGAGAATGGCTTTTGCTCAAGTTCTTATTCTACAGCTTATTTCTTTCCCAAAACTAGATACTGTAGAATTTCCAGCTAAACACTAAAACTACATATGTTGAGTGATGATTAGAAAGTGGTTTCAAGTAAATTCATCCAGTATTAAAGCAATGCCAATAATTTGAAATTGACTACTTTCTGAAAACAGGTTTTGAAACAAAATGACCCAAAGCCTTTTACTGCAAATTGGCCTATTTGACCAAAGATTTGACTAGAAAAGAACTGAAAGCTACTAAGCTATGTATGCTATGCCTAGATGACCAAGATTCAGCTATTTCCTACCAAGATTTCACACTGGATCACGAGATTAAGCTAATTGCCAAACACTAGTTATCAGCTTTTAGTGAAACTTTTATGAAGGAAAATTAAGCTAGGAGCAAAGCTGATGCAAGATTGATTACAGGCTAAGTGTAACTAGCAAATTAAGATGTACAGAAGCTAATCTTAGACTATGCAACACTCCTATACTACAAATGCTAAGGCAAGATAGATGACAACTAAAAGCTAAACAGAATGGAAATAAAGGCTAGTAATCAAGAGCTAAGCTACCATCAAGCTATACAATCATCAAATTCAACTCAATTAACAGCTAAACACACTTGATCATTCATCAATCACATTTACTCTAGGAATTTAGCATGCAGTCAACATTTGAGAGGAACATCAATGCAGAAAACCAACACCTTTTAGCTTAGGCCTCCTTTGGGGAGTAGAGTAGCGCTGAGCTATCTAGCTAGTGCTAAACCACCACCTTAGCACTAGAACCTATCAATCTACAACCAATCAACAGCTATCAACACTTTATCTCCATTGATGAACTCAAAATCCTTCAAAAATCTACCAATGCTTGAAATGGAATGATCAGAAAAAGTACTCAGCTACAAGATGAAAAGAACAGCTACAATCTTCCACAAAGCTTCTAATGATCACTTATGATCACTAGAAACAAACAATATCAATGTCGTGTGAACAGAAATGTAGAACAGTAAGAGAATTGGAAGGAATTTGGAATTTTATTGAATTTATGTGAAAGGTGGTTACAAAAGAGGTTACAACTGCCTAACAGACTCTCAAGAGGTTGTCAAGCTCTTGAGAGTTGTTATCTACAAACTTTTAACAGAATGAGAGAGAGTAAAAATGTCTGGTGTGTGTTTTTTCACACTAGCTAACTATGTACAAATGAGAGCTTCTAGTCCTATTTATAGAATGAAAAAGTGAAGTTGTTGGGGAGAATGACGTGTCCAAGCCAATAGGAGTCTTCCACGTGTCCTAATTCTGCTAATTGATATTTGCAGGTGAAGAACTTAATTTGGGATTTTTGATTGAGTTATTCTTAGCTTAATTGAGTTGTTGGGATGAATTCGTCCTTTGATTTTGAGCAACTTTGGTGTTTATAACTTCTTCTGAAACGCACTCTAGCTCTTGATCGATCCTGGTAAAGTTGTTGGAGAAGAAAGCCACGTGGCGTCTTGTGGTTCGATGAGAGATAAACACACGGATCATTATCCTCTTGCTGAAATATGATTGGTTGATAAGAGAAGTGGTGGATTGCACTGTTGGGATTGTCTTATTAAATGTTGGCGGCTTTGAGTGGGGTTATGTGGAAATCCAAGTCCCTTATTTCCTTGCTTCTCATTGGTTGATATTGCATCACACGGATCAAGCCCAAAGTTAACTTTGAAAGTTGGCAGTTTAGGTCCCTTGACTTGGCAGATTTGTGTTTTAAGCTAGAATCTTCCTTTCTTTGGCAAAAATGGTCCTCCAACTTGCATTCTTGCTTCTTTTGACCCTTTGACTTGGTTGACTTGATGGTTGACCATGTTTGACTTTGATCTTGACTTTGACAAATTTTCACTTTTGGTCCTTCATCAATGTTGTCAAGATAGGTCCTTTGTTTTCAAAGTCTTGTCACTCTTGATCCTTCTTTGTCTTTTTCATCCAAATTAGCTTGATTTTCTTCTTGTTTGCTTGAAATTGTATCCTTCTTACCTATTTGAACACAAACAAAGAACATACCACATAATACTGCTTTTATAGCACAAAAGTTAGGTATTTTTCTTGTGTTTTAGGGTGATTTGTTTATTAATTAATATGAGTTTTTGCTCATATCAAATCCCCTACACTTGAACATTGTCATGTCCTCATGCAATGCTATATTTTAAAGCACAAAGTTTACATTCTCCTCATAATTAATCCCCTTGGCCATTATGGAATGCATCTACACTACTCTACACTATATGATGCATGATCTTGATTTTTAACAATGCAATGCACAAGAAACAATTCTATTTATATTTTTTTTTGGTTTTCTTGAAATGGTTTTGATGGAAATAACTCATAAAGAATTCAATGACTTTGATTAGGGCTTGGGTACTATGGACACTTATCACCCTCAAGTTTCACTTTCCCCATACCAAGCTTAAAAATGGGATCATTGTATTCACAAGTAAAAAGTGCATCAACTTATTCATGACAATTAAATGTGGAACCGGTTATTAGTTGAGCAAATTGCTTGTGGGCAAATTTGTCATTATTTCAAGCGTGAAGTATAAGAAATGCAAAATCCAAAAATAAGGAAGCACAGTTTTAATCCTAAGTAATCCTCTCATCCATTACTTGAAAAACCGCTCACAATTAATATAAGTCCTTTTCAAGAGTAATAAATCATTCGTTTTATGTGTAAAATCCTCATGTCATGCTTTCATAAGTAGCTACACACTCGCTAAGGAAAGAAAAATAAAACTCACGCAATAATTTACATCCGCCGCCTTTTAAAGACCTTGGATCTTCAACCCCGCAACCCGTCAAGATAATATTAGATTGGAGCAATCTATCGAATCCCCGCAACCCGTCAAGGTAATATTGGAATTCAATAGTCACTATAATTAACACCACACTGCCCCTCTTGGGAGTCTTGTATAATTATTATTTTTTTATTTTTTTTCTTTCTTTGTCTTTTTTTCTAGCCACTCATTTTTTTTTCATAAGCCGCTCTTATTTTTCTTTATTCCTCACAAAGAAATTTGAAAAGAATAAAGGAAAAACACCCGCTAAGTATTAAGCATGACATAAGTCTTGTACACATAAAACGTTCTAACTTAGAATCTTAAGACGTACTTATACCAACCGTGAATGATTAGACAAAAATGCATAAGAGATTACAAACCGATTAAAACCGTTCTTGATTATTTATTAACATATATACATGCGAAGAAAATAGAGGTAAAGAAGAGAATAATTTAGCCACAAGTAATTATCATGAAGTTTATCTAGCCCTTTTATACTTGCTTCAACTCTATCATTTCCCATTCTCCACAAGTTTAAAATCTCAAATAATGAGATTGGTGGATGCTTAGCCTAATAGACCAATGAAGGACTACATGGATAAGGATACTAGCTAGAGAATGCTAAGATAAGCAAACTCGGGTTGAGTCAAAATATCCATAGCGGGCCTAATATGTCAAAGAAGTCTAAATTTGTTAAAACTATGTTTTTATTATATTTTTCTTTTTTTATATATTTTTGATGAAAAATAAAAGAAGAAATATATACAATGCAAATATGTTATGCAAATGAAAAATGATTAATGCAAGAATTATGAATGCATATTTCTGGTGGCCAAAGTAGATCAAAAATTTGAAAAATGTTTGAAAAATTAATTTTCCAAGTTATCATGAAGGTCAATGACAAGTTCTAGGTAAGGTCACTTCGATAGAAGACCCCCTACACTTAAGATAAACATTGTCCTCAATGTTTAAGAGCATGGAAGTATCAAAACTTCCCCTACACTTATGACAATGAATAGACTTTGCTTAACCCAAGTTAAGGAAAGATCAACTATAGTGAATTCATTTTTAAAGCACAAGGTGTCTATAAAAGATCACAATAGTCACGAAGTGAACCGGATAAAAGGGCCTCCTCCATAAGCTCCAAGGCATGAAATGAGTGAGCAACCCTACAAACAACATGAAGACAAAAGAAGGTCTCCCCCTACACTTATCCTCAATTCTATACCCTTATTTCTAACCTACAACACTCTAAACCTAGTTATACGATGCTTGAGTTAAGGAGTCTCTAGCTCGACTCTTCCCTCAAATGAATTAATTCATGGGGAAAATGGGGATCTCTTGGACCATTTCAACGGAAATGTCCTCCTCAAAATAATGTTTCACACGGTGACCATTCACTTTAAAATTTGGACCATCGGGTTGTGACAACTCAATAGTTCCATATGGAAACACTTGAGCAATAGTGAATGGACCGGACCATCTTGACTTAAGCTTTCCCGCAAAAAGTTTCAACCTTGAATTAAAGAGGAGAACCGGCTCTCCAACTTTAAACTCGTGGTTTTTGATCTTAGCATCATGCAATTTCTTAGTTTTTTCCTTGTAAACCAAAGAATTCTCATAGGCATTGGCTCTCAATTCATCCATCTCATTAAGTTGATCTTTCCTATGTGAACCGGCTTGGTTTAAATCAAAATTAGACCACTTGAGAGCCCAAGATGCCTTGTGTTCTAACTCGAATGGGAGGTGGCATGTTTTTCCATAAACAAGCCTATAAGGGGTACAACCAATTGGTGTCTTAAAAGCCGTCCTAAAAGCCCATAACGCATCATCAAGCTTATCCGACCAAGAAGCTCGATGCTCTCCCACCGTTCTCTCTAAAATTCTCTTTAAACCATGATTTGTGACCTCGGTTTGACCATTGGTTTGAGGGTGATACGCGGTAGAAAGTCTATGATTTACTCCATATTTCTTCATAACTCTCGTGAATTGATCATTACAAAAGTGCGTACCACGATCACTTATGATGGCCCGAGGTACACCAAATCTAGCAAATAATTGCTTCAAGAACTTCACAACAACTCTAGCATCATTGGTAGGTAAGGCTTTAGCCTCAACCCATTTAGACACATAATCCACCACAACAAGTATATACTTGTTTCCCTTGGAAGATGGAAAAGGTCCCATAAAATCTATGCCCCATACATAAAAAATCTCACACTCTTGAATAAAATTTTGTGGCATCTCATCACGTTGCGTAGTTTTTCCTTGTCTTTGACACACATCACAAAATTTCACCATCTCTTGGGCATCTTTGTTAATGGAAGGTCAATAGTAACCCGAATCAAAGACTTTCTTGGCAGTATAGTTGGGCCCAAAATGTCCCCCCGTAGGTCCTTTATGACATGCTTCTAAAATTTTAAATGCCTCGGGCCCATCTACACACCGTCTAATGATTTGGTCCGCACATTGCCTAAAAAGATAAGGATCATCCCAAAAGTAGTACTTAACTTCCTTAAGAAATTTCTTCTTTTGTTGGGAAGTAAGACCCTCAATAAGCACATTCCCCAGAATATAGTTTGCTATATCCGCAAACCAAGGGGTGGCATCCTCTTGGGAAGAGATAGACATGAGCTCCTCTAATGGAAAGGTTTCATTGATTTCTTTATTAGGAAAATCGTCTTGAAAAGGATGCTCAAGTCTACTCAAGTGATCCGCCGCTAAATTCTCGGCTCCTTTCTTATCTCGAATTTCTATCCTAAACTCTTGAAGCAACAAAACCCATCTCAAAAGCCTAGGCTTAGCATCTTGTTTTGTCATGAGATACTTGAGAGCGGAGTGATCCGTATACACTATGGTTTTGGATAGCACAAGGTACGGTCTAAATTTCTCAAAAGCATAGACTATAGCAAGCAACTCTTTTTCCGTGGTAGTATAATGAAGTTGTGCACCGGTCATGGTTTTACTCGCATAGTGTATAGGTTGAAAATGCTTATTCACTCTTTGTCCTAAGATGGCCCCCACCGCATAATCACTAGCGTCACACATAAGCTCAAAAGGTAATTCCCAATTTGGAGAAACCAAAACGGGAGCCTTTGTCAATTTCTCCTTAAGAGTCTCAAAAAATTCCAAACACTCTTGGTTGAAAATGAAAGGATCCTCTTTTTCCAAGAGGTGAGTCATCGGTCTAGCTATCTTAGAAAAATCTTGTATGAAGCGCCTATAAAACCACGCATGACCTAGAAAACTCCTTACCCCACCTTTGAAACGTCCCCAGTGCATTACATAAGCCAAAAGGCATCCTCTTGTAAGCAAATGTACCGTAGGGACAAGTGAATGTGGTCTTTTCTTGATCCTTAGGGTCAATGGGTATTTGGAAATAACCCGAAAAGCCATCAAGAAAGCAATAGTACTCATTTCCCGCTAAACGTTCAAGCATTTGGTCCATAAAAGGTAATGGGAAGTGGTCTTTCCTAGTAGCCTCATTGAGCTTCCTATAATCAATACAAACTCTCCAACCGGTAACAAGTCTCGTAGGAATAAGCTCATTGTTCTCATTAGGTACTACGGTGATTCCACCCTTTTTTTAAACATAATGTACCGGGATAACCCATGGAGAGTCGGAAATGGGGTAAATCATGCCCGCATCAAGGAGTTTGATCACTTCCTTTTTAATGACCTCATGGATTTTTGGGTTAACCCTTCGTTGACTTTGAATGGCGGGTTTGTAATCATCCTCCATAAGGATTTTGTGTGTACAAAAATGTGGATCAATTCCCCTTATGTCGGATATTTTCCATGCTAAGGCTTTCTTGTGTTTCTTAAGGACTTCAATGAGTTTCTCTTTCTCATCCTCTTTCAACTCTTTAGCAATGATCACGGGTAATTGGTCTTTGCCCTCTAAGAAATCATACTCTAGGTGGGATGGAAGGTCCTTAAGTTCAATTGGAGGTGGACTCTCTAAGGAAGGTTTTACTATGGAAGGATCATCATTGGTAACTTCTTGTGGAATGGGGGAAGGAATAGGGTCCGCATTGAGCAACTTTTGGATAGTAAGAATATCTTCTTCCTAATTGATGGGAGAATCATCATCACCAAGAAAATTGGACTCAAATTCCTCCAAGAGGAAATCACTCTCTCCAAATGGTGATAAGGAGGGAGCAATTGAGGCCACGATTTCAACATGGGGCATATCCTCACTAGTACTCTTGCAAGCGTCATGAAAGTGCTCATCACATACCTCATCTAGCACATCAACTATGTTAATAGTCTCACAAGGTTTAGACTCCTTAACCTCTTTCTTATCATAAACTTTCCCTAACTTAAACACCACTTTCTCATCCTCTACTCTCATAATTAGTTCTCCCTCCGCCACATCTATCAAAGTACGATCGTTCTAAAAAACGGTCTACCAACAATCAAAGGAACTCTAGGATCCATATCATAATCAACCACTACAAAGTCGGCCGAAAATGTAAAATTATCCACACCTACAAACACATCCTCCATGATACCTATGAGGTAAGCTATGGTTCGGTTGGCTAACTCAAGTGTCATCCTAGTGGGAGTGAGCTCGGGAAGAGAGAGTTTTTTCCAAACCGATAAAGGCATGAGGTTAATGCTTGCCCCTAGATCCGCCAAAGCCATGCAATTTTCCACACCGGGAAAATTACAAGGTATCAAGAAGCGCCCCGGATCTCCAAGTTTTGTTGGTAAGGTTTTAAGTAGCACGGCGAAACAATTTTCATTAAGGGATGTGTTGGACAAATCAACCAATTTTTCCTTGTTGGAGAGTAAATCCTTGAACATCTTAGCAAACTTTGGCATATAAGCAAGAGCTTCCGCAAAAGATATGTTGATGTTGAGTTGCTTGAACATTCTTAAGAAATTTGAGACTTGGATGTCATCCTTGTTCTTTAACTTGTCCTTTTTTAACCTTGAAGGATAAGGAAGAGTTGGTTTAGGTGTAGGTGTTGTAGTGGAAGATTTGTCTTTGATAGCTTCTTCATTGGGAGTTGTGGAAGGTAAAGGAGAAGTGGAAATAGGTTGAGAAGGTGTGTTTGATTGAATAGGAGCATTGGAAGGTGGTGAAGTAGATTTAGAAGGCTTGTCACATGTAGGAACAAAAGTGGGTTTAACAATAGGAGGTTTAGGAGGTGAAGGATCCTTTGTTGACTTTCCACTTCTTGTTGTAATAGCATTGACATTTGCCCTTGGTTTTGCTTGTGTGTTAGATGGTAAATCCCCTTGTGGTCTTTGATTATACATAATTTGGTTGTGAAGAAGAGCAAATTTCTTGTTATTTTCCTCTTGAGCATCTTTCATTTGTTTCTCATAAGAAGTAAGCTTTTGAAGGATCAAATCCATGGGGTTAGGTTGCACATTCCCTTGATAAAAACCTTGATGTGGATAAGGTGGAGGTGGTGCATTAAATCCTTGATTTGGTGGATAAAAGGTATTTACTTGATTGTGAAAGTTGTTAGGTGCCTTGTAGTTATTCCCTTGATAATGTGGTCTTGGACCTTGATTCCTTGGTAACAATTGAGGAGGATTTTGTTGAGGTTGGGTGGGTGGTTGAGGTGGGAATCCCGGTGGAGTAAGGTAATTTTGAGACTTGTAAGAAAGGTTATTGGGATTGATATTTGGCTTGAAATGTTCACGATGTTCCTCTTGGTAAGCATAACATTCCCCTTGATAACCTTGCACCTTATCACATTGTTGATAGGAATGTGGACCACCACAAGTCTCACATGAAAGAGTAATGGCATGCACATCATTTGTAGAATGATTGCCCATAGAAAGCTTCATAAAGTCATTCATCATTGTTTCTTGCATCTTTTGAGTGTTTTGCATGATTGTTTGATTTTCCTTTGAAGCTTGAGTTAATGCTTGAATGCATGAAATGAGTTGAGTCTCCAATGGTTTAGAACTTCCTTCTTGAATGACATGGACTCTTTCATCAAATTGTGTGTTGATTTGCACCATTTCTTTAGTCTCAATAATATCCCAAGCCTCTTGAATGTATTTAAGAAGAATATTCCCTCTCGCAGAAGCATTGAGTGAGTCTTGGTGATGAGGTTTAAGGCCATTGTAGAAAGTATTGATTTGGTGAACTTCATCCAATCCATGGTTAGGGCATCTCCTCAATAACTCTCTATACTCCTCCCAAGCATCACTAAAGGTTTGACTAGGTTTTTGTTGAAAGCCTATAATTAAGTTCCTCAAAGCCGTGGTCTTAGATGGGGGAAAGAACTTGTTCAAAAACTTGGTAGTGAAACCATCCCATGTGGTAATACTCTCGGGTGGTTGTGTATCTAACCAATGCTTAGCCGGACCCTCTAGTGAAAATTGCGCCAATATCAACTTAATGGCATCATGGGGAACTCCATTGTACTTAATGGTGTTACAAAGAGCAAGAAATCTCTTAAGGTGATCTAGAGGATTATCATTCTTGTTTCCATAAAAAGGTGTGTTTGAAACCAAGTTAATCATGGATGTTTTTAGCTCAAATGGGTTTGCGGGAATATCGGGTATCTTGATAGCATCGGCATATCCGTGAACGTTGGATTGTAATTGTTTCATCAAAGAACGAGTATCAACTCCGGCCATGGCTTCTTGTTGTGGATGAATCAAAGCACGATTATTGTGATCGGCTTGATGGACGGTTGTGTTCCTACTCTTTCTCTTTTTCTTCCTTTTCGGAGGAAGGGGTTGTACACCAATCGGTATATGTGCACGCCCGCGAGTGAGCATGCAACTCAATACGAGGAATGAGAGAGAAGCTCTCGTGTGACTTTGAAGAGAAAAGGATTATCCCCTTCGAGTTTCGATATGAAATATCCACAAGAAAATAATATTATACGTATGTACTACTTGGGTGCAAGACCCCCAATGAAGCCTTCCTTCTTAGAATACTCACAAATGAACGGGGGGTTAGGTGGCGCGAAGCACTTAAGTACCTATTGACCCTTAGATGGCATTTTATAGCACATCGCCTTTCTATTCACTTAATTGTTTGTATTCTTCGAATTGTTGCTTATTGGAAGTATGTATCTATTCTTGCTTTATTTTGTTTGATCGATACACGTGTCAAGGACCGGAACGCCCCTCAACACGGTGTATTGCCTTGGCAATACTTATGGAGAATATGTGAATTGGTTGTTCTTATACGTATACGTATTTACTTATAATAATATATGGAAAATATTTTTGTATTTATGAGTTTTTAAGAGAAAATACTATATGTACATAAAATCGAGAGAATCCAATAATATATATTTTTGGGTGCAATCTCTTAGGAAAAAGATTGCTTTTTGGATTTTTTAATTTGTTTGGTCAATTCTTTAGGAAAAGAATTGTTTTGTTAATTTTTTAGTTTTTTGTGTATTTTTATATTTTTGATTTTTTATTGTTTTTGATACGTAAAAATAACGTTCACGAGGTGAACGGATCCCAAAAGCCAATGAAAACCGTCAATCGATAGTCTCTCATAAAGTCAAATAACCGGCAGCGGCGCCATTTGAAATTGTTTATAGTTGAAGTTCGTTTTCTCAGTTCTTAACAAATTGAAAGTCCTAACAAGATCGAGTTTATGATTGTTTTTGGTTGGTAAAGGTATTTGGATATTCCACGTCTAATTCAAACAACACCTTGCTAAAATGAAAAATACAATTCTACTTATACGTAAAACAAGTTGCACAAACCAAATTCTTATTCAATTAAAATAACAAATGTAAATTCTATAAAAAGAAAGGACTGAAAATATAAATTCTATGAAAATGAAATGCCAAAATTACAAAGTTTAAAAGTCTAAGGACTATTTATGTAAAAACAGTTAACAAATTGGACTAAATGTGAGAATTAACTAACAAAGTAACTAACTATAACTAATTATCAAAACTGACTAACTACTTATTAACTAACTAGAAAGTTCAAGGACTAAACCTAACAAATCCTAATTATAAGGAAAATTAGGCTAAAAAGGTAACTGATTAACAACCTAGGGACTAAATTGCAATTTCCAAAAGTATTATAACAAAAACGGGCAAAGGAACTTACACAAGCTCGTATAAGCTCATTTCTTAACCAAATAAGCTCAAACCAGTGTCAAAAGTCTTAAAATTGAATTATAGCTAGACTTGTAAAAGGGCATAAGCTGAAACTCACTCAATCTCTAATAAGCTATTACACATAAGCACAAAATAAGCTAACTAATAAGCCAAACGTCCACAACTTGATTTTTATGCAAAACCTTGTTAATAAGCTCATAAGAAGAAGGAAATGTTTTGTCTTAACAAAAATGATCCATTAATAAGCTCAGAAAACAAAATTAAGCTAAAAAGAGCTTATGTTGACTTTTGTTGACCAAATTTCCAAAAAGCTGAAAAGTTCAAATCTTAACCACCAACACTTTCTAAAGAGATTTGTAAAAGAAAATTGCTAAGTTTGTGAAGTAGAAATGCCAGATTAAGAAAACAGTATGGCTCTTTATCACAGGGAATGACTTTTGCTCAAGTGCTTATTCTACAGCTTATTTCTTTCCCAAAACTATATACTGTAGAATTTCCAGCTAAACACTAAAACTACATATGTTTAGTGATGATTAGAAAGTGGTTTCAAGTAAATTCATCCAATATTAAAGCAATGCCAATGATTTGAAATTGACTACTTTCTGAAAACAGGTTTTGAAACAAAATGACCCAAAGCCTTTTACTGCAATTGGCTTATTTGACCAAAGATTTGACTATAAAAGAATTGAAAACTACTAAGCTATGTATGCTATGCCTAGATGACCAAGATTCAGCTAATTCCTACCAAGATTTCACACTGGATCACAGGATTAAGCTAATTGCCAAACACTAGTTATCAACTTTTAGTGAAACTTTTATGAAGGAAAATTAAGCTAGGAGCAAAGCTGATGCATGATTGATTACAGGCTAACTGTAACTAGCAAATTGAGATGTACAGAAGCTAATCTTAGACTATGCAACACTCCTATACAACAAATGCTAAGGCAAGCTAGATGACAACTAAAAGCTAAATAGAATGGAAATAAAGGCTAGTAATCAAGAGCTAAGCTACCATCAAGCTACACAATCATAAAATTCAACTCAATTAACAGCTAAACACACTTGATCATTCAGCAATCACATTTACTATAGGAATTTAGCATGTAGTCAACATTTGAGAGGAACATAAATGCAGAAAACCAAAACCTTTTAGCTTAGGCCTCCTTTGGGGAGTAGAGTAGCGCTGAGCTATCTAGCTAGTGCTAAACCACCACCTTAGCACTAGAACCTATCAATCTACAACCAATCAACAGCTATCAACACTTTATCTCCATTGATGAACTCAAAATCCTTCAAAAGTCTACCAATGCTTGAAATGGAATGATCAGAACAAGTACTTAGCTACGGGATGAAAAGAACAGCTACAATCTTCCACAAAGCTTCTAAAGACCACTTATGATCACTAGAAACAAACAATATCAATGGCGTGTGAACAGAAATGTAGAACAGTAAGAGAATTGGAAGGAATTTGGAATTTTATTGAATTTATGTGAAAGGTGGTTACAAAAGAGGTTACAACTGCCTGACAGACTCTCAAGAGGTTGTCAAGCTCTTGAGAGTTGTTATCTACAAACTTCTAACAGAATGAGAGAGAGTAAAAATGTCTAGTGTGTGTTTTTTCACACTAGCTAACTATGTACAAATGAGAGCTTCTAGTCCTATTTATAGAATGAAAAAGTGAAGTTGTTGGGGAGAATGACGTGTCCAAGCCAATTGGAGTCTTCCACGTGTCCCAATTCTGCTAATTGATATTTGCAGGTGAAGAAATTAATTGGGGATTTTTGATTGTGTTATTCTCGGCTTAATTGAGTTGTTGGGATGAATTCGTCCTTTGATTTTGAGAAACTTTAGTGTTTATAACTTCTTCTGAAACGCACTCTAGATCTTGATCGATCCTGGTAAAGTTGTTGGAGAAGAAAGCCACGTGGCGTCTTGTGGTTGGATGAGAGATAAACACACGGATCATTATCCTCTTGCTGAAATATGATTGGTTGATAAAAGAAGTGGTGGATTGCACTGTTGGGATTGGCTTATTAAATGTTGGCGGCTGTGAGTGGGGTTATGTGGCAATCCAAGTCACTTATTTCCTTGCTTCTCATTGGTTGATATTGCATCACACGGATCAAGCCCAAAGTTAACTTTGAAAGTTGGCAGTTTAGGTCCCTTGACTTGGCAGATTTGTGTTTTAAGCTAGAATCTTCATTTCTTTGACAAAAATGGTCCTTCAACTTGCATTCTTGCTTCTTTTGACCCTTTGACTTGGTTGAATTGATGGTTGACCATGTTTGACTTTGATCTTGACTTTGAAAAATGTTCACTTTTGGTCCTTCATCTTTGAAATGTTGTCAAGATAGGTCCTTTGTTTTCAAAGTCTTGTCACTCTTGATCCTTCTTTGTCTTTTTCATCCAAATTAGCTTGATTTTCTTCTTGTTTGCTTGAAATTGTATCCTTCTTACCTATTTGAACACAAACAAAGAACATACCACATAATACTTCTTTTATAGCACAAAAGTTAGGTATTTTTCTTTTGTTTTAGGGTGATTTGTTGATTAATTAATATGAGTTTTTGCTCATATCAAGCTACTTACCACGTTCAAAAATAATTTTACTCAGCGGAAAAAGTATAATAGGGATCCGGTCTCGTTAGCTACCGTCAAGCAAAGGCCCGGGGAGTCTACGGAGGACTTCACGGAATGTTTCAATGACGAGTGCACACGCACAAAACGATGCCAGAGCTCCTAAAAATTTCTGATAACATGCATGCCATAACGGACAAGGAATTAATTAGGCGCCTCAATGACAAGTGATCGAAGAACTACAATGACCTAATGGAAAGGGTCAGAAACTTTGTGGAAGGAGAAACCGCGGTAGCTGCGGCATATCCTACAAAGGGAAACCATAACTATCGGTCGAACGACCAACCCAAGAGGCAATCAGGTGGTCAAATCACCCAAGGCAACGGAAGGAACTCGGATTACAAGAGCCAGAATAAAGGAGGGCGGTCGGATGACAAATTCACCCCTCTAAAGATGACTTACCGAGATATATTTGTTGACGGAAGGGGAAAACTTCCCAAGGCCTCCCCCAATGACAACTCCAGTCGACCGCCGTCAAGGAAATTGCTTCTGCGAATTCCACAACGACAAGGGTCACGACACGGAGGAGTGCATCCAGCTCAAGAAGTACATTGAGTCGCTAATTAAATCAGGCAAACTCAAACACCCGGTCAAGGATTGGAAGGATGGGAAGGATAACAAAAAAATATGACAAGAAGGACTCCCAAAAGGACAAGCCTTCAACCATATATATGCTCCAATTGTGGCAGCAATGCATAAAGCAGAAGGTTACTCAAAAGTTTTCGCGCAGCAGAGAGATCTCATTCCTTCCTCTTACGGCAAGCAACGTCGCTGATGCACCTCTCACGATTGAGGTAAGCATTGGAACACACAACGTTATTCGTATGTATGTGGACGGAGGGTAATCGGCGGAAGTACTCTACGAACATTGCTTCGTACAGCTATGACCAGAGATAAAAAGCCAATTAGTGTCGGCCACGTCGCCACTCATTGGCTTTAGTGGAGACACTATTTGGCCAATAGGACAACTGCGTCTACTAGTAACCATTGGGGATGAAGAACATTCCACCACGGCGTGGATGAACTTCATGGTGATACGTTCACACTCTCCATACAATGGGATTATTGGAAGACCAGGCATCCTGACCATACAGGCAGTTCCGTCTACGGCTCATGGCATGATTAAATTCCCTGTTGAAGGGGGAATTGTTACTATTTACAATTCGATCGCGCCGGCATCCGAGTGCCACGCCGTGATAACACCAGCCCAGCCCACTCCCATAAAGGAAGGATCACCGCCTCCCAATTGGAAGGTGGTAATCCACCCCCGACAATCCGGAAAAAGAGATAGCCATCGGGGGCACGCTATCGGAAAAAGGGAAGAAGGCCATGTGCTCTCTTCTAAAGGCAAACCTTGATATATTCGCGTGGGAGCCAAAGCATATGACGGGCGTGCCGCGTTCGATAGCAGAACATAGGCTTCAAATCCGCCCGGGATATCCCCTCTTAAGCAAAAGAAGCGTGGTCAAGCACCAGAACGCAGCCAGGTAATACTGGAAGAGGTACGGAAGCTGGTGGATGCAGGAATTATGCGCGAGGTATATTACCATGAGTGGTTATCCAATCCGGTCATGGTCAAGAAGCATTACCGGAGCTGGTGCATGTGTGTAGACTTCACAGACTTAAACAAAGCTTGCCCACAGGACTGCTATCTGTTACCAAAAATCGATTGGAAGGTAGAATCCCTATGCGGATACCCTTTCAAATGTGTTTTAGAAGCGTACAAAGGATAACATCAGATTCAGATGTCGGAGGAAGACGACAAGAAGACGGCGTTCCACACTAGTTAGGGCGTTATTGCTACACAAAAATTTCATTCGGACTAAAGAACACCGGAGTGACATATCAACGACTTGTTGATAAAGCCTTCGACTCCCAGATAGGCCGTAACCTTGAGGTATATGTTGATGATTTGGTCATCAAGAGCCATACGGAAGAGGCACTTCTCCGTGATATGCAGGAGACGTTCGGTACATTGAGGAAAATCAACATGAAACTAAATCCAAAAAAGTGCACTTTTGGAGCGACCGAAGGAATGTTCCTTGGGTACATGATTAATCCAAACGGCATCAAGCCTTGTCCGGAGAAGACGGACGTCATGATACAGCTAGCATCCCCTCGGACACGCAAGGAGGTACAATCACTCAATGGAAAGTTGGCCGGGCTCAATAGGTTCTTATCAAAGTCAGCAGAGAAGTCACTACCTCTATTTAAAACACTCAAGAAGTGCTTAAAGAAAGGGGACTTTCGTTGGACAAATGAGGTAGAGGAAGCCTTTGGGCAGCATAAACAACACCTTGTGGCTCTTCCCATGCTAGTTGCACCCCGACCTAAGGAAGAGCTCATTATGTATCTGTCTTCTACGTACGGAGAAATAAGCGCAGTCCTTATGACTGGTCGAGATTCAGTCAAGACTCTGGTTTACTTCATAAGTAGAGCATTGCAAGGGCCAGAGTTGAACTATTCATCAATGGAGAACTTGGTTTTGTCACTGGTTTACACCGCGAAAAGGCTGCGCCGGTACTTCCAGGCACACCCAATTGTGGTTATCACTGATCAACCAATAAACAGATAATCTCTAAACCGGATGTGGCCAGGAGGCTACAGAAGTGGAGCGTCCTACTAGGAGAACATAACATCTCCTATAAACCGAGGACAACCGTCAAAGGCCAATTTTTGGCAGACTTCTTAATTGAGAAACCTGAGGAGGACGAACCAATGGTGCAAAAGGAAGAACTTCCAATGGAACCATGGGTTTTTTTTACTGATGGATCTTCGTGCACGGACGGATCAAGAGCCGGCCTCATTCTCACAAACCCGGAAGGAATGGAATTTACCTACGCTTTGCGTTTTGAGTTCACAACAACGAACAACGAGGCAGAATTTGAAGCATTAATCGCGGGTTTAAAAATCACCGCTAGGATGGGAGTCCGCAACCTGGAGGCCTACGTGGACTCACGGATTGTCGGGAATCACATCCTCGGATGGTACGTGGACAAGGAGGACAACATGATCCAATACTTGGGAAAAGTTAAGTCACTTATTACCGGTTTTGGAAAGTTCTCCATCAAACAGGTACCAAGAGGCGAGAACAAGAAGGCGGACACTCTTAGCAAGATAGCGTCTACAAGCTTCGCCCATTTATCCAAACAAGTATTGGTTGAAATACTCAAGGAAAAGTCCATCACAGGAGGATAAATCGTAACTATAGTTGAAGAAGAGGGACCCACATGGATGTCCCCGATCATCAACTATCTAACTAAGGAGACCCTTCCGGAGGACGAAAAGGCGACGCGGCGTATCAGAAGGAAGTCGCAACATTTCGAACTCCGAGATGGTGTTCTATAAAAGCGTTCCTTCCTACAGCCGTGATTATGATACGTCGGACCGCGCCAGGCTAACTACGTGATTAGTGAGATACACGAAGGGTCGTGCGGCATACACACAGGCCCCAGATCAGTAGTGGCATGAGCCTTACGCACATGGTATTATTGGCCGACTATGCATCGGGACGCGCGAGACATGATTCTTAAATGCAGCGATTGCCAAGTCCAAAGGCCATTACCGCGACATCCACAACAAGAACTAACACCCATCACATCCCCGTGGCCATTCTATAAGTGGGGGATTGATATCGCGAAACCTTTTTCTGTTGCCGCAGGAGGTTTTAAGTTCTTGATCGTCGCAATGGACTATTTTACACGCTGGATAGAAGCTAAGGCGGTCAAAACGATTACGGGCAAACAGGTAAAAAAGTTTGTTTGGGAAAATATTGTGTGCCGCTTTGGTTTGCCATGCAAGATTATCTCGGATAACGGAAAACAGTTCGCGGATAATCCATTAAAAATTTGTGTGTGGCGTTGAATATTACACGGTAATACAAGGAATTTCCAAGTATAAAATTGTTTCGTTATTCCAGTCTTTTCGAATTGATTACTAGTTATTAGTGCGACTCAGTCGTTCTTGGTGAAAAATAAAATGGTTTGATTATCTATTTTAAACTAGAAACGAATATGAAAATGTCGTTGAGTAAAAAGCTTTAAAAGTTAAACTAAAAATTACGAGTTAAAAATAAATGATTAAAAACTTAAAAAAGTAAAATTAAAACTTAAAACTTTGTAAAAACAAAAACTTGAACCCATCGAATTGTCCATGATCGGAATCCCATCAGAATAGCACTGTCGGAATACAATCGGAATACGACCATCGGAATGCTTCGTCGGAATATATCCAAGGAAATCCTGTCGGAATATTTAGGATAGTATCGGAATAGTGAAAATCGAAAGCTATCGGAATCACACTATCGGAAAACAAACTCTATCAGAATAATAGAATGATCAATGATATCAGAATCCCGATCGGAATAACCGTCGGAATCCAAAACCCTTTTCCGATACACAGATCGGAATAATTGTCGGAATCCAAAGCCCTAATCCGATGTAGTATCGGAATAAACGGTCGGAAAGGGGAAACCCTTTTCCGATGGTAAGTATTCTGTAATAAGCAAACTTAATAAGCTTCTATTTAATAAGCATAATAAGTGTGAAAACACTTATCCTTTTACCACTTATTTCCAATAATAACAAGACCAAAACATGTATTTTATGTCGTAAAATTCGGAATTATGCGTGGTTTGTGTTTTTATTGTGTTTTGGGACCAAAAGATGAAAAAGGAAGAAAACATGGGCTATTACGGGCTTTTATCGAAGAAAAAGACAAAAGACGAAGTCAAAAGATCAAGAGTGCAAAAAGAACGGAAGTCCAAGGCCTATTCTGAAGATTTATCGAAGAAAAATTCTAAAGACGGAAGTTTAATGAAGTCGAAGAACTCAAGTCTAATAGAAGAATAAAATTACAAGAAAAGTTCAATTTACATCGACAAATCCCGAGACGACATCGAGAAAGACAAAGAATTAAAATCGAGTCGAGAAGAAAGAAAGAAAGAATGAAGCACATGCACCTCCCCATCTCCTTTAAATACCCTCCTAATGACACATTAGGAGGGTGTTAGTTAGTTAGTTTATTTCCTTTTGGTATTTTTTCATTTTAGAGAGAGAAAGTGTTTAACTTTCTCTCACTAAAACTTCATTTTTAATTTCAAGGTTAAGCTTTATTTCATGCTTGTATTTGGAATTCATTAATCAAAAGTTCAAATTTAAGCTTTTAATCTTTAATCTTCTTCTACCTTTCTTGATTTTGGTTTATCTTTGATCCGAAATGTTCTTGATTCGTGTTTGATTTTGATGTTTTTGTGATTAAAAAGTTTATCTTTTTATTCTCTACTAAGTTTTTATACGGTTTAAGCTTTATGCTTGTTGTGCTTATTGGCTTATTTCGTATATAGCTTATTGTCTTTTAAGTTTTCTTAAAATTTTAGTGTTTCTAAAGTTTGATTTATAGAGTTTGCTTAATTCGTGTTTTTTTAAGTTTATGCTTGTTTTTATTCGGTTAAGATTTGATTAAGTGCTTATTCATCTTGCTTATTTTGGCTTATTCATTTTCGGCTTATTTGCTCTTTGATTTCCATCGTATTATGCTTAAGGGTTTTACCAGTTACGATCAAGTAAGTGTGATCGCATAAACCCCTAGGGTTTCTACTTGTGATCCATTACTTCGATCACCAAGTACGATCGTTCACTACGATCACACTCATTAATCCTCACCACGATCACTTGTTGTGATTGTGGGTACGATCATTAAGTGCGATTTGTGGCTGTGATTGTTTAGGTGCGAACACTGGTTACGATCGCATTGAGTGCGATCACCTATACTACGATCACTAGGCTACGATTGATCGATACGATCGTAGGCTGCGATCACTGGGAGTACGATCTAAAGTCACGATCGTGGTGGAGTACGATCACCAGTACGATCACATTGATTGCGATCCAGGATACGATCAAGGACCACGATCGCATTGACTGCGATCCTATTTCATTTTTCGTTTTTATATTTTATTTAAATTTCAAATTTAATTTTTCCCGCATTTTTACTTAGTGTTATTTTTAAATGAATTTTGTCTTAGTTTATTTTTTACCAAGTTTTCAAGTTTTAAATTCATTACGTTTTAATTTTCAAAAATTGCACGCTTCCCGAAATCTCTGTTTTTTACATGTGTTTTTCTAGTAATTTTTAGTTTAATTTTTAAAGCTTTTATTTTACTCAACGACATTTTCATATTTACTTTTAGTTTAAAATAGATAACCAAACCATTTAATTTTCCACCAAGAACAAATGAGTTGCACTTTCTACTAGTAATCAATTCGAAAAGACTGGAATCAACGAACTTTCATAACTAAGTGAAAACCTAGTTATTAAATGGCGCCGCTGCCGGCTCTTTTCGTTAAGATTAACGGTTTTAAGTGAGAGACGCGTTGGATTTTGGTATCCGTTCACCTTTGAACGCTATTTTTCTTGCTTAAAAATTTTCAAAAATCCATAAAAATTAAAAGTTTTCAAAAATCCAAAAAAACAGAAAAACATAAAAAACCAAAAATAATTCTTGTCTATTTTTCTTTTTCTTTTGTAGGTGTGTATGCGTACTCGTGCTCGTAAGAAGAAAGCAGCTCAAGCGAAGTCATTACTCCACCTATTGTCACCATGGACAATCAACCAATGATCGAGCTTTTGCAATCGCAAGTAGAGGGCAACACCGATGCAATTGTCATACCCGAGATTGGAGCCAACAACTTTGAACTTAAATCCGGCTTCATTCAAATGGTCTCTGCTCAACCATTCTTGGGACGTACACTTGATGATCCTCATGACCATATAAAAATGTTCCTTCAACTCACTAATACGATTAAGTATAATGGGGTTTTACAAGAAGCGATTCACTTGCAACTTTTTCCTTTCTCCTTAGAGGGACAAGCCCGAAATTGGCTTGATAAGGAACCGCCACAATGTATTCTTATGTGGACGGATTTAGAGACTAAATTCATCAACTACTTTTTCCCACCCTCACGTACTACCGCTTTGCGGAATTAAATCATTACCTTTGAACAAAAGTACGGTGAAACATTTAGTGAATCTTGGGACCGTTTTAAGGAAATTTTAAGAAAGTGTCCACAACATGGTTTCACAAAAGTACGTCAAATTAATACTTTTTACAATGGTTTAAGCATGAATGACCAAGATTCACTAAATAGTGCCTCGGGGGGTAATATTTGGTTAAGTCTTCTAATGCTGCATGGGACATTATTGATAATAAGTCTAGAGTGCAAACCAAGAGTGTTCGGACTAATGTGGCTAGTGCTAGCACTAATGAGAGCGACAAGAGAATTGATAAGCTTACTTCCCTTGTTGAAACACTTGCTCTCCAAACCGCTAACAACACCAAAGCTATCAATGCACAAGTTAATGCTATGAGTCAGTCATGTGGAATATGCGGGGGATCTCATTCATACACCGATTGTCCTTCGACTCATGACAATTCGAAAAATGTGTATGCCGCCAACGGTAACTTTTCTACGGGAGGCTATCAAGCACGTCCTCAAGGTGACCGCAATTTGCTTAGTTATCGTTCAAACATCTTTCTTTCACCACCCGATTTTCCCCCTTAAAACCTAAACAACCTCAATCGCAACAATCAAAATTAGCCTCGAGCTCCAAATCAATATTGATATGAGTTAAATTACTCATATCATTTATATCATAAAACGGACAATAAATGCATAAACTCAATAGAAAACGCCTTGTATATGCATGTTTTGTTGTTTGATGTGTGTAGGTACCAAGGTTCGCGAAAACCGACAAAAACGACACGAGTTTGAAGAAAAGTTTGAGAAGCCAAAAGACAAGTCGTTTATTCGAGGATTTAAGTTTTATCAAATAATTGGGCCAAGTGGGACCCACATTTGTGTATTAGGCCTAATAGCCTAATATTGGAAAACATTTATTTACTTTCGGATCAAAAGCCCAAATCAAGGCCCAAAACATAATTTACATGAGACGGATGGAAAGATTTGTATAATGGGTCCAAAAGTTGGTCTAAGCCCAAAACATACTAGACCAATAGAGTTTTAATGGGTACAAGATTGTGCCAGTTACATCAAAAGCCCAAGTGATAAAAATAAATGGACGGTTAAACTTAAGATATAAACGTTTCATTATTCATTTGGTCAACAAAAATATTCATTTACCCACATTTTCGATACAACCAATCCCTCTCCTCTCTCTCATTTCACCATAACCAGAGACACCTTATCACTATTTCACAAACCCTAGTTCACACAACAAAAAAAATAAATAAATTGGGGGTTTTTATTCTAAAGCGCGTGAACATCCACGCGATGGGAATTAATTCCCATCTTTACCGGAGTTGGAAGATGGGGAGAGAACAGGTGACGTGGCCCCATTCTTTTCTTTGATTGGCTGTGACAGCAACAAATCCCCCACTCCGCCAATAGAAGAGAGACAACTCAGTTTAGAGAAAGCACAAACTAGCACAAGATGTACCACCCTGGCGATCCTTGTGACCTGTGGATGGTTTTCAACCCTTAGATCAAGATGGACAGGAGAGAGAAGATGAAGATGCTGAATCAGTGGCTAAAATCGACTCCTCTTCACCAACAAACTCACCCCCACACCCTCTCACCGAGCCTATAAAATCCCCAATTTTTATTCAGTATGATTATCCCTTTTTCTTTCTTTAAAGTTATAATGCTAGTTTAGGATTAAATTTTGTAATTTTCCTTTTAAAAGTTGTAATGTTTTTAGTGATTTAATAAAAATTCGATTCTCAGTTTAATCTTTTATATAATTTACGTTTTGTGTTGAGTTGAAATAATTTGCTCTATTGGATCTTAAAGTCAGTGTTATGATTGAAAATTATTCAATAAGTTAAGTCATAACTTATTTGGATGATAAAAGAGGAAAATAGGGAATATACTTAATCCTACTGATTAAGTTTAATAATATATCTGCTGGTTCGTAATAAATTCGTGGTTCGAGGGATTTTCTTAGCAAACTGTTTAGATAATTAAGAAGGCGTAATAAAGCTGGTGGGGAATATTGGGGTCGTTTTAGTTCTAAGACGGTTCAGCGCCAGTCTTCTTCACAAAGGAATCGTCATTGAATGGTCAAGCACTAGTTTAATATTTCTTAATTATTTAGTTTAAAATGTTGAGTATTATGATGATTGATTGTGAAAATTAAACTGAGTTGATAATCTGCTTTTGTATTTGGATTTGGAATCCGAAGGTGTTTTGCTCATATTTTCGGATATTTATATGCTGTTAGTCGATTTTTAGGAGTTCTAAGTTTATCTGTTTTGGTAGATCTGATTTAGAGGCTTCTTGGTTGAATATAAATGCTAAACTACTATTTTGTTTTAATCAGTCTCTTGTGATAGAACTCTTGGGCTGCACCTGCTAGTTTCATTAATTCCTGTTACAACTCTGCACCAGTTTAATATTCGGATCTGTTTAGTATTTTTATCTCAGGGTCTGTTTAGTCTGCAACTTTGAGCTGCCCCTTGTTGATTCTATGGTTAGTAGTTGCTTATTTTTAACATCTGATCTGTATTTAGTTTGTCTGCTGGGCGTAAACGCCAAGCTTACTATTATGCTTTCTTTATTTTAGTGAATTTGCTTAATGAGTTTCAACTGTATTGGTTGTGATTGCTGAATTTTAGCGTACTGTTCATTACTTTTGAAGTCTACTTATAATGTCTTATTACTGGTATTAGATCTTAAAATGTACTGTTTAACTGATTGTTCATAAGACTGTGTAAAATAAGGATTTGGATCACCATTTGACATATTTGCTAAGATTTTACCCAAATTTAACCGTTAATTATTGCCTGTAATAGATGTGATTAACTTGATCTTTCTGATTAGTTTTGTCTATTTTTTTTAATTTGGTAGTAGTTATTTGTTATGCTGAGTTATTTTTCAAAGAATTGAGTTACTGATCTGTAGTTATTTGTTATGCTGAGTTATTTGTTACTGATTTTATTTGCTGATATTTTTTCTGTATTTGCAATTTTGAGTTTATTTGGATCCGTTGTTTGCTTTCACTGAATTGTGTTATATTTGGTTAAAATTTGTTACTGCTGTTTAATCTGTGTATTAAATTAGTATATGCTCAGTAGTGTTTAGATTAATATAGTTTACTGCTTTGCTTTTTCATCTGTCTCATGCTGAGGTGTTTTTTTATCTTGATTGCTGATTATTTTGATATAGTAATTTTTATTTCTATTGCTGATATTTGTATAATACTGGAGTGTTTGGATCTATTTATTCTGATTTTATGTACTGCTTTTATAAGTTCGTTTGGCATAATTATTTGTCAATATAAAAAATAAATACCACAAATAATGTCCCTTACAGGGATTGAACCCATGACCTCCTAGTCATGGGCCAAACATGTTAACCACCTCACCTAGCTATCAGTTTGTGTTATAAGTTTGTCATTTTAATTAATATAATGTGTTTCATTAGGTTGACAGCCTATTAGTTGAATTTAAATACATTGTTTTAATTTGGTTTTTATCCAAATCCTTTTATTTACTTTTATATACTTTTTTTTAATAATAAATAAATAACAACAAAACAAAAATAAAATATGTTTTATTAATTTTAGAAATTAGATTTGTTGGTAAAGAATAGTTTTTAAATAAATTAGATTTAATTAATTTTTAGAGTTAAAATGGTTTTTAAATTTGTTTAAATAGATTTTTTAAATAGTGTAAACGTTATTTTAATTAAATAGAAAAGCCTTTATTAAGATTTTAAATAGGATTTAATTTTAATTAATTGTATTTAGATTTGATAAATTTTGGGTGTTTACGATTCATGCACTTTTGGATTAGATTTAATAGTTTAAAATTGCTAGATTTTAATTTGAGTTTAAAAACCGAAAACCAATTCAAATCGATTGTCCAAATCAAAGCAAAACGTCTCAAATTCACTCTATCTTCGTGTACAACGAACTTGGTTCATCACGTGTTTAATTGAATTCGTCATTGGTAATATTAGTCTATTACTTTTTCCTAAAGGTAATTTTCTAATTTACCCTATAACGTAATCTCAAATTATCACTATACAATCACGATCACATCAAAAATTTTGGTGCCGCTGCCGGGGATCTTGTGTACGATTCTTCTTTGTGGAGATTTGTTGATCGTTGATTTGAAGACCCTTTCCGTCCTCGGAAAGTTTTGTTATTTTCTTATTATGTATCGTTTTTATGAAAAATACCAAAAATAATCTTCTTAATCCTCTATCATGTTTAATTCTTTTTCTCCTCACCCTCTAAATTTTAATTCTTCCATGAATTCCTTCGTCGGTTGTGTTGGGTGTGGAGAACCGTTATATGGTTTTTTGCCATGTCGGTGGTGCACGTGTGAGCGTTGTGGAAATGACTTACGAAACGATGTACGAGTTGGATTTTGTCCTTGTTGTGATGATATTACTTCATGTGGAAACCCGAATTTTTCGAATAATCCTCTCGATTTTTACCCACCTCCACACCCTACATACGAGACACCCTCGTGTGAGTTTTGTGGAAATAATTCTCATTTTGGTGATGATTGTTCGTATCGATTCTCGCTTAATTACGAGCAAGAACCGAGCTACAATCAAAACTTTAATGATAATTGTTATCCACAAGATTTACCGAGTTTATCACAACAATATCTTTGTTGTGAGTATTGTGGAGGTCCTCACGAGAGTTTTTGTTGTCAACCGAGAGATCAAAATTTTTATGAGCCTAATCCTTGCTAGAATTCGATTCCTTCCGGTTTTGACCAATCTCCACAATATTCTTTCGATATTGAACGACTTGAAACAATTTCCCAACAAATAATTCGAGAGAAAGAAGGAGCTCAAGCGGAAGCAAAATACCTTGCTAATCGTGAACTCGAGCGTTCTCTTCTTTTGGATGATGATGATAGTACTATTTCTTTAAGAGATCTTATTGCTCTACATCATTCGTCTAGTGCTGTCGTATTTCCTATTCGTATCTTGCCGGCTATTGAGCCCGAGGATTCTCCCATCCTAGATGATGAGGAAATCGCTTATGACATCATTACTCTTCTTCATGATTCTTCCACCGTGGAACCCGAAGATTCTCTAAGCAAGGGGGACGAGCATATTAGCACTATTCTTGTCCAAAACCCGAGAGAGTTTGACGGTATTTCCAATGAGATGTGTGATTTGCCACATTGTGATGACTCGACTTCTTCCATTCACTTTGATATTCTCTTTAATTCTAATGATGAAAATTGTGATGGAAATGAAGATTTTGAGGATGATTATACTTCTAGTGAATCTACTAATGAGGAGTTCTCCGATGAACTTTCTTATAAAGATGATATTCACGACTCGGATTTTGAGGGGTTTACCGATGAACCTACTCTTCTTCACCCATTTCTACCGGGAAATGAGGATGATAGTGATCCGGTTTTTGAGAGGTTCACTTTTGAACTTGCTCCTTTAGACCCATTTCCACCAGGAAATGAGGTTGATTTGAATATTCCGATCCTTGAGAAGTTCACTGATGAACTTACTCATTTAGATGTGGAAGACGTGGTTCTTCGTGAGAAGTTATCAAACGTCTATCTTCTCATTTCTAGGATCGAGGCTTTTAATTCTAAGCCTAATGCCAAGTCTTTCTCTCCATCTCCTATTCCCGTTGAGGATAGTGATCCGCTTATGGAGGATATTGACACTTTTCTTGCTTCTAATGATTCGATACTAGCGGGTGTTGATGATATCGACCCGGAGGGGGACGCTCTCTTTTTAGAGAATTTACTTGATGATGACTTTGTCCCAAGTCCTCCTCCCACCCACTTTGACCTTAATGTGCGGGTTTTTCATGTGTCTCGTATTGAGTACCATGACCCAATTGATCACATTCCTAAGGGTGAAATGGTCGTTAAAGCAAAGAATGTTGATTCCACTATGGATGAAACTTTTATCCCACCATTACCATGTGCTTTATATGATTTTGAATTAGCATGGGGGGATGACACCATGTTATCTTTTCCTTTCTCTACCGAGGACGAGGTATTCGATCCCAGAATTGTTGATTTAGGGAAATCTCGGTATTTCACCGATGCAATAATTGAAAGACTTTTTAATCATCTTGGTGCGAGTTTATCTCAAGGAGCATGCTACATCCATACCATTATTTGTTACTACCATCTCTTTTTAGAGATTTGTGTTGGAGTTTTATCCTTTCGTTTGTCATCCGACAACGAGGATGTAATCTTTGACCCCGGCATCGTGCTTTATGATGGATTTTATTCCAATCTGCCGGTTTTCATCATTTTCCCTAAGGACCAATGAATGCGGGGATCGAGTCGAGCTCATGACTCGGTGAACAAAAACGAGGTGCCTTGTGGGGATGTCCCATACATTCTATCTTCTTTCTATTTTCTAACACTAATAAGGCTTGATCTTTCAAGATCGTGCTCGTGTTTTGTTGTGTTGTGAATCTTAGGTATGACCCTTATATTTGAAGACTCTCGTGTTCGGTTTTTGCCGGTCCACTTGATCTTCCATTCTTTGAATGCCAAAAAGGGGCACACTCTCTATCCCTTGATTTTTATCGACTAACATTTTATCTTGTGTCATAATTAATAAACGGCTTATAGATTTGCGTGCTCTTTCCATGCTAGGATTTTGCATTAGACTCTTCGTGTTTTAGCAAGGGGGTGTTACTCTTGAGCTAAGAAACATTGAGGATAATGTTTGGTTTTAGCATGGGGGAGTCAATCGATATAATCGCTTGCTATTGCTTTTGTCGTGTCCAAACGTATTGTTTTTCTCATTTTTCAAATAAAATTTTAAATTTTTAGTGTTATTTTTAAGTTTTAATAAATAAAATAAGTGCTTTTGACACGAATGTAGGCTTTCCGTTGGTGAAAATAAGAATAGTTTTTTACTCGACTCGGTTTTTAACCTTAGCTTTTCCTTAACGCATTTGAATTAATTTTTGCTAGACTTTTATATAGGGAGCTTTAAAACGCGAAGGTCTTAATTCATACGAGTTAAGGACAACAACTTTTCGCAAGTTCCTATAATTGATCCTAGAAAGTCGTTTATTAAGGGAACTTTAAAACGCAAATTCTAAAACTTGAAAGAGTCTAAGAAGATGCAAGATCCTATAGATGACTTGAAAACCCAAAAGTTTGATTTAATAGGCTAAGTATCCATTGATTTCACATTTTTAAAATTTGATAATATGGAGAACAAGAGATGATAGAGTTCAATCATAAGTTTCTAAAGTTAAATTCTTCTTTGTGCAAGTATTTTTGTGTTTGATTTAATCTCCTCGTACTTACTTTCCTCGCTTGAATAATAATTGCTTAATAAATGAAGTTTTTAGCGGTTTAGGCTTGATATCTTAACTCGTAACTCCTTCTTTTTCTTCCCTTGTAATTAGAGTGAGAACACATTAAGGGTGTCAGCGCATGGACTTTTGATCATGGGATTGCGGAAATTTGTCTTACTATAAATATCATATTAATAAAGAAGAATAAATAAAAACATGTTCTCTAGGAGCCTTCGGATGGGAGTCATGTAGCACAAACCTTGTCATTAGAGCCTTAGGGTGTATGTCAAGGGGCGTGTTGAATAAAAATTGCTTCATCATTATGATCCGTAAGGTGGGATGGTGAAGTCAATTCCCTTATTTTTGTCCAAGGAGACTTAGGGTGTGGATTTTAAATAAGGAGCACAATTGCATCTTAAAGAGCCAAAAGGTGTTATGGTGTAGTTGTTGCTAACTTTTTTAATAAGGTCATAATTAACTTTGGAGGTTTTATTGTTGCTTTTAAGTAGCCATATTAGCCAAATTTCAGGTCCGGGAGTTATCCCTAAATCGTGTTAAGTTATCCTTGATGTGGGCTTTCTTTAGTGACAATGGTTTCTGAAGTCGAGGTTAGGTTTTGAGTGTTGAGTTTACACCGTTCTTGCCTTCATTTTTGGACTAATAAATATCAAATAAAGTCAAATGATCCTTTGGTTGAATGACAAATAAAATCTAGAGATACAATTAGGAATAATGGGAGATTGAGTTTAACACAAATTACTTGTATGAGTTGGTTTAGTTTTGGAGCTTATGTTTGACAATGATCTTGTTTTTGCACTTGGCATGGAAAAGTGAAAAGTCGGGGACGATGAATCTATTGGAGTTTTATGATCCTAAAAGTTATTTTTCGAATAATGAAAGCAATACATTATGTCTTTGCAAAATAAAGTTGTCATAAGTTGAATAATGATGTAGTTAGTGTTTTATTTTATCATTGCGTGAGGACACGGCAATTGCTTAGCAAGGGGGAATTTGATATGAGTTAAATTACTCATATCATTTATATCATAAAACGGAAAATAAATGCATAAACTCAATAGAAAATGCCTTGTATATGCATGTTTTGTTGTTTGATGTGTGTAGGTACCAAGGTTCGTGAAAACCGACAAAAACGACACGAGTTTGAAGAAAAGTTTGAGAAGCCAAAAGACAAGTCGTTTATTCGAGGATTTAAGTTTTATCAAATAATTGGGCCAAGTGGGACCCACATTTGTGTATTGGGCCTAAAAGCCCAATATTGGAAAACATTTATTTACTTTCGGATCAAAAGCCCAAATCAAGGCCCAAAACATAATTTACATGAGACGGATGGAAAGATTTGTATAATGGGTCCAAAAGTTGGTCTAAGCCCAAAACATACTAGACCAATGGAGTTTTAATGGGTCCAAGATTGTGCCAGTTACATCAAAAGCCCAAGTGATAAAAATAAATGGACGGTTAAACTTAAGCTATAAACGTTTCATTATTCATTTGGTCAACGCAAATATTCATTTACCCACATTTTCGATACAACCTATCCCTCTCCTCTCTCTCATTTCACCATAACCAGAGACACCTTATCACTATTTCACAAACCCTAGTTCACACAACAAAAAAAATAAATAAATTGGGGGTTTTTATTCTAAAGCGCGTGAACATCCACGCGATGGGAATTAATTCCCATCTTTACCGGAGTTAGAAGATGGGGAGAGAACAGGTGACGTGGCCCCAATCTTTTCTTTGATTGGCTGTGACAGCAACAAATCCCCCACTCCACCAATAGAAGAGAGACAACTCAGCTTAGAGAAAGCACAAACTAGCACAAGATGTACCAGCCTGGCGATCCGTGTGACTTGTGGATGGTTTTCGACCCTTAGATCAAGATGGACAGGAGAGAGAAGATGAAGATGCTGAATCAATGGCTAAAATCGACTCCTCTTCACCAACAAAGTCACCCCCACACCCTCTCACCAAGCCTATAAAATCCCCCATTTTTATTCAGTATGATTATCCCTTTTTCTTTCTTTAAAGTTATAATGCTAGTTTAGGATTAAATTTTGTAATTTTCCTTTTCAAAGTTGTAATGTTTTTAGTGATTTAATAAAAATTCGATTCTCAGTTTAATCTTTTATATAATTTACGTTTTGTGTTTAGTTGATTTAATTTGCTCTATTGGATCTTAAAGTCAGTGTTATGATTGAATATTATTCAATAAGTTAAGTCATAACTTATTTGGATGATAAAAGAGGAAAATAGGGAATATACTTAATCCTACTGATTAAGTTTAATAATATATTTGCTGGTTCGTAAGAAATTCATGGTTCGAGGGATTTGCTTAGCAAACTTTTAGATAATTAAGAAGGCGTAATAAAGCTGGTGGGGAATATTGGGGTCGTTTTAGTTCTAAAACGGTTCAGCACCAGTCTTCACAAAGGAATCGTCACTGAATGGTCAAGCACTAGTTTAATATTTCTCAATTATTTAGTTTAAAATGTTGAGTATTATGATGATTGATTGTGAAAATTAAACTGAGTTGATAATCTGCTTTTGTATTTGGATTTGGAATCCGAAGGTGTTTTGCTCATATTTTCGGATATTTATATGCTATTAGTCGATTTTTAGGAGTTCTAAGTTTATCTGTTTTGGTAGATCTGATTTAGAGGCTTCTTGGTTGAATATAAATGATATGCTACTATTTTTTTCAATCAGTCTCTTGTGATAGAACTCTTGGGCTACACCTGCTAGCTTCGTTAATGCCTGTTAGAACTTTGCACCAGTTTAATATTCGGAGCTGTTTAGTATTTTTATCTCGGGGTCTGTTTAGTCTGCAACTTTGAGCTGCCCCTTGTTGATTCTATGGTTAGTAGTTGCTTATTTTTAACCTCTGATCTGTATTTAGTTTGTCTGTTGGGCGTAAACGCCAAGCTTACTAATATGCTTTCTTTATTTTAGTGAATTTGCTTAATGAGTTTCAACTGTATTGGTTTTGTGATTGCTGAATTTTAGCGTACCTAATAGGTGTGAAAACACCCATCTTTTCTACCACTTAATTACATTAAAACATGACCTAAACGTATATTTTATGTCGTAAATGGCGGAATTATGCGTGGTTTGTGTTTTTATTGTGTTTCAGGGTCGAGAGGGTGAAAAGTGGAGAAAACACGGCTTTCACGGGCTTTTATTGAAGAAAAAGACAAAAGACGAAGTTGAAAGATCAAGAGTGGAAAAAGAACGGAAGTCCAAGACCAATTCTGAAGATTTACCGAAGAAAAAGTCAAAAGACGGAAGTTTACTAAAAAGCCGAAGAACTCAGGTTTAAATTATGAAGAAATTACAAGACGAGTTCAAAGAAATCCCGAGACAAAGTCTTAGAAGTCGAAGGATTTTGAGAAGACTGAAAGACTGAAAGACTGAGGACCAAGATAGAAAGAAAGAGGAAGCTACCAACCCTTCCCCTCTCCTATAAATACCACCCTCACAACATGTGAGAGGGTTGGTTAGTTTTAGGATTAGATTAGGAGTAGGTAGTTTCTCTCTCTAAACTTCTACTTTCTCTCTCTAGATTAATTTGTGTTTTAAACTTTTGTTATTGAATCCATACTTTTTTTTTTTTTGGGTAAAGGGGAATCAAGACCCCGGTAAAATATATTCCCAAAAGCGTTGAAGTACAATGGAATGTAGCTGCAATGCTACATTAACCTCAAGCAAAAGCTTGAACAACCACTAAATCATATGACATGCCATATGATCCTACAAACAATTACAAAACAAATAACACCAATAGGAAAAAACCACCTAAAGGTGCATGAACAATGAAAATAAAATGACATCAAGGCTAACACTTAGAACGAACATCAGGCTGACGAGCACCATGCCGATCATCAATCGATATGACTTCTTCAACCTCACTATCACTAGCATTAACCACATCTTCCTTGATATTAGAACCATCTTCCCAATCGGTGCCATCATCTATCTTATCCCAAAGAGCACTAAAAGAGTTTTGAGAACTCTTCTCCGTATTATTAGGCTTAGCAACAAAACTCGAGGCTTTGTTATTCAAGAAACCCTTCTTAAGCAGGGGAGTTGCCTTCTTCTGACCGGTATCACTTGTCTTTGACGTTTCACCCCTCTCAACATTACGATACTTAATATTAAGGGCTGGTTTCGTAAGTTTAATGCCAGAAATTTGTTGTTGCTGCTTATTCTTCCCCTTGCTCTTCTTGTTCTTAACTACATGAAAACCATCATCATCCACAACCTTATGATCTTCCCTGCTAACCACCTTCTCAACCACTACCTGTTTAGGCAACCTAGGACATTTAGCATCAATATGGTCAAAAATAAGACAAGTAGAACATCTAGGAGGTGTCCACTCATACTCGATGTCAATAGTCTTCAATTTGTGCCCTCTATCCTTCTCAATCGGAATAGCAATGACCAACGACTTCTTTAAAGCATCATCAGCCGAAATCTCAATAAGAGCACGGGCAAAAGTACTCCTACCCCACGGGTTGATACACATGCTGCTAGTATAAGAATCAAGCATAATAGGTCTTCCAATTTGAGTTGTGATCAAACTAAGACCAATCTCCGAATAAGCATCAATAGGCACATGATGAAGTTTCACCCACACCGGTGCCTTCTTAATCTCTGTTTTATGCAAATCCATAATAGACGACCAAACATTCAGAATTAACGGAACATGTCGAATCAACCACGGACCATTCTCCAACACCCTATCCATACCACTTTTAGAATCAAACTGAAAAAGAAAGAACTCATCCTGAAGTTTAACTCTTTTTAAACCATATTTGGCCCATACATTCTTCACATAATTTTCTACCAACGGAAACGCAAGACGCTTCCCAATGAAATACCCAAACAGTGTGTTATTAAGATGCGCCCGAATCCCTTCCACAGCATCATACGGAAGAGTTACAGCAGCCCCAACAACTTGTTCGTCATTATGCAATTCCTTAATATGAACCGGCTTACACACCGGCTTATTCTGCACTAGCGATGCATATGAGGTCGAAACACCAACTGATGAAGAACCAGCCCCAGGCGTATGTTGAACCCCGACCTCATTCTTCCTAGCCATAGAACTCCCAATCCTCGCATCATGGTTAACTTGCACACCAGTTATATCACCACCATTACTACTAGCCTTCTTGGACAAGTCACACATAACCGGCGTAACCTGCATATGAGCATTAACAGCAGCAGTAACGTGAATCCCAGCAGCGGCAGTAACATCATCCTCAGACGAAACCCTAGCAGCAGACGGCTGCCTATTAAGCTGCCCCTGACTAATGTCATTCATTATATCAACCGCGCCATTCTTTTCAGCCGTATGATTACCAACTCCCGAGAACCCAGCATGCTCACCACATGAGACCCCCGCGTTAGGAGCCCTAGCATGTGTTGAGTCCGCCATAATTGCTCTCAATCGCTGCACCCTATCAGAAAGAGCCGTCATATCAACCTGATTATCCAACTCAGACATCATAACCAATAAACCCAAAAAACCCTAATAACACCTGTTTAATAATCCCAAACGAACAGATCCTAAAAAATAGGATCCCAGCCAACCCGCCTTGACACCTTACATGAGCATAAACAACCCACGACTCAAACAGCAAATCTAAAAAAGGAATACAAACAAGAATGAACAAGACAGAAATAAAAAACCCTAAAACAACCAATAGAAACCCTAAAAACGACAACCAACCCTAAATCCTTCAACCAAACCGTAATCAATTAATGTTATGATACGATCAATTAACAACGAATGAAGGTTAAAGAGAGCGGGAAGGAAACGAAATTAAGGCTAAGAGTGGCGGCTAGGGAGAAAATATTTCTGCCATTATTAGGGTTTTACTGCTCCACGAAGTCTTAAGACGAAAAATCCATACTTTTTAATTAAGCTTTTAATTCATCATCTTCTTCCTTTCTTGTGTGATTTGTTCTTCTTTTTCATTGTTCATGTTCTTGAGTTTTTATGATTTTGATCAAGTGGGTTTTGATTAATTTGGTTATGTTTGTTAGTTTTGATGATTTATTTTGATTGATTATTGTTAGTTGATGCTTATTGGTTGTTTTGGTTTAATCGTTCGTTTGATTTTAATTGATTTAAGGATAATTAGTATTCACTGTGCGTCCCCTGTTTCCCAGATTGATGTTTCTGTATTTTACTAATTCCCAGGCAACCTTCATCCGGAACTTGGAAAGTTCCGAATGAAGGAACCTTCATCCGGAACTTGAAAAGTTCCGAATGAAGGAACCTTCATCCGGAACTTGGAAAGTTCCGAATGAAGGAACCTTCATTCGGAACTTGAAAAGTTCCGAATGAAGGGACCTTCATCCGGAAGTCCTAAAGTTCCGAATGAAGGGACCTTCATCCGGAAGTCCTAAAGTTCCGAATGAAGGTCTGTCATCTTCTTTCTGTTTTTAATTTTAAGTTTTTCTCCTCTAATTTCAAGTTTGATTTTTCTCGCCTTTTTATTTACTTAAATCTTTTATTCACTTTTCTTTTAGTTTACGTTTTTAGCTGCATCATTCACTTCTTGTTAAGTTTTAATTTTACGTTCTTTCATTTTTCGTCATTTACTTTTAAAGTTTTAAATATTGCACCGTTTACATTTAACTTGTTTTAATTTCTCATCATTTATTATTTAGTCTTGCTCATTTATTTTCCAAAACCAAAAATATTTGTTTCACCAAGAACAACTAATCTCACACAATTAACCGAAAATCAATTCGATTAGACGCCGAGAAAAAGAACTTAACTTAGCAAAATCTCTACATTAAAATGGCGCCGCTGCCGGCTCTTTTCGTGAAGATTGAAGGTTTTTTGTGAGTGACGCGTTGGATTTTGGGATCCGTTCACTTGTGAACGTTATTTTTCTTGTCAAAAATTTTCAAAAAATCCAAAAACATTTGAAAAATCATAAAAAGCATTTCTTTTTCAAAGTTTTGCACCAAAAATATTCTTCTTGCTTATCTATCTTTCTTTATGGATTTTTATGTCCTTTGCGTCCGGTGTGGGAAACAATTATCTGGGAAAAATTCTTGTCAATGGTGTACATGTGAGCGGTGCGGAAACGATATCGACTACACACAATCCGGATTTTGTCCTTTGTGCAACTCGACTAATTCGTACTTTTTGAACCTACCTCCTGTTCCCCCGTGCATCTATTGTGGAAGCGATTCTCATTGGCATGTTTCGTGCCCGGTTCGATACCCGTATGGTCACGGGCAAGAACCGGGGTACAATTATGACAATGACAATAGCTATCCACAAGACGCACCTGATTTTTCTCCACACCCGGTTTGCAACAACTGTGGGGGTCCTCACGATACCTATTATTGTCAACCAATGAATTATTATGAGCAAAATCCGGATCCTCAGTTTTCTTCACCTATGGATTATTATGAACCAAACCCGGTTTCTAATTATTCCCAACCGATGAACAACTATGAGCCACAACCTTGCTATAATTCAGGTTTTCAACACTATGAGCCCCCACCGCACTCACTCGATCATCAGCCTCGTCACGGGATGAGTTACCAAGAACCAATTGTCGATCTTGCTACAGCTTTTCAAGCGCAATCAAAAGAGCTTTTACACACACTGCAAACTTGTATGGAGTCATTTTTACAGCAGCAAGATCAGACGAGTACCCATATCCCTGAGCACATTATTGGCCCTATAAATAATGAAGAGAGTGATGACGACATTGAGGTCATTTTCGACGAGGAGGAATTTCTAAAGCAAAATACTTCACTCATTAGTGATGATAGTTTTCACATTCCTGAGATCGATGAGTTTCTTGCTATTGATACACCCGTGGAATACACATCCGGGTATGCTGATGTGGATGGAGATATACTTTTTCTAGAGGATTTACTACACGATGACACTACACCTTCTATCCCAGAGGTGGAAAGATGTGAATCTACTGAAAAAGGGACACAGGTGGAAGGTAATTGTTCTCATACTTCTCATATTATATTGCCACCTCATCCTCCCACGTGTACACCCAAGCGGGTGATGTATCACTTTTACTCTACTCGTTTCATACCGGGAAATGAGGATGAGTGTTTTGATCCGGGAGGTGACATTGATTATGCTATGATTGATAACAATACGGCTTTGCCGTTTGCTCAATTTCCATTGTCTTTGGGGGAGGACAATGTTCTCACTATACCCAACCCACCTCCCGTGGATCTTGACTTCACATACTACACGTATGTTGAAAGGACCTTTCTCCCTTTCAAGACTTATCCCCCCGCCTCTCCTTTGTTGATGTCAACCGGGAACGAGGATAAGGTCTTTGATCCCGGTATCACATTCGAGGCTTCCCCATGGACCATTTAATTCGGGGACGAGTCAGGCTCGTGACTCGGTCAACAAAAACAAGCGCTTTTTGGGAGGCAACCCAATTATCTATCTTATTTCACCATAAGTGTAGGGGGGAGCCCCGTTGGTGTTTCTTGTTCTCTTTCTTATCATATGCAGGGATTAGAGTTTCAAAGACACACTCTTGATGACTTTTGACGAACCATGATTCCGTGTTCCCTTCTTCCCGGTTCTATCCTGAGCTCTTTTCGATTCACTATTTTATATTTCTCAATATTAAAATAGGAATCTCTTTAGTTGTCTTTTCCTTAACGCGATTTAAACAAAGTGCACAATGTCCTAAGTGTAGGGGAGTTTACTCCCACATGCTTAAACATTGAGGACAATGTTTATATTAAGTGTAGGGGGGACTTCTATCGAAGTTAAGTGGCCTTTTCCTTGTATTTGTCCTCATTTTAACCGGAAAATCAATTTTTCGACACTTTTCAAAATTTTTAATCTATTTTGGCCTAGTTTTAGTTCCCATTATTTTTGCTATTCTTCTCTTATTTTAATAAAATGGTTTTAGCAAGTTTAGATATCTTAGATATATTAGGCCCGTTGTGAATATTTTGACTCAACCCGAGTTTACTTATCTAAGTTCACTCTAGCTAGTATCCTTAACCATGTAGACCTTAATTGGTTTATTAGGCTAAGCATCCACGAGTCTCATTCCTTGAGATTTCAAGTTGTGGAGAACGAGAAATGATAGAGTTGGTTACAATTTTGGTATTCTCTCATTAACTTATGTGAGTTAATTATGATCTTTTTCTCCCATCACTTGCTAATAATTTATCTGCAATAAGTAAGGTCTTACGATTTGAAAAGTTACTTAGCTTCTAGCCCAAGATCGTTTAAAAGTTGCTCGGTAATGATAAGAGTTCATAGCCAAGGCATAACTTATGAAGCGGGGCGCGAAGATTGGCGAGTCCGAAAAGGCCCTAACAAGGCATGAGGATTCAATTTTATTGCTGAAGATCCAAAGTGATGTGAAAAGCATTATTCCTAAAGTCAATATGAAGGATCAAGACTCACGACGAAAAGCAATCAACTCCCATAAAGATCATGGAGAAGTCTATCCGAAAAGACCCTAACAAGGTATGAGGATAAATAGATCCAAGTCCGAAAAGGAGGCGGATCGTTGTATCTCAAAATCCCAAATAGAGATTGAAGAAATAATCATGAAGTCGTGGTCAACAAAGTTGGAGTACTTTTCAAAAGTCTCCAAGTGAAGAAACTCTATGAACGATGAGAAGACCATTATCTCAAGCACGTCCTCAAGATATGAAGTATGAAGTACATGCCAAATATCGGCCCGAGAAAGGTCTCAAATCGTGAACCAAGTTATGCCAAGATATGAACTTTTTGATATCCCGAGAAGCAGTTTTAAGAGATTTTGTCCTTTAGCTAACTATTGATCAAATCGTCCTACTTTGCTTTCAGCCTAAATAAATTATCGAAATAAGTCAACAATGCATCCTCGTGATCATTCAAGACATCAATAAAATATAAGAGATACCCATAGGAATAAGGGAGTTTAAGTGATTAATTGAACCGCATGAGTAAATGTTTGTTATGCTAACTTGTACTAACAATGATCTTGTTTTTAAGCTTGGCATGGGGAACGTGAAACTTGAAGGTGATAAACATTCATGGCACACAAGCCCTAATGTAAGTCTTAGATCTCTTTACATGTTTCTTCCTTGTTGCATCTTGTTATTTTCTATCTTTTTGATTTTCCTTAGTTGTTTGATAAAGGCCAAGGTAGGTTGATTATGATGGAAAGTGTAAACCTTGCTTTATCACTAAGCATTGCATGAGGGCATTGTAATGGTTAAGTGTAGGGGATTTGATAGGTGTGAAAACACCCATCTTTTCTACCACTTAATTACATTAAAACATGACCTAAACGTATATTTTATGTCGTAAATGGCGGAATTATGCGTGGTTTGTGTTTTTATTGTGTTTCAGGGTCGAGAGGGTGAAAAGTGGAGAAAACACGGCTTTCACGGGCTTTTATTGAAGAAAAAGACAAAAGACGAAGTTGAAAGATCAAGAGTGGAAAAAGAACGGAAGTCCAAGACCAATTCTGAAGATTTACCGAAGAAAAAGTCAAAAGACGGAAGTTTACTAAAAAGCCGAAGAACTCAGGTTTAAATTATGAAGAAATTACAAGACGAGTTCAAAGAAATCCCGAGACAAAGTCTTAGAAGTCGAAGGATTTTGAGAAGACTGAAAGACTGAAAGACTGAGGACCAAGATAGAAAGAAAGAGGAAGCTACCAACCCTTCCCCTCTCCTATAAATACCACCCTCACAACATGTGAGAGGGTTGGTTAGTTTTAGGATTAGATTAGGAGTAGGTAGTTTCTCTCTCTAAACTTCTACTTTCTCTCTCTAGATTAATTTGTGTTTTAAACTTTTGTTATTGAATCCATACTTTTTAATTAAGCTTTTAATTCATCATCTTCTTCCTTTCTTGTGTGATTTGTTCTTCTTTTTCATTGTTCATGTTCTTGAGTTTTTATGATTTTGATCAAGTGGGTTTTGATTAATTTGGTTATGTTTGTTAGTTTTGATGATTTATTTTGATTGATTATTGTTAGTTGATGCTTATTGGTTGTTTTGGTTTAATCGTTCGTTTGATTTTAATTGATTTAAGGATAATTAGTATTCACTGTGCGTCCCCTGTTTCCCAGATTGATGTTTATGTATTTTACTAATTCCCAGGCAACCTTCATCCGGAACTTGGAAAGTTCCGAATGAAGGAACCTTCATCCGGAACTTGAAAAGTTCCGAATGAAGGAACCTTCATCCGGAACTTGGAAAGTTCCGAATGAAGGAACCTTCATTCGGAACTTGAAAAGTTCCGAATGAAGGGACCTTCATCCGGAAGTCCTAAAGTTCCGAATGAAGGGACCTTCATCCGGAAGTCCTAAAGTTCCGAATGAAGGTCTGTCGTCTTCTTTCTGTTTTTAATTTTAAGTTTTTCTCCTCTAATTTCAAGTTTGATTTTTCTCGCCTTTTTATTTACTTAAATCTTTTATTCACTTTTCTTTTAGTTTACGTTTTTAGCTGCATCATTCACTTCTTGTTAAGTTTTAATTTTACGTTCTTTCATTTTTCGTCATTTACTTTTAAAGTTTTAAATATTGCACCGTTTACATTTAACTTGTTTTAATTTCTCATCATTTATTATTTAGTCTTGCTCATTTATTTTCCAAAACCAAAAATATTTGTTTCACCAAGAACAACTAATCTCACACAATTAACCGAAAATCAATTCGATTAGACGCCGAGAAAAAGAACTTAACTTAGCAAAATCTCTACATTAGTACCGTTCATTACTTTTGAAGTCTACTTATAATGTCTTATTACTGGTATTAGATCTTAAAATGTACTGTTTAACTGATTGTTCATAAGACTGTGTAAAATAAGGATTTGGATCACCATTTGACATATTTGCTGAGATTATACCCAAATTTAACCGTTAATTATTTCCTATAATAGATGTGATTAACTTGATCTCTCTGATTAGTTTTGTCTATTTTTTTAATTTGGTAGCAGTTATTTGTTATGCTGAGTTATTTTTCAGAGAATTGAGTTACTGATCTGTAGTTATTTGTTATGCTGAGTTATTTCTTACTGATTTTATTTGCTGATATTTTTTCTATATTTGCTATTTTGAGTTTATTTAGATCTGTTGTTTGCTTTCATTGAATTGTGTTATATTTGGTTGAAATTTGTTTCTGTTGTTTAATCTGTGTATTAAATTAGTATATGCTCAGTAGTGTTTAGATTAATATAGCTTACTGCTTTGCTTTTTCATCTGTCTCATGCTAAGGTGTTTTTTTATCTTGATTGCTGATTATTTTGATATAATAATTTGTATTTCTATTGCTGATATTCGTATAATACTGGAGAGTTTGGATCTATTTATTCTGATTTTATGTACTGCTTTTATAAGTTCGTTTGGCATAATTATTTGTCAATATAAAAAATAAATACCACAAATAATGTCCCTTACAGGGATCGAACCCATGACCTCCTGGTCATGGGTCAAACATGTTAACCACCTCACCTAGCTATCAGTTTGTGTTATAAGTCTGTCATTTTAATTAATATAATTTGTTTCATTAGGTTGACAACCTATTAGTTGAATTTAAATACATTGTTTTAATTTGGTTTTTATCCAAATCCTTTTATTTACTTTTATATACTTTTTTTTAATAATAAATAAATAACAACAAAACAAAAATAAAATATGTTTTATTAATTTTAGAAATTAGATTTGTTGGTAAAGAATAGTTTTTAAATAAATTAGATTTAATTAATTTTTAGAGTTAAAATGGTTTTTAAATTTGTTTAAATAGATTTTTTAAATAGTGTAAACGTTATTTTAATTAAATAGAAAAGCCTTTATTAAGATTTTAAATAGGATTTAATTTTAATTAATTGTATTTAGATTTGATAAATTTTGGGTGTTTACGATTCATGCACTTTAGGATTAGATTTAATAGTTTAAAATTGGTAGATTTTAATTTGAGTTTAAAAACCGAAAAACAATTCAAATCGATTGTCCAAATCAAAGCAAAACGTCTCAAATTCACTCGATCTTCGTGTACAACGAACTTGGTTCATCACGTGTTTAATTGAATTCGTCATTGGTAATATTAGTCTATTACTTTTTCCTAAAGGTAATTTTCTAATTTACCTTATAACGTAATCTCAAATTATCACTATACAATCACGATGACATCAAATATCAAACCCAAAGAAACCCATATCCACCTCAAGGAAACAACCAAGTTTACCAACAACCCGCTTATCAACCACCTGCCTACCATGATCTTCCTCCCAACCAACCCACCGTATTTAATCACGAGGTTGAAACTTACATGAGGACTAATGATGCGATAGTGTAGAATCTTCAGCGGCAAATGGCCAACTTGAAAGGAGATAAGGTGAAACAATGGAATGATCTTCGAGCCGATATGCGAAACTCTTTGAGCAGTCAAACGAATGACTTAAGGGACATGATGGCTAGTTTCTTCCAAAGTAATCAAACCTCTGGTTCGGGTTCTCTTCCGAGTAACACCGTTGCTAATCCAAGAGGGGAGATGAAAGCAATCACCACTCGAAGTGGAAAAGGTTTAAAGGAACCCGAGCTTCCTACACCTACACTGGTGATTGTGACAAACGAAAACGAGTCCCCTTCTCCAATTCCTCCAACTTCTACTTCTCCAATTCCTCCAACTTCTACTTCTCCAATTCCACCACCTTCTACTTCCACCCCTCCACCACCCAAGGATGTGAGTGAGAATTCCATTCCAAAGCCTTCATCTCAACCCAATATACCTTATCCCTGAAGGTTGAGGAAAGAGAAGTTGAAGAACAAGGATGATATTCAGGTTTCTAACTTTCTTAAAATGTTTAAACAACTGAATTTCAGCATCTCCTTTGCTGAGGCTCTCGCTCACATGCCGAAGTATGCTAAAATGTTTAAAGATCTTCTCAATGATAAGGAGAAACTTCTTGATATCGCTCAGACCCAACTTAATGAGGATTGCTCCGCATTTCTCTTAAGGAAATTACCAACCAAACTTGGTGATCCGGGTCGTTTTCTCATTCCTTGCAACTTCCCCGGGGTAGAGAATTATATGGCCCTAGCCAATCTAGGTGCTAGTATAAACTTAATGCCATTAAGTGTTTCGAAACAATTATCTCTACCCGAGCTAGTCCCCACACGAATGACTTTGGAATTAGCCAACCGTAAGGTTGCTTATCCGGTGGGATACCCGAAGACGTCTTCGTCGGTGTCGACAAATTCACCTTTCCGACGGATTTTGTTGTCGTTGACTACGAGATGGATCCCCGTGTTCCATTAATCATTGGACGTCCATTCTTGAGGACAGGTCGCACTCTCATTGATGTAGCCGCGGGCAAATTAATCATGAGAGTTGGTGACGATAAAATCGTCTTCAACATGGGTAAACTTTCTAAGCAGCCTTCTGAAAACGAGAGTGTTAATTTCATTGACGTTCTTGATGAGTCTTGTGAAGAACATTTCAAAGACGCTTGTAAAAGTGGTTCTTCTTCTCTTCCCATTGTTGAGACCGTTGCCTCTATTGCTCCTTCACTAACTCCATTTGGAGAAATTGATTTCATTTTCAAAGAATTTGAAGCAACTTTGGGGGATGTGGACTTAAAATATGACGATTCTCCCACCAATTGGGATGAAGACATTCGTACCATTGAGAAACTTCTCAATGAGGACCATATTTATCCACCATCTCCTAAGGATATCTTTATCGATGAACCGAATTTGACTACGCCTTCCATCGAAAATCATCCGGATTTAGACCTTAAGGACCTACCGTCTCATCTCGAATACGTGTTCCTTGACGACAATAAGAAGTCACCCGTCATCATCGCAAGGGATTTGAAAGAATACAAAAAATCCTGACTTATCGCTGTGCTGAAGAATCATAAGAAAGCGATTGCTTGGAAAATCTCCGACATTCGTGGAAATGATCCTCAGTTTTGCACACATAAAATTCTCATGGAGGACAACTTTAAACCTACTATTCAAAGCCAAAGAAGGGTGAATCCCAAGATCCATGAAGTTATCGAAAAAGAGGTTATCAAACTTCTTGACGCGGGAATGATCTACCGTATCTCGGATTCACCATGGGTTAGTCCGGTCCATTGTGTGCCTAAGAAAGGCAGAATCACCGTTATTCCCAATGAAAACAACGAGTTGATTCCTACTCGTCTCGTTACAGGGTGGAGAGTTTGTATAGACTATCACAAACTCAATGTTGCTACGAGAAAGGATCATTTTCCCCTTCTTTTCATGGACCAAATGCTTGAACGTCTAGCGGGTAATGACTATTATTGCTTCCTAGACGGTTTCTCTGGGTATTTTCAAATTCCCATCGATCCTAAAGACCAAGAGAAAACAATATTCACTTGTCCTTATGGAACATTTGCTTATAAAAGAATGCCTTTCGGCTTATGCAATGCTCTTGGGACTTTCCAAAGGTGTATAATGGCTATCTTCTATGACATGGTTGAAGAAACTATGGAAGTCTTCATGGATGATTTCTCGGTCTATGGTGATTCTTTCTCTCATTGCCTTGCCAATTTGGAACGCATGCTTAAGCGGTGTGAAGACACTCGCCTTGTTCTAAATTGAGAAAAATGCCATTTCATGGTAAAAGAAGGCATTGTTCTTGGACATAAAATACCTAAAGCCGGTCTTGAAGTCGACCGTGCTAAAGTCGATGTTATTGCTAAATTGCCTCCACCTTCAACCATGAAGGGTGGGAGAAGTTTCCTGGGTCATGCGGGCTTCTATCGTCGATTCATTCAAGATTTTTCTAAAATCGCTCGCTCGATGACCCACCTCTTGGAAAAAGATACTCCTTTCATATTTTCTAAAGAGTGTCTTGAATCCTTCAATCTTCTTAAGGACAAGCTAACTAAGGCACCGGTCTTGGTTACCCCTAATTGGGAGCTACCTTTTGAATTGATGTGTGATGCTAGCGACTTTGCTATTGGAGCGGTTTTGGGCCAAAGAGTGAACAAACACTTCCAACCAATCCATTATGCTAGCAAGACAATTACGGGGGCGCAATTGCATTATACCACTACCGAAAAGAGCTTTTAGCTGTAGTGTATGTGTTTGAAAAGTTTCTCCCCTATCTTGTTCTATCCACCACCATTGTCTATACCGACCATTCCGCGTTGAAGTACTTGTTAACTAAGCAGGATTTTAAGCCAAGACTTCTTCGTTGGGTTTTGCACCTTCAAGAATTTAAAATCGAAATTCGTGACAAAAAGGGAGCCGAAAACCTAGCCACGGATCATCTAAGTAGACTTGAGGATCCTTATCAAGGGGATCATCCGACTCAAGAGATCAATGACTCTTTCCCCTTGAGGCCTTAATGTCTATTAATTCCAATCTTGATGACACCCCGTGGTTTGCGGACATTGCAAACTACTTAGCGGGTTGAATTCTCAAGGAAGGGTTAACGTCCCAACAAAAGAAAAAGTTCTTTAAAGACATTGAACACTATTTTTGGGACGACCCTTACCTTTTCAAACAATGTGCTGATCTGATTATTCGTCGGTGTGTTGATGGACCCGCAGCTTTATACATTCTCGAAGCTTGTCATAAAGGACCCACCAGTGGTCACTTTGGACCCAATTACACCGCGAAAAAAGTTTTCGAATCTGGATTTTATTGGCCCATCATTTATCATGACGCTAATGAAATGGTTAAACATTGTGATGCTTGCCAAAGACAAGGCAAGATCACACATAATGATGAGATGCCTCAAAATTTCATACAAGAATGTGAAATCTTTGATGTATGGGGAATCGACTTTATGGGGCCATTTCCATCATCTAAAGGGAACAAGTACATCCTCGTAGCCGTTGACTACGTATCTAAATGGGTTGAAGCAAAGGCTTTACCTACTAACGATGCGAGGGTGGTTGTGAACCTTTTGAAGCAACTTTTTGCTCGATTCGGTGTTCCTCGTGCTATCATATGTGACCGCGGGACTCATTTTTACAATGATCAACTTTCATGAGTCATGGCTAAGTACGGTGTCAATCACCGTCTTTCCACCGCTTATCATCCTCAAACAAATGGTCAAGCCGAGATATCTAACCGTGGATTGAAGCGAATTCTTGAGCGTACTGTGGGAGAGCATCGTGCCTCGTGGGCCGATAAGTTAGATGATGCTTTGTGGGCTTTTCGTACCGTATATAAGACGCCGATTGGTTGCACTCCATATCGTCTTGTGTACGGGAAGGCATTCCACCTCCCTATTGAGCTGGAACATAAGGCGTACTGGGCCTTGAAGTGGGCCAATTTTGACATCAACAAAGCCGGTGATCTTCGGAAGATTCAACTCAATGAGCTAAATGAACTAAGGAATGAAGCTTATGAGAACTCATTGATCTACAAGGAGAAGACAAAGATCATCCATGATGCTAGGATTAAGAACCGAGAGTTTCACATTAGTGATCAAGTTCTACTCTTTAACTCTCGGTTGAAGATCTTCTCGGCCAAGCTGAAGAGCCGTTGGTCTGGTCCATTCACCGTCGCCAAAGTTTTCCCTTACGGCACCATTGAGCTTTCCCAGCCAAATGGGCCTAATTTCAAAGTGAATGGCCAGCGCGTAAAGTTGTACTTTGGTGAGGACATCTATCATGAGATGAGTCCATCCCTCACCACGTTTCCCTTGACTTAGTTCTGGGTCGAGTCAGGCCCGTGACTCGGTTATCAAAAACAAGCGCTTCTCGGGAGGCAACCCGTTGATCTATCCTTTACCGTTTTCATAATAAGTGTAGGGGGTGCCCCGTATGTGTTTGTTGTCTTGTTTCTTTTGATGTGCAGGGATTAAAGCTTCAAAGATCCATTCTCTATGACTTTCGACGAACCGTGATCCCATGTACCCGTCTTCCTGGTTCTATCCTAAACTATCGTGATTCAGTAATTCATATCTTATATGTCACATTGAAATCACTATAGTTGTCCTTTCCTTAGCAAGATTTAAACAACGTGCACAATGTCCTAAGTGTAGGGGAGTTTACTCCCACATGCTTAAACATTGAGGACAATGTTTATATCAAGTGTAGGGGGACTTCTATCGAAGTAAGTGGTCCTTTCCATGAATTTTCCCTCATATTAACCGGAAAATTTGATTTTTCGACATTTTTCAAAATTTTTAATCTATTTTAGCGTAATAGTTTAGTAGTATTTTCCTTTGTTATCGTTATTTACTTTCTTTTCTTGAATAAATTTTCAATAAAGTGGTTTTAAATTTTTAAACGTTGTGAATCTTTTGACTCAACCCGAGTTTACTTATCAAAGTTTACTCTAGCTAGTATCCTTAACGTGTTTAAGTCAAGTTTTGCTAGGCTTTTATATAGGGAGCTTTAAAACGCGAAAGTCTAAACTCTCACGGGTTAAGAACAAGAACTTTTCGCAAGTTCCTATAATTGATCCTAGAAAGTCGTTTATCAAGGGAACTTTAAAATGCAAATTCTAAACTTGAAAGAGTCTAAGAGTTTGCAAGATCCTATAGATTACTTGAAAACCCAAAACTTTGATTTGATTGGCTAAGCATCCACGAGTCTCATTCCTTGAGATTTTAAATTGTGGAGAACGAGAGATGATAGAGTCAATTATAAGTTTGGTATTCTTTCGTGAATTTATGTGAGTTGATTATAAGCTTTTTCTCCCATCGCTTGTTAATAAATATAATTACAATAAATAAGGTTGTACGATTTGAAAAGTTACTTAGCTTCTAGCCCAAGATCGTTTAAAAGTTGCTCGGTATTAATTAGAGTTCATAGCCAAGGCATAACTTATTGAACCGGTATGCGAAGATTGGCGAGTCCGAAAAGGCCCTAAGAAGGCATGAGGGCTACATTTTGTAGCTAAAGATCCCAAGTGATGTGAAGAATCATTTATCGAAAATCAATATGAAGGATCGAGACACACGACGAAAAGAAAATACTCCCCAAAAGATCATGGAGAAGTCTATCCAAAAAGGCCCTAACAAGGTATGAGGATAAATAGATCCAAGTCCTAAAAGGAGGCGGATCGTTGTATATCAAAGTCCAAAATAAAGATTAGAGAAAAATGAAGAAGTCGTGGTCCAAATATGAAGAATCTCTCAAAAACTTCAAGTGAAGAAATTCCTATTATGAAGAGAAGACCATAATTTCAAGAACGTCTCTCAAGATTCGAAGTATGAAGTCGCTGCCAAATATCGGTCCGAGAAAGGTCTCAAATCGTGAAGCGAGTTATGCCAAGATATGAACTTTAAAAGGTCCCGAAAAGCGGTTTTAAAAGATTTTGTCCTTTATCTAACTGTATATTAAATCGTCCCACTTTATTTTTAGCCTAAATAACTATCGAAATAAGTCAAACAATGCATCCTCGTGATCATTCAAGACAAAATTTTAAATATAAGAGATACACCTAGGAATAAGGGAGTCTAAGTGAATAATTGGGCCACATGACTTCGTGTTAGTTTGCTAACTTATAATAACAATGATCTCGTCTTTAAGCTTGGTTTGGGGAACGTGAAACTTGAGGATGATGAACATTCATGACAGCCAAAACCCCAATGTAAGTCTTTGATTTCTTTACTTGTTTTGTACATATTTCTATCTTTTTAGTTTTCTTAAAGTTTATTATTCAATAAAGGCCAAGGTAGGTTATTTACGATGAGAAATGTAATTTGTGCTTTGAAACTAATGCATTACATGAGGGCATTGCAATGGTCAAGTGTAGAGGATTTAATAAGTGTGAAAACACTTATCCTTTTACCACTTATTTCCAATAATAACAAGACCAAAACGTGTATTTTATGTCGTAAAAGTCGGAATTATGTGTGGTTTGTGTTTTTATTGTGTTTTAGGAAAAAAAGATGAAAAAGGAAGAAAACATGGGCTATCACGGGCTTTTATCGAAGAAAAAGACAAAAGACGAAGTCAAAAGATCAAGAGTGCAAAAAGAACGGAAGTCCAAGGCCTATTCTGAAGATTTATCGAAGACAAAGTCTAAAGACGGAAGTTTAATGAAGTCAAAGAACTCAAGTCTAATAGAAGAAGAAAATTACAAGACAAGTTCAATTTACATCGACAAATCCCGAGACGACGTCGAGAAAGACAAAGAATTAAAATCGAGTCGAGAAGAAAGAAAGAAAGAAGGAATCACATGCACCTCCCCATCTCCTATAAATACCCTCCTAATGACACATTAGGAGGGTTTTAGTTAGTTAGTTTATTTCCTTTTGGTAGTTTTTCATTTTAGAGAGAGAAAGTGTTTAACTTTCTCTCACTAAAACTTCATCTTTTCTTCATTTTTAATTTCAAGTTTAAGCTTTATTTCATCCTTGTATTTGGAACTCATTAATCAAAAGTTCAAATTTAAGCTTTTAATCTTTAATCTTCTTCTACCTTTCTAGATTTTGGTTTATCTTTGATCCGAAATGTTCTTGATTCGTGTTTGATTTTGATGTTTTTGTGATTAAAAAGTTCGTCTTTTTATTCTCTACTAAGTTTTTATACGGTTTAAGCTTTAAGCTTGTTGTGCTTATTGGCTTATTTCGTATATAGCTTATTGTCTTTTAAGTTTTATTAAAATTTTAGTGTTTTTAAAGTTTGATTTATAGAGTTTGCTTAATTCGTGTTTTGAAAGTTTTTAAGTTTATGCTTGTTTTTATTCGGTTAAGATTTGATTAAGTGCTTATTCATCTTGCTTATTTTGGCTTATTCATTTTCGGTTTATTTGCTCTTTGATTTCCATCGTATTATGCTTAAGGGTTTTACCAGTTACGATCAAGTAAGTGTGATCGCATAAACCCCTAGGGTTTCTACTTGCGATCCATTACTTCGATCACCAAGTACGATCGTTCACTACGATCACACTCATTAATCCTCACCATGATCACTTGTTGCGATCGTGGGTACGATCATTGAGTGCGATCTGTGGCTGTAATAACTGACTTTTGGTTGGTTAATAAAAGGTTTTGCTTGCAAGATCTTTCTTTGCGTTGCTCGTACCCAATTGATATATGTCGTTGTTTTGTTCTCGGTATCTTCTCGAATTGATCACGGTTAAAAGTGGAATCGTTGTAATTGGTGACTAAAAAGGGGGAGCTTTGGTCTAAATCTACTAAAATGATAAAAGCTAGAAATAATAAAATTAAATTAAAAGCAATTACTGAGAATAAAAATAAAGCTAAAATTTAAAGTTGGAAAAACTGGAATTAAAATGGCAATTTACCTTATACGGAATAATGGTTTCTTAACTGGAAAACTCTATCCGGAATATCGGCTTATCCGGAATGTTACAGCTATGCGGAATGTTGGTTCTACTCGGAATAATCAAGACCATGCGGAACTTTTGTGCTATGCGGAATGTTTAGCCTATGCGGAATATTTTGACTATGCTGAATAATGGTTATGCGGAATAACCTATTCGGAATATTTGGGAAGAAAACCTAATCGGAATGTTTTTGACAGAGAC